>OY751315.1:26809240-27409240 GCA_963564615.1 Rhorus exstirpatorius | reverse complement strand
ATTTCATTTCGTGATTATTTTAATTCAATTTCAAATCTAGATGAAACTTTTCCCCTAAATGGCGCACACGCTTTGATCATTGCTCGATTGCATTGTGTTACTCATTTTTTTGTAATTAAAAAAAAAATTGATCGATCCAATACCGATGTCTCGTTAATTGACGATTTGTCTAGATTCATTAATTTCGTAGAGAATTATCCATAAGGCAAATTATCAATTTAGCTTTAACGAGGCTTCTTCATTTTAAGAGGTGGGCACAGCTGACTCTATGATGACCGATGGTGATTTATGTCATTTATGTGCAAACTTATGTGCCTCTCAATCACCCATTTTTTGTTTACCCCATACAACCTGACCTCTGTGATCGTTACTTGTAAAATTAATTACGAAAATGACGATATGGACAATGCAAAGTTTCCAATTTTCGTACACCGGTCAGTAAAAATATGCGATCGTTTCGAACGCATCGATAATGCACCAGGTCAACGTTCTGCTGCCATATATAATTGCATAAAATAAAGGACCGACCTAACGGGAAATCTCGTTTAAACACGTGCTCGCTTGAATACATTTTTGCTTCTTAGATACAACTGCTGTAACCTGCCGTCAAAGTTCATTAATCTATTAATCCATGAGTTGTTATAAATTTTCCATTATTCAGCTTATAGAACAATGCGTCCAATTTCTTTCGATACGAGAATTTTTCGTCATATATAAATATATATTTTTTAAACATGTTTATATGAAAGAAAAATAATTTTTTTCCATCGAATAGTTATGAGTAATTATTCTGAAAAATTATCACATTCATTATAAAAGAATATTTATTATATTTCAAATTATTCTTGGATTGGTATTCGTCGAAAGTAAATCGATGATAATAATAATAATGATAATTGAGTCGACATTTTTTTCAAGCTCTATTAAAATTGAAGCTCAGTTAATGTCACAGGGATGATAATTTGACAATGGCGATAAAAATTTCTTCGCAAATTTCAACCTTGTAAAGAATGAGCAAGGTATATATCGAGCGATTATCCAAGGCTCGACGGGCCTTGAAGATATTTAATTTATAGAATTTTGTAAAATTCGTAAAATAATGATACCAAGTATTATTAGTATTATTATAAAATATCAAATTGAATTTCAATCATCGTCATTATGATGATGGCTTGTTTGAAATTTTTCGAAATTATTTTCCTTGCATCAACGATTCACGATATAATATGTATCCGCGTCGTTATGAAATCGCGTGGCACACTTTTCGAATGACTCTTGCAATCAATAACGCGGGAAAAAAATAAATGAAATTTCCTTGACTCGAGTCAAGTTTGTACATTGTGAAAGCCCCTTGAGGCCCCGATTGCCCACCCCCGCGTATACGCAGACACGGAAGCCGCGGGGTGTGCACGTGAGTCCACACGTTGCACACGTTCATGATGCGACTTTTCGTTCTCTCTCTCTCGCTCTCTCTTTCTCTCAGTTCGCCCCTTTGCGTCTACAACCCCTCCTCCACTTTCCTCTTTCTCACCCTCGTAACGTTTCGGACCTGAAGACCGAAGGCAGATCGATCGTACGATTTTCCTCCTCCGGGTTTTCCGCGGTGGTCACTATATACATGCATATGTACATAACCATGTATATACATATATATAGCTAAGGGAACATTGGAGCCAAACTGCAGGCTGGCGTGGCTCGCGATTCCTCGACACCGCGAATTTTCCCTCGGCTTTTCCTTTTCTCTCTCTCTTTCTCTCTCTCTCTCTCTCTCTCTCTCTTGCTCCCTCTTACACATCAACTTCGTTCTTTCGACCGTTTTTCCTCTATCCCGCTCATTTGGAACGTGAAAACGGCCACGATCGATCGGGCGCGATTTTCCTGCGCGAAGCACTTTTTTTTTTTTTTTTTTTTTTTTTTTTCCTTCACCGCTGTACCTTTTACCGCTGAGAACTATCGCGACGGAAAATATATATACCGCGTGAAATGAAAGTTCTTTTTTTTTTTTCGTTTCCTTTCTTTTTCTTTTTTTCTTTTTTTTAATTTCGAGGAAACACATTCTTCCCGATTGCTTCTCCGCCTCGTTTGTTCGATTCTATAGTCTTCGGTGTAGGTATAATTGGATCAACTATAGCATTGGTCAGCGAAAAATTCGTGGTCATTGGAATACATTTGAAAAATGTATTTTTCACTTGACCACTCTGGGAAGGTGAAAAGTTTTGAAAAATACATCATAATTCGCCCTAATAAGATGTATTTTTTGCCCCCCCCCCCCCCCCCCGGATTTAACATTTTCTCTAGCTGTCGAGTTAACAATTTCTTATCGTATATATAAAGGTAAAAAAAATATTTTCCGAGTCACCAACTTGTACACTTGTTGAATTTGACGATAAATATATTTGATATATTGCCGAAAGTAAAAGCATGACTTCAATTGCCAAATTTTCCGGATGTATAATTTTCTCAAATAGACGAAAAACGTGCGATCATTATAAACGAAAAGTATATTTCACGCTGAAAAAGAGAAATTCGTAAAAAGAAGTAATTTTCATTCCATTATTCGGGATTCATCATTTCCTCAAAAATTAAATAAAACAAAAAAAAAAAAATTCGCGATTGTGCATACTTATATTATTGCTATACACGAAGACAACGTTATGGAAGAGTTCCAGTGATTATTTATGTAAAAATAATAATTTGCTTCCAGCTATGCTATTGTGCTATATTTATTACTCCGCAAAATTTTGAAAAGTGACAGATGCATACGAAAAAGTATCAAGCGCGTAGCAAGAACTGCTTATGCGTATAGTAAAAAAGAATGCCCTCAATCATTTTTACCATGCTGCGTGGTAAAATGAATAGCACTGCGAGCATAGTTGGAAGTAGATGATTATATTTACCAGAAATAATCACCACACGGATCTCTTCCATACCTTTTTCTCCGTGTGATATTAATCACGAATCTTCCAACAGATTCGAGATTAGTCGTAGATTTGTACATCTCATAAAAGTCATCACAAAACATTCCGATTAAAACTTTTACGGATCATCGCATTTCGTACTATTCTATAAAAATATTATAGCTAATTATGTTCGATCCCTCGCGTCTATTATAGTCCGTTGCGAAACTATCCCAATTTTCATTATTTTTCTCCACCTATCGTTTTATCAACTTTCATCGCAATGTCAACTTTACTTCAACATTTCCATGAAGTGATAAAACTGACAATGGAACCTTCGAAAATATCCCCAACACGATATATGCATATGTAATATACAGCATACATGCTGCATGGACATTGCGTAATGCAATGCGAGAGATGCCGAGGGCGTCCTACACTATAATAGTGTTCCTGAGGGCGCACAGTGAGAGAGGGCTTTGGCCAAGACGGGATGTGTGTTGTACATATATGTGGGTGTATATATATTATATACACAGACGCCGATAGAACCGTGCAGAGGATGGCCGACGCCTTTGGAAACGCGTCGGTTCTCCAGCACTAAGTATAGACGTCCTCTCGTAACGCCTGCCGTCAATATACCACCCCTAACTAACCTCCACCCTCCTTTTCTCTCTCTCTCTCTCTCTCTCTCGCTCTTCTCAGTCCGGTTCATGGGTGTTGGAAGATACCCAGATATACCTACGTCCCCCGCTGTTATATATATGTGGATACACAACACAGAGAGAACTGCTATACGCGCAAGGGACTCTGAGAATACCTACCCTGGTGCTAGACACATATATGTGTGTGTATGCAGGGTGTAGAAGGACGTTATATACAGTGCAGAGCGAGGAGCCAAAGGACGCGATGGACACAAGCCTGAGCGAGTTGTGTATATATATATATATATATATATATGTACACATATATATATATCTATATGTACAAGAGCAAGGCAGTAGGAAAATGGTATGAGGGTTGGGAAACGTTAGGGTGGCAAAGAGGGTGGTAGGTGGCCACCAAACCATCCACCCTCTATCCTATCCCTATCCTATTCCATCCTACCGTACCCCATTCTATCCTCTAACTCCCAACCTTCTCTCCAACTATCCTTATATCCTCCGCTATCCTCGCTCTCTCTCTCTCTCTCCTCTTCGTCCTCCACCCTCTCTGTATCCTCTGTCCGATGCGCTATCCTATATCCTCTCACCGTTCTCTCTGCTCTGCCACTATCCTAACCTCTGCAAGCCCAGCAGCCAGCAGCACAGCCTGTCGTACACCGCTGGTCGTTTCTCGTACACCCCTTTACACCGCGAAACCATTCCCTGCATATATCGACAATTCTCTACCATATACTCGTATACATGTATATATCCATTGCTGCATGTCGAAAGGGCGTTTCTCGCATACTTCCACATGTTAAATGACTGCTATACGCATCCTTACCAATATTTAACGATCGATGCATACCCAGATACAGAGGATCATGCATTGGTTATCGATTGCTTAAAGTGAATAGGACATAAGCTCTCATTGGTCTCCATGTTAAAAGTTGGGGGTCCTTTACTTTCAAAAATCCATGCACGGTGCAGAAAAACAATGCATTGACGTTCAGGGGCCGAGGAACGTAGTTAGCCAGCATTGTTTTAATTCAGTGAATGATTTAATTTAGTGATTCAACTGATTTTTTTCTTCTTGCCGTATATTATACGTAAATGCATCATCATGTGCGTACATCGTTTCCTGAAAGTTGAAAAGGTGTATCCATCATTTTGTTTGACGTGTTAGATTGTATATAGGGATACGCTCTTTCTATATTTAACAATCACGACAACGAAACGGCTTACCGGCTAGCGTTTCGTGAGTGCTTCGCCAGGTGGCTTGAAGCAATGCCTCGCACGAAAGAGGATCATCGCATCAGAGCGTTTATAATGCCCTTTCTTACACCGTATACCCCTACAGTACCGAGGTCTTGTCGCTTAAGAGATATAATTAACCTCGAAGCACAGCGTCTCTTTTCAACTGTTGAGCTTATTCTGAAGCTCACTCAGCTCCTCAACAGTATGATCGAATAAAAAATATCCTTCTCTCGTATTCTAGTCTATAATAACGAGAATATTCATGCTCGAACGATTTGAATTGAGGTTCACTGAGTTCCAAGACCGAGGTAATTCTGGACATGGTTATATCCATAGGTAACGCAGCAGTTAAAGGGAATAGCTCAGATCGCTTTGAAGATACAGGGAATATTCGGCCAATATTACCATCCAATAGGTGTCCGTCGTGTCGTCTAAAAGAAGTTATACGGGTCATCAATCATATAATCTTTCCAAGTACAATGTACAGGAATTTAAGGCCGTCCTCTAGTTTCTCGGCTGTTTTTTTTATGGCTTTTTCAATAATTTTTTTACGGGCAAAGCATCGAAATAATCAATCTCATTATTTTTGCATAATCTTTATTAACATTTCAATAAGCTTTACAAATTTTTTGAAGTCAAAATATATAATAGAATAGCAGTTATAGTGGCCGACAGGAAGACATCAAGTAAAAGAGGTGCTTGACGGTGACCAAGATTGCGGCTGTTCTGCTTATCTGAAATCAAAAAACCAAACGGCATTTTAATCTTCATATTCAAGACTAGCGATTGAACTAGAGTGAATTCTAAATTACAAAAATTGACTTTTTTATACACTTTTGAAAATTACATTCTATTTTTTACTCATTTTTTCTTAAGTTTTTCGCTCGTACGAAAAAAACTATCGAAGCAATCATGATAATCCTAGTTCAATCGCTGGCTTATAACATATTAAAGATGCTGTATAAATTTGAACAAGATCGGTGCAATAGTTTCTGAAATATCGTGGTTACCGTTTCGAAAAATGGTGTTTCGAGAAAAACGCGTTTGAAAGTTCGCGCATGTGATTTATACTAAAAATTTCATCTCACCGTCAATCTGCTATGCCTGGACCATACAATAGGCCTTCCTCTTCTTCTTGGAAGTCACGCACACATTTTCTACACATGTTGTAGATGTGATTTATGAAAAAAAAAAAAAATCGATTTTTTCGACCCGAGAAACTAGAGGACGGCCTTAAAAAAAAACAGACTCGTCTTGCCTAAGAGCAAAGCCATTCCCATCCTATGTGGATAGAGTTCAATGTATGGTCCAAACTTTCAATGTGTAGGATGCTTCGCCAAAAAGCTCTGCGAGTTATGTTCGGGTCCATTTTACCATTCCGTCCACAGAACACGATTTCTGCGTATTTCTCCATAATTCGAATGACCAATTGCTCGAACGTATGATCATAACTCCCCTAGTCTTTGCGACATATCGAATGATGCTGATGAGCCCCTCTGAATTTTAGCATTCCCCATATATGCAGAGAAAGAACATCCTATGTTCATATATTTGCATGAGATACCGTGTCCTATATGCATCTACGGTTTGTCGTCTAGCTTAGTATAGGGCCACAGGCCTCGTTGGCGAGAGACACGAGAGGACAGGAGTGAGAACCTAGAGGCATCCACCAGTTGGGCAAGCATGCATGCTGCAACCAGCATCGCGAAGGAACGGAGACCTAGAGAGAGAGGGACAGAGAGAGAGAGAGAGAGAGAGAGAGAGAGAGAGAAAGAGAGAGAGGGATAAAGGTAGATAGTGAGGTGGAGGAGGACGATGTATAGGACAAGAGAACAGTCGAGAGGACTAGGGTTCGGTAGGACATTGCGGATATATTCGCGAGAGCCTGCAACCCCAGCTTGTCATCTCCTTCTCTCTCTCTCTCTCTCTCTATCTCACTCTATTCCGCTTCGTGTGCTCTATACCAACGGAAAACGGTATAACTAGAGCCAAGCAAAGCCAGTATCTATATGTATGTGTATACCTAGCGAAGCATAGTATAGACCAACGACCTCGACCACGTCGCAGCAGCAGCAACGGCGTCCTCGCGCCCGGCTATCCTGCGACGTAATCAGCGAGAGGACCACCCCATCTCTCTCTCTCTCCTTCTCTCTGCCTCACTCTCTTCATGTTCCCTCGCCACCCTATATATATTCCTCTTCGTACCCATCTACTGTATACCGCCACCCTCGCGCGCCCCTTGAGTCTGTGTAACGCTAGCTCGACGTTCTACGAACCACTCTCTATAACGTACACCTACATATATACATGCGGCACTCAGTCTCCGTCCATCTTCGTCCGTCGACTATGTACATCTTTGTCGGTTCCAACACGAGAGAGGGACTCCTAGCTAACATTGCTTCGTCCCCTTTCAACCCTCCAACGAAGCTTCCTTCGCTCTATGTCCTCTCTCTCTCTCTCGCTACGTCTTTCTCTCTCAGTGCTCTACTCTCGTCGCTGTCGCAGATTTCGCTCTGGCCGCGCACCGTGTGTTGCCCTTCTATTCGTACAAACCAGAGTGCACTGGACTCGGTACCACGAAAATCCCCCCCCCCCCCCCCCCCCCGTAGACCTCTCTCGGTGAATATCCTTGATAAACCATTGCGATTCACCCTCTTTGTTTGTACCATCTTGCGACGACGTGAAATCCATTCGAAAGCGGTAGCGTTGGTTTCCCTTTTCTTCAAACAATCAGTCTCAAGGATAATTGATATTTTGGACTGGACTGAAAGATCTGCAAGTGCAGCGAAAGATCGGGTGATGAAGGGCGCGAGATGTTGCCTCTTTCTAAAATCTTAATCATGGGTGATACATATCGATTAGTTATTCATGGCGATTGATAATTGGATCGTTGTATAAGCAATCATAAATTTGCCTATGAGAATGACAATATATTTTGTCTGAGAGAAAGAAAGAAAAGTTAAATGCTTTTGAAGGATTAATCTCTCACTCCTGTTTCACGATACATCCATCACGGTTCGTGTCTCCTTTATTTTGATGCTCCAAATCGCAAGAGGTCAGTTATATATCGAGTAATCAAAAATCCATCACGAGTATATCCACCGTGTATATATCGACGCGAATTTCTTACCTCGGAAAATAGGCAGGACGTGTTAAATGTAAGTACAGAAAAATCTGAACTTTCGCGTAGCAAATTTAGACCAATTAATCTGCATCAGTTGGAAAGAACGTCCATTTTTTTGTTCGTCGACAAACTTCGAAATAATAATGGAAGGATATCGAAGATTGTCCGAAGACGATGTACTGACGCGGTGCAGCGATGCAGGATCATACAAAAAACAAATGCATTTTCCTGCATCGTCGGTTGAGGTAGGCAAACGAAACGTGCATATGAAGTCCGCTGATTTGTAGGGGTTGAACGTACGCCAACCATGGAGCAACGGGTAAATATACGGACTGTGCGAAACCGTGTATGATGGGAAAACGCGCAGTCACTATAGTAGGGCATGTGTACCGCCCGTTGCGACGTATGTATACATCTGTTATTGTGATATGGATGTTAATAGGTTAGGGGGTCTCACCGGAGAATGTCGGGTGAATCACGATTTCGATAAGGGTTTCCAGCCAACTGTATATATATCCTGTATCCCTTGCTCGGTTGTTCGCCTCTCTCGCGCATATACCGCGCTTGTTTTTAGTCCTATATATGTACCAACCTTCAACCGTACATCTATACGAATCTAAATGTATCCAAATGTCTGTGTCTATCTCCATCTGTATAGCCGTACATATATGTGCTCGTTCACCCTCTCGCATATCCGTTAGCCCTCTCCTCATTCTCTTCTTCCATACACGCAGCATCTCTCGTCTCTTTTTACCGAGTCGAGAGCTGCATACGAGAAATAACACCACGCATCTCGCGTTTTCCTCTTTTACATTCTTCCTGCATTCGTCTCTTTCTCTCTATTTGTTTCTTCATTCTTTTTTCACTTATACACATACACACACCAACCTTTTCTCCACAGCTCATGCTGAAAGCTCCACTATAGTGTCACCACATCAGACTCACCGAGTATGAGCGTTTGTAAGCTCGCAAGAAAAAAAGAAAAACTATCTCGACTTCGAATAGCTCATACTCTATTTTTTCCGTCCCCTCTGTCTCTCGATTCGTCATTCGGTCCTTGAGCGTTATGACGAGAATGCAACTGGGGGAGAATATGCGAAAGAACGAAAAGCAGATTTAATATCGCGTATATATGCATGAAAATTTGGATAGGACCTTTGTCGAATGTTTTGCCATCTTATCTCGCACTTCTCCGTCATCTTTGTCGATTATGAGGATTCCGAAGTTTAGGATCAGACGCTTCATATCATCGTTATCCCTACCGATTGCTTCAATGTCGCAAACGCATGAATGTCGAGCAGTGATTTTTTTTTCTAAAGTTCGCTCGGAATTGCTCGGAATCCAAATGTTTCTGGATCGACGAATAGAAGCTTGGAACTTCTTTGATAAGATCAGTAGTCATCGGACTGATCAATGGTGATGAAATAATTAAAACTAGAATTAGAAATTCAAAGTTTCCGAAGATGTTGCGATTTTTTTCGCAAGAAATTTCGATTTTAAAATCGCCGTTTCACAACTCACCCACAAGTTCAATTGAAAAATGAATCTTCTTAATTACTGGAGAATTTAATGACAATCAATTTGTTCGCGAAATTGTGAGCTTTCGATAGGCTACATAAAAAAGAAAAGTAGGGTCACGGGATGTTTGGCAAAAAAAAAAATTGAATTAGTGTACAACAAAATTCAGTGAATTTACGATGCAATCGATAATCTGACAGCTCTCTGCTACGAGCGTGCAGTAATTCGTGCCAAATTTACGTATATTATTTAATATCAAACTGTCAGCCCCGATTATTTCCGTACGTGATGAAATTAGATTAATCATGAAAATCAATCAAGAGTCGTGTAATCATACGATACATTTATTACAAAACTTCCAACAGTTTTGAGATTGGCCGAGGTAAAATGGTTCAACGGACTGAGCAAAAACAGGTGGACGAAATATCGAAATTATAAAAAAAATTAATTCAAGCGCTTGAAGTTCCGTATAATAAATTCTGACATACTTCTACGTTTTATCAGATTTTATTGCTTTCTCCAACAATTCCATTGGTAAAAAAATCGGGTACACGACTATAGTCCGCCACAAGGACTATTTTAAGGTTGCTTATAGAAGCAAACCACGTCTTATGAACAAAATTTAAAATTGACGCAGTGGGTAAGTCGAACATTTGAACTATCACTGAAAAAAATGGTTCGGGATTTACAATAATACTGTTATTGTTGGCCAGTTATAGGTATACTGGTGAAAAAATATTTCCCACACAGAAAATGCAGTAGCCCTTTTAGAAAATCCCGATTGCCGTAAAGTTCATACAAATATGACTAGTGAAGTATTTCTAATTCAACAATAATATCGCTGGTGAAGGCAAAGCAGTTTTGTCTACGGCGCCTATACTGCGCCTTTGTGGACAACACTCAATCGTCTGGCTAGCTTAGTCATTATAAATAGCTGGAAATTTATCGTTTTTGTAAATCAGCCATACTAACATAGCTCGCGAAACTACACTGTATTGTTCAAACAGCTGTAGTAGCTGATTTTTACATGCCTAGCTATTTCAACCATGTAGTATGGCTGCGAGAATAACGTTGTGACACATAGCTATACTAATATGGCTCGCGCAACTATACTACGTTTTTGGAACACCTACAGTAATCTGTTAACGCGTGGTGTCTATGCCTCTGCCTCGCGCGAAAACGAGACCTCGCTACGCAAAATTTGATAATGAACGAGTTTGTGAAGAAGAAACTGAACGAACGGAATCTTGATGAGCTTATACCAACATTTGAAGGTAAGTCTGTTCTCACTTATCTACGGAATATGTAAAAAAGGACTATTTTTCCTGTTATATAAACGCCAATCGTATAACAAGCGAATTTTTGTAGGTTAGGTCAACTGTCATTTTCCTGCAAGGAGAGTATCATATGTCTCCGGGCCATGGATTCTCTCAAACTTCCAGGTGTGTTTCATTAGCTCTAAAAATCAAGTCTCTTTTGCAAAATATTTATGTATGAATATCATTATCGATAACAGATGATTAAAATAAATATTCATGATTATGAAACATATTGGCTGAATTTTTACTGTGACCCGAATATCCCCTACTATATATACTTACCTATACGAGTATAGGTAGGTACAATATCCTGTAATTTATCTGTATAAAATGAATTTATAATTCAGCCATATTCTTTTGGTAGTATGGCTGGTACGTCTACCTCGTATGCTAGCGTTTATAAAACAGCTCTACTAGTATTGTTGGTATACAAATAATTCTGCCTACACTGACAAAACTGCTATCCACGAAACAACATTGTATATGGTTGCTTCGGCTATACTAGTATGGCTGGTGTTCGTCTACCTCGTATGCTAGCGTTTATAAGACAGCTATACTAGTATGGTTGGCATACGCATAACTCGTGATGGTGAACTCAACCATACTATGGTATTGCTGAAATAGAGATACTTGTCAGATTCGCGGAGCTATTGGGTATATGTCTGTCATGACATAGTGGTATGCTTACGCCAACGATATTGTGTCAGTCATATTTGTATGGCTTTATTACCTAGATGGTATGGCAGTAGCGTATTTTCCCATATAATATGGCTGAAGCAATAATAATTATGGCTCGAATCGGGAAACTTTTTTTTCAGTGATATATGTCTCTTGTAAAATGTCAAGTCAGTTTGGAGCTTATTTACGGAGCGAAAAAATCGCAAAGTTGCGGACTTTTGAGCACCGACTATACTCGGCCTCTTATGACAGAGTCATGCGCGATCTCAATAAACTCGCGATATATTCGATCGTGGCATTGAATTCTTGTTGAAAAACTGACCAAGTGTATTCTCTGAAATATTCCGCGTTGATCAATACCAAAATCGTTAGCCTTTGGAGAATTTCCTTGAAGATACTCTAACATATATATTAAAAATCGCGTTAAAATTCACTCCGAGCGGATGAGTGACTGCGACAGCGCCCAATGCATAAGAATAGGAAAAATTTTCCCACTCTGATCCATCTCTACCCAACTTTCTAAACAACTTTAAATGCGCGATGTCCAATTGGACTAGCAGCATGAAATTCCGAGTGTCCCCCGATCGAAGCTCGACTCGGAAGAATTAATCCTCGAGTAAAAGTGATCGTGAATGATGGAAAAATCATTGATGGACTTTCCAAATCCTGGATGAATGGTTCCCGGATCGATCAATTATCGGATCATTCCATTCCATATAGATATGCATTTCGCGATCGATCGATTTCCAGCTGACGAGTATTCGTCAGCGGGTTTTATAATCGTCTATCCGTCGTTACGCATGTCCATAGCTGGTTTATATCTCATACATAACAGGACCGATATATACGCGGTATATTCATAACGATCGACCGCGCTGGCCCGAGGAGCCGGCAGTAGTCGCGTCCGCGTGAGTTGCTCTCCTGTCGACCGATCTCTTCCTCCCTGCCTCGCACCCCGTTTTTCACTCGTCCCTCTGGGATAACGAATTAGGGAGCGCGCGCGTGTGTGTATGTGTGTGTGTGTGTGTGTGTGAGAGAGAGAGAGAGAGAGAGAGAGTGAGATGGAGAGACAGATAGGGACAACGATCGGCCGAGCAATCATGAGTAAAGTGGCAAATCGTCCGTTAAACGATGCCGTCGGCCGTTCTCGTTGCGCGAGAACGGTCGCCGGGTTTTTCCAAACATCACCTATATACAGACACGCAAATCACCGATATATACTGCATGTATTACGAAAGTGATGTCATCAAAAATCATTCAAAGCCAATTATAAACAACGGAAAAATCACTCACACTCCGAATTAAATTTGGAGCTTTGATGGCGAGTTTTTATCGTTAATTTTGCAGCAATTTTTCCATTCGCAACAATATAGTCACACTGTAAAAAATATCCTGAAATTTAAGACACAAAAAATGGTGAAATTTACAAACCCTGGTAATGAAATTGATATTAACACATAAAAACTTTAAATTTTATATGTAGCTCTCAGAATAAAAAAATTGCTGAATTTTCAATAACTAATATCACTCTATATTAATATTATTGTATTCAATTTATAAGACTATCTTGAAAATTCAAAGGCTGTCTTTAAAATTCAATGGCTATCTTGAAAATTCAAAGAGTATCTTGAAAATTCAATGACTGTCTTGAAAATTCATAGACTATCTTGAAAATTCACAGACTATCTTGAAAATTCAACGACTATCTTGAAAATTAATAGACTATCTTGAAAATTAAAAGATTATCTTGAAAGTTCAAAGACTCTCTTGAAAATTCATAGACTATCTTGAAAGTTCAAAGACTATCTTGAAAATTCAGACTATATCGTGAAAATTCATTTTTTTTTTATTTTTGTAATTTCGATGACCCACACTTGCGGCGTTTTATGTGCCGGAAGATTCACTTCTTCGACATTATCCGCGAGGATGCGTATATCTTGAAAATTCAAAAATTTCTGAGTTCTTCGAATTTTAAGTGACTGTGTTTGAAATTTCATTACCGTAATTGGTCATACTAAATAAAAGGTGAAGGACGGGATCACCACCATTCCTTGAGTAGCTCCCAACGTACAACTGATCAAGTTTTCTCTGGCCAGTCAAATACATGATATGAATTACAAAAGTTCATAAGCAGTTGATAGAGCGTAGCTGGTAGCGTGTTAGGAAGATAGGTAGGATAGGTAGGTATTAGGTCGCACGTTCGAGTCTCCTTCGAGGAGAATGAAATCCTATCGAATAATCCGTGCAGGATTTTTTTTTCCAGCTTAACCCTTCTTTGACCTATAAAAACGACAAAATATGCGTATGGAACCATTTTGCAAAAGATATATTTAATATAATAGCGTATATTAATTTTAACATTAAAAATTTTATTTGTGAAATTTAATGTATATATAACTCTTCAATATTAAATTTGAAAATAGTTTTGAATTTTTTAAACTACGTATATTAATATTCAATCATTTAAATAGTTCAATTTTAATATAAAAAAAGTATATGTTAATTGCTTCACACACTTTCCTATTAAATTTCATTCTCGTATTGAAACTCGGCAGTAAGTGGCAAAAGGCCATTCGACTTCTCATTTACCGAGGGACACCTTTTCTTCCTCGTTTTTCTTTTTTGCTGTTATAGCTATATTGGCACATATTCTCGTATAGTCGTTACGTAGTTTGATGGGAAATATTCAAATGGAAAGTTTTCGAAACCAAAAAATCCGGTCATTTTCGCACCCTTTGCTCTCACGCATGTCACTATATACCTATATACATACATGTTTATATATATATTATATATGTTGAGTTTTTGCGAGTATGTGAGAGAGTTCCCTCAGGGTCTGGATGAGCCTGTCCGCATTTCTCTATTCCTCCCTCTATATACATATATATATATATATACGAACCAAGTCCTGCGGCTCGACCCATCTGTAGATGTGTGGGTTTCGTATGGTTCTCTTGCTCGCTCGCTCACACACACACACATACACATTTTCCTCCCTTGCGGCCCTTTTCGATCTCGCGACCATGCGGTGCTCTCGCGTATGGACCAACGCGGCCGCGCGTTTATGTGCCCCGAGGCTTATGTACAACGTTTCTACCTCACTTCATCTCTCTCTCTCTCTCTCTCTGCCTATCTTTGCCTCTCTCTCTCTTTCTCTCTCTCTCTCTCACACACACTATTACACATAACGTTCTCTCGCGCGAGAAATACACCTATGTTGGGACGGGGGAGAAACGACGTACATAGACCAAAGGGGCTTGGGTATATCGTCTCAATATATATATATATATAATCGTATGTCCCTGTAATGCCGGGTACTAGGTACGCGGTATATAGAGTTCGCCTAGCCGAACCCACTTTCAGGGGGGGGGGGGGGGGGGGGGAAGGAGCCGCGAAGTCCAAATAGCGGTTCGCATATTCGTCGATATATCGCTATAACTAAAAGTGTCTTCTCTCGTTTATCAGACGCATTCCGCGCGCAAAAAGCGTATAAATCCCAATCGTATGGATTGCGTGAAATAACGCGAGACCTGTGACTGTTTTTGTGTTAAAAAAAAAAAGAAATTGTAATTCCGATCATTATCGACGACGATTGAGATAATTTTTTTTCGTCAATTACGATAATTGGGCCTGATTATTTGGAGATTCGAGGCTTTTTTTATTTTTGTAATTTCGATGACCCACACTTGCGGCGTTTTATGCGCCGGAAGATTCACTTCTTCGATATTATCCGCGAGGATGCGTATATATAGTGTCATTTGATCCACGGTTTTCTTGTATCGTTTGTTCGTAACGCAGAACAATACTCGTATTTTTATCCTATAGTCAACTACATTAGTGTTAATTATGAAATGAAATTCGTTTCCTTGATGTTTCATTCGTATAATATTATTGCGAGATATCGCAAGTTTTTGCTTCGAATAGTTTTTTTTTTTCTACACACTTTAGATATCGCATGATTTTACGAAAAAAAAAATGATCATTAATGAGGTTCTGCTCCTCATACTTGGGTGCGGCAAGGGGAGCGCATAGCGCGGCGCGGGCGACGTGCGGGGCAGGTTGCGTTCGGAATTTGTTTCACTAAATATAGAACGTTTTCATTTTATTAATTTGCCATTATTCACGCTTAGGCGTGGTGAATCGCGTCCATTTTTTTTTTCTAGGGCTTTGTTATAGATAAGTTTGTACTTTACTGAAATTTTTGAACAGCCGTTACTTTTTTATGCACCTGATATCGAACGATATTCTTTACGTCATAAGGATTGATGCCACAAGACCCTATATGCATTTCAAGAGTATCTATACGAAATTTTTATCGCGGAAAGTTTTTTTAGGTTCGATCAGAACCTCCTTAACGATCGCAGCTGGAGTAAACTTCGAGCTATAATTGTGCGTAAAGATTTTTCTTTTTTTTTTTGTTTTAAATGAGACTATATCAAGTTTTTTCGAATTTTGAAATTTTCCGAAAAAAAAAACAAAATGACAACAACAACAAAAACAAAAACAACAATAGTTGCTGTTGTGGCATTATTATCATTATTATTGTTGTTTTTATTATTATTTATGTGATATAATAATGATAATAATAATAATAATCATGAATCGCGAATTTTCGCGCTGAAATATTGAGAACCACTGATCGCAGCTGCCGCGTCGGCGGCCGCGGCAACGACGACGTCGGCAGAGCGCGGTGGTATCTCCGCGCGTTGTCTGCTCCCTCACACCCCCTCGCGACTTGTGTAGTCCCACGTGGGTGACGGTCGAAGGGGTCGCACGGAATGAGGGTGACGCGAGCACGGTGTACGAAGGGTACACCGTGCGGTGTACATCATATATATATATATATATATATATATATATGATGGGCCATATAGAATCGTGCAGGGAGGTTGGGGTAGATTTTCTCTGACTCTCCATCTCTCTCTCTCTCTCTCTCTCTCTCTCTTTGACTGTCTCCCTCCTTTGCCAAAAAGGGAACAAGACTCACCACCCACTGGCCATCTCTCCATCCTTACTGCGCCCTATGCTCACGCCGCGTTGCGTGTTTTCGCCAGAAAAAAGACGAAAAAGAAAAACGAAGAGAAGAGAGAGAGAGAGAGAGAGAGAGAGAGAAAAGCGACGACTAAGAGAAGACGCGAAGACCCGTTGCAGGGTGTCCGTATTTGTGTGCGTGTGTACTATGTGAAGCTCTTTTCACGCGGGTTCCTCGCTCTCCGGTGCTCGTATTACGCGGGTAAATTGCGAGCCTTGTAGAAAAAATCCCCCGTAGAAAATTCACCTCGTCTTGCGCAAAATCACGATTTTTCGTAGTTCAATAGAAAAAAAAAAAGAAGAAAAACGATCTTTTTTTTTTTGTATTTTTAAAATTTTCACGATACATCACACATTTGATCCTAATTTGTGTTCATGTGTAAATTGTATGCTCTTACATTATAGTTATACGATCAATGAACATGTTATTCGTCATTTGCGAGCGTTAATTATACGAGTATAATTGTTGACATCGTGTGATTTGTGACAACAAGATAATCAAGGGGTTCAGTGCTTTATCGTGAAAGAATAAATGAAAAATGAAAAAAAATAAATGAAAAAAAGAAAAAGAGAGAAATGGTAATTGCCCAGAGTCGTAGGTCAAGATTGTGTGTATATATATGTAGGTACGTAGTACTATGCTCCAAGCACCGGGGGCACGTGGTCGCGTTTGAGAATATATAGGTTTCTCGCAGGAGCGTTTAATACTCGTGTATTTACAGATTATTATTATTGTTATGCTCTTTCTTCTCCCACTGCTTGAAAATTTGCTGTTGCCTCTCTCTCTCTCTCTCTCTCTCTCCCACTCACTCTTTCTATATGTATGTATGATGTGTCTCTACCTCAGTAGAACAGTCAGAGTCATCTTACGGATTTTTTGTATATCACATTCAAACCCACGGAACCTTTTCTTTATCGTTTATCGTTAAGAGACATCTCTTTTTTTTTTATGATTAGGTAAGGAAATCGGTAACAACAATAACAAGCAAAATAACGACGATAAAAATAACAACAAAAATAATGCCTACAACAACAACAACCAAAATGACAACGACAATAACAATAACAACAACGAGAAAAGCAGTAATAACAGAAATAATTCCAATAACAACAAAAAGAATAACTATAGTAACAACAATGACAACAGCAACAATAATAATAACAACAACCGAAATAACGACGATAACAATATAGCAACAAAAATAAATCCAATAACAACAAAAACAATAACTATAATAACAACAATGACAAAAACGACAATAATAATAACAACCAAAATAACAACGACGATAATAGTAACAACAAAAATAATCCCAATAACAACAACAAAAACAATAAATATAATAGCAACAATTACAATAACAACAAAAATAAAGATAATAATAACAATGAGAATAATGACAACAATAAAAAACAATGGCACCAATAACAAAAACACAAACAATAAAAATAAAAACAACAACAATAGCAATAATAGTACAGAATAGAAAGGCTAATATAAATTATAAACGTGTGTAAACAAGTTGCGTGGCGTTCAGAGTCCTTGGAGACTCCTCTCGACATGTCGGTATAGGGACCGTGCACACGTGCACACTAATGCACTGTTACGAAAGTGCGAATACGTACTCGTGTACGTGCATACTAGTTGCGACATCTGTAATCCAGAACGAATACTTTGTCGGGGGAAAATGTATGTATACGTATACAATACATTCTCACTTTGGTGAGAGCAGTATATTTGTGTGCACGGTCCCTATATAGGAGAAAATGTACTTGGCTCGAGTCGCTACCGTGTATGATTCTTGATTTCTCAATGCTATTGGCCAAACTATAGCTTCATCGATGTATTTGGGGATTTTTTTTTTGAAATTTAATTTCGTTAATTCTACGAGAATCAAGACACCGGAGTTTTTTTTTTTTAATTTGTTTAGCCGATAATTCTCCGCTCTCCGACGTGTCTGATGACGATTCAACGTGGCAATGACTTCGAGTTCGCGACCCTCTTGGCGAGCTTACTTTTGGGAAAGGGTTACAATGCTTTTGTCGTTAGCGGTTATGCCTCCCGAGAGCAGGTAAATTGCGACATGTCCATGAGACCATGTCCGTACACGCTCGAGCCCGAAGAGCCACCCCGATCACTTCCGGTGGTCATCGATCGGTCGAGATATCGAATGAAAAGTCCGCCGGATTTTCGAAGCAAGCTATTGTTGGAAATTGAGGCGAAAGAGGCGAAAAAAATTCAGGAGGATTTGGAAAATCGGGAGAACGAACGCGTGAAAATGTTGCTCGTACGTGAAACATATATTTATTCGCGGCTCATGAACGCGATTAACGGGGGGACATTATTAGTGTCGGAGTTGGAGGAGGTCGAACAAAAAACTTGAACTTTTGAAAATTATTATTATTTTTTTTATTATTTTCACAAAAATGATCATGCAACAATATTTGCAAGGAAATTACATACAATCCACTTCCGGTAATAAATTTTCGAAATGTACTTTTGCACATTTTGAGCACTGTCGTACTTTTCCAAATACGAAACTTCCGGCGCTCAAAAAAAAAAAAAAATCGCTTTTCTTCGACCTCCTTTGCACAACGCATCCCTTGAGTTCAAGAGAAACATTATTATTTTTTCATCATTAACGATCATACAAATCGAGTCAATTATATCGCACAATGAAGGAACAAGAGCGTCCACCTCCGGATGATTATTGGGGCAATAGAATACACGCGTGGGTATTGATCCTGCCGGAAGTTGGTGGTCCGCGCGAACGTGAAATACAAATGCCCGTTTTCGTCGAGCCAACTTCCGGAATGTTTTATTCGCCGGAAGATCGCGAGACTCGACTCTTGTATCACGGTATCGAGAGCATCTGGAACGATAAGAATTATTGGGTGAACATGCAAACGTGCGAAGAGGCCTGTTCAAAGATCGATTGGGATCTGAGGAATACGAATAATTGGCAATATTTGTTGATCGATGAGGGTTCGAACTTGCGTGAATCGAAGCAAGATGAGGATGTCGATGAGGATAATGACGCTGGGCGTGAAAAACATCTCGATATGCCCTTTTCTTATGTCGAAAATATCGAAATACAAAGTTTGGGTAAGAAATAATAACAACAATAACAATAATAACAATAATCATAGTGGAAATAATAATATTAATAATAATAGTAGTAATAATAAGAGCAATAATAGCACTAATAATAGTTTCTGTTGTTGTTATTACAATTATAATAATATGTATATTATTTATATATACATTATATATATATACATTATAATGTATATATATACATTATAATGTATATATATACATTATAATATATATACATTAAATGATAGCACTAATAATAATAGTTTCTGTTGTTGTTATTATAATTATTGTTATTGCTGCTATTATTATTATTCATTCGATTTGTCATCGAATTTTTTAACTTTGAATGAAATTTCGATAAGATTCGTAATTTGTCCTAAAAGATTAGATTTTCCATTCGCTTTTTTTTTTTTGGGAATCAAAATATTTCAAATAATTTTAATGTTTAATTTTTTAAAATTGTTTCTCGCAATTTTCCAAAGACTGAATAATTTATTGATAGATCTTTCGAACCATCGATCGTATTTTCTTGTCAGATTTCGAGCGTCGTTATCCCAATGGTACAAAAACGTTGTATTACAAAAAAACAAAAGTCGATTTTTACGCCCCATACGTACAGATGGACGGTCTCGTACGTAAGATAACACTTTACGAGGATTACGAGTACAAAATACCGATCAAAGTGTACGAGAAGTACTCGAACAGAGCTGACATGCTCGTAGAATCGAAAAAATATCTCGACACTTGTATTACGATTGATTTTTACAAGAGAGGTCGGTCAGATGCCTGCAAAGGTACAAAGTCATTTTTTTTAAACACGAAAAACAAAAAAAAAACAAATTTTCAATAATTATTTCCAATTTATAAAAATCAATCAAAGTATTTGTGTTCTCATGTTTTTTTTTTGTTTTCATTAGAAAAGTGGTAATATCAATTTTGAAAAATAATTAATAATGGAATTTTTTTAGATTAATTGACAATGGTATATATATTTTTTTTATGATTCATAAACTATGAAATTCTATTTGCCACAATCGTGGTGATATAGAACACCATTATTCGAGCAACGGTAACGATGCAATCGACGAAGTGAGAACGTTGGATTTTTACGGTGTCGTACGTAACGATGGTTTGTCAAAAATCGAGATGAATTCCCTGAATTTTATCCAACACTACATCGGTCGAGAAGACTTTCTTTGTTTTCGGTAAAATCAAATTTCAAATCAATCAATTCATTTTTTTGTTTTTTTTTTTTCAATTTATTTACGGCTAATTCGAATCGAATTAATCAAATTTTTTTTTTTCATGAAAAAAATTGTATGCTCGAAATTATTTATGGAAATAATGAATAAGTTTAAAAATTGTTAAAAATATTTTGAAAAAACCAGACACGTTGAGTATACCATGGATAAGGACGTCAGAATCGTTTCGGTAATTACGGGGAGTTATAAAAGAGAAATAGATTAATACATTTTTCGATATAAATAAGATATGATTTCTTATGCGAGTTGTAATAATTTATTTCGCAGAGAGTCATCGAAAAGTATAACAGAAATGAAAGTCTTGAGGCATCACGTGACATTGCTATCAGGGATTTTAATTTGGCGACGAATGAGATCAAGCTGTATTATCATTATGAGAAAAATCGTGTAACCAGAGCAACGAGAAGATTCGTCAAGCCATCGACGAACGAGGCAAACGATCGTCCACTCTTTAATCCTGATTTTATTCAGGGTTACAATGTAATTACTCGAATCTCCAAATATCGATATAAAAAATATTCCAATTTTTCTATAATTATAATAGATTTCCTGTTTTTTCAATTTTTTTTTTTTTCAAGGTTTTTACAATATTTAACAAAAATTATCAAAAATTGGCAAATTTCTGTACACTTTTTTTTTTATCGATGCAATATTGCAATTTTTGATGACCTTGTGCCATAAAGTGACGAAGGTAAGAGCTCTTTTCCACCCTAGGCGAATTTTGAATTCGATTTTGTAATAATTAAAATGGCATAGGATTTTTTTTTAACATACCTAATCGGAAAATCAAATTTGAAAATTCATCGTTCACCTGGGGTCGAATAAAAGATCCCACCTTCGATATCCGAGAATTAATACCCGAGTCTGTCGATAATTAGTTTATTTGATTAAAAAAAAAAAGAAAAAAAAAAAAATTTTAACTCAAATTGTCATGCTTACTCGACTTCTCACAGCCAGATCCAATGTCGATTCCCGAAAAACGATTGAGTCTGTATTACGAGTTGGAGAAACAGCTCAGAGACGAGGCAATTTGTTTAATACAAGTGAGAGATTCCGAGACCGAGATAACTGGTTTTTTGCGCAAAAGAAGCTCCGAATATATAATGCCAAAATTGTTAGTTTCGGTGTTCGATAGGAATCGCAACGAGGAAGCAAAGACCGCAATGCTGGCAAAGGTAAGTCCCAATAGTGTCGACGAATGATGTACAATTTTATTTGAAATTTTTCAAATTTCAATCGCTAAAGATTAATCATCGATAGTGGCAAAGTTGTAAAAAAAAATGGCCATTTTGAATCGATTTTGATACAAGCACAATAGGATAGTTCAATTAAAAAAAAAAATCTGCTATTTGTATCTAACAATGTGTTCCAACAAATATAGAATTCAAATTATCACGAGATATATTAAAAATTATAAAAGTTGCACTTTTGAGAATCAATTCTTTCAATATATTAGCATTAAAAAAAAAAAACAAAGAAAAGTATACGTTTCTTCGAAAACTTCATTTAATTTCATTAAAAAAAAAAACAAAAGATAACCTGTCATCATCCCATTGCTGATTTCTTATCCCATAACGCGATATATTTCAGGATTACTAGCAAAATTTTCATTTCACAACAAATTTAACAATCCCATTAGCAGAAATTTGAAATACTCGATTGAAAAAAAAATTACGTCTCTCTGTTGGCATACCCAATTGATAATTCAAGAAATCTATACCTGAGTCACCTGGTGGCAATATTAAGCAACTACCACCTCCCCCTCAAGCGGCCATTTTAATTCCCTGAAGACGCCATTTCGTGACATCGTCACTCTCGAGCTAGCCATTAAAGAATTCTCAATATTTCCATCAATCTCGTTACATTTTTTCACGAAAACATGAAAAAAAAAAAAAAAAAAAAAAACGTTTCCCGCAGGAGAAACTCCTGAGAGCTCAGAGCGAACGTGAGGTTGAGTTGGATGTCGATTATTTGGGGCCTTATTTGGCACGCCTTGGCAATCCAACGCAATTGACGAAGGCACAGGCGTCTCGCGTGCGACAGGAGTGCTTGAACGATTTGAAAAAGATTCTCGTCGATCGTGCCAATCGTATATCGCAAATGTTCGATGAATGCAGCAAGGAATTGAATCAAGTTCAAAGCTGGTTGACTCAGGTGATGAGAAGAATAAATTCTAAAGAATTAAAAAAAAAAAACGCTTAAAGATCTTTCACGTGCTTGCACAGTTACGAAAAAAAAAGTGTCTAAATTCAAAAATTGGTTAAACCAGCTCTTCGACGATTATCGTGCGCGTGAAATTTTTTTCCAAACACGTTGAACTACCTGTGAGAAAAAAAAAATGATCGAAAAGACTTTTTGGATGATTCTTTCATTTTTTTTTTTTTTTTTTTTTTTGGTGCATGACGAAACGAGACTCACAGTTCAATCTTTTTTTTTTTTCCTGGTTCTCGGTTCTCGTTGATACAGTCGGAGGGCAAAACGAAGGAGGAGGCAGAAGACTTGTTGAATCTGACGAACGATATGAATTTTCATCTTCATACTCTTGAGGTACGATTGCAGCGTCATTGTGAATTGGCTCCTGAGCGTTATCGTAAAATGCTGATGAGCCTCAACGCTGACAAAAGACTCTCATCGCTCAACGATTAACTTTTTGGGTAATGTAATTTTTTTTTTTTTTTTTAAATAAATCTACGCCATGGAGAGATAAAAATAAGCCATTTAGTTCTTATCAGTCAGTTTTTTGTTTTGTTTTTCGTCTTGAACGAAAATACACTTATTTATGAGCAAAAAAAAAAGTGCATTTTGCTCGATATCACCGTTCACATTTATCCTACGTAATGAATGATTTGAGGGTTTTTTTTTTTTTTTTTTTTTTTTTTTATGGTCGTCGAAATGATTCGTCGATGATTTTCATTGAAAGGACCAAGAGCCCATTTGTCCGATGCAACGACCTGAAAACACAAAAGATTTACTCTCATAACTTTATCTATTTTTTTTTTTTTTAAATTAGAATATTGATTTTTTTCTTTCAATAATTATAAATTTTTACCCTGATCGTCGAAAGTCGCGAGAGTGAATTTACTAAGTTTATTGGTGAAACTACCGATGTTCGTGATGACGGAATTTTCCGTTCTATTTTGATTAGTCGATTCTGGATTAACGTCATTGTGACGACTTTCCTCCGCGAAACCGGATATGAGAGTATCCATCATTATTGCCTGCAAAGAATACGAATTTTATTTTCACCAATAAAGTCGATTTTCGAGAATTTTTGGTTCCCCAGCCCCCTGTCACTCCTAAATAAAGAAAAGAAAAAAAAAAAAAAAATTCCTGAAGGCTCTCACTTGTCTCGAGAACACTTGGAGTATCTTGTAAACTCGAGCACCGTTCTCACGAACCGGAAACTGGAGAAACAGACAAGGCAAACAATCGGGATTTCCCTCGTCGGATGGCTTAGCCATTTCCCAGCTAAGCTCGGAGTACTTTAGTCCTAACAAAAGGCTCTGAAAAAAAAAAAAAACAAATTAAATTCATATATTTAATTAAATATATACAATTATGAATACGAAAAATAGGAGTAAAGCTTTTTCTTTCGTGAAAGACTAAAAAAAATTTGTTTAAAAAAATGTTGAGTTTAATATAGTAAGATTAATGTTCAGTTATTTGAAAAAAAAATCTTCCACTCAAATCATTAATTATTTTCATATATTTTTATCGTACAAAATAATAAAAAAATTTCGGCCACTTAAAATTTGATTATAAGAACGAAAAATTCATTTCGATATAGCTCGATCGAATATTTTTTTTAATAAATTAATTTCTCGACAGAAAAAAAAACGAGCAGCGTGAAGATTTCTCAAAATTATCTGGTCCTATGAATAGTAATTTTTTTTTTTTTAATGTCATTCCGATACGAATCAATTTACCGACACATTCGCCATAAATATATTCCATAGCACAATGAAAATTGGTGATTTTCGAGGATTATGAACTTTCTTCTGCATTTTGGAGTAAAAAAAAATGTCGATGCAAAATTTTCAAATGAAGCATACTAGGAAGAAAATTGAGAAAAAATGAAACGAAATAAAAATAAAACAAATTAAATTCATTTACTTAAAAAATTTGTTTAAAAAAATCTTGAGTTTAATATAGTAAGATTAATGTTCAGTTATTAAAAAAAAAAAAATCTTCCACTCAAATCGTTAATTATTTCCATATATATTTATCGTACAAAGTAATAAAAAATTTGGCCTATTTAAAATTCGATTATAAGAACGAAAAATTCATTTCGATACAGCTCGATCGAATATTTTTTTAAATAAATTAATTTATCGACAGAAAAAAAAAAACGAGCAGCGTGAAGATTTCTCAAAATTACCTGATCCTTTGAATAATAATTTTTTTTGTCATTCCGATACGAATCAATTTACCGACACATTCGCCATAAAAATATTCCATAGCACAATGAAAATTGGTGATTTTCGAGGATTATGAACTTTCTTCTGCATTTTGGAGTAAAAAATATGACGATAATAAATTGAGAATCAAATGGGTAGCGAATTGAGAATGAATTGGAATGAACGGAAAGAAAGAAAAATAAAATGAAGAAAAACAAAAAAAAAAAAAAAAACATTACTCACGCAGTGCATGTCATCGACGATGTATACACCCGTGGTATTTATGGCTATGAGTACGGATAAATCACGATTGGTGATCCACGATGCGAGTCCGCGAACCGGTCTCTCGATCTGACCCTGAAAAAAAGCTGCACCGTAAGTCGGCAGACCCCAGCAAAATTCCAGATACTTTCTCACGAGTTTACGTGAATTCGGATTGGTTCCCGAATGATTTGGTATTCTCTTGTATTGCTCGAGCAGTCGGGCTTCCGGTGCTCCCTTGCCACCGACGATACCAAGACCGAGGCCAAGCCCGAGAAGTAAACTCGGCGAATTGTAATGATGCGGCAAAAATCTGGCTCGATGCTTCCTGAAGTAGGCCAATGTGTGGGTCTGCGGATTGTAAGGTCCCAATTCTATGCGAGCCTGAAGTGCCCCTAAGCTCGCGTAACGTGCCTGTCCCTCGCACGGATATCTTCCTGAAAGCATTTTCACAATCTCTTGCTTTGTTTTTTTTTTGTTTTCCTTTCCTCGCGATAATTTTACATTCTCCGACAACGGCGGCGCTGCAATCGCAGATTCTCGTGTCCAAATTTCGAGGTTAGACTCGCGCAATCAGGAATAACCGATTGAGATATGGACAAGAAAAAAAAAAAGGTTTTTTCGATCGTCTTTCTCATTTTTAGACACAATAAACGATTTTATACGTTTATTTTTTGCCAATATTTCGCTCGACTTAGCCAGTTCTGTCTCTAGAGTGAAACATTTCAATTGCCCGATTTTTTCTCCTATCGTCCGCTAGGCGTCGCATTCTCAATCCGTTTTTCCCTGCTCCCCCAATTCAAAAAAATATTTAAACTTGCAGAAAATTTGGTATCAATACTTTCTTTAAATATATATTTGGCTCTCAATTCAACGATCAGGACCACGAAAACTCGTGCAAAATCGTCTGAAAACTGAAAACTGGACGAGAAAAGTTGCGGGCTTTTTGCCTCAAAGTGGCGCCGGTAGAATATTTGCGAACTATATCTGCGAGGCAAATTATTCACGATATAACGTGAAAATTTTTCGGATCAATGCCATTTCTCTAATTTTCCACGTACGGAAACAGAAAAATTCTCGTTGGATAGGACTTTTATCCATCTAGAGCGTTAATTAGCCAGATTTTTCGTAATTAAGCTACCCGATGTTCAAATATCAAATCAATGTCGACTCGATGAAACGAAGCTTGCACCACATGCTCTTAATAAAAAAAAAATATCATTCTTTTCCCAGTCTAATTTTCCAGTTGCTTGGAACAAAATTTGACCAAACGTTTGTTCGAATAAAATTTTTGAAAAAAAAAAAAAAACAAAACTAATCGTTAAAACATGACGAAATGAAATATAAATATAAATACAAGAAACCAAAAAAAAAAAAAAAAATTAACTCGATGAAATAAAAAGTTGAAACAAAGGAATAATTTTTGTCGCAATTTGTGATTTGATCTTACCCTCGAGGACATTGTGTCTCGCCTCGGCGTACAGTAGCTCGAGAATTTTCGGATCCTTCAATTGTTCCTCCTCGCGTCGCGTTAAAAAAACATTTCGCCTGAAACACAAGAGCGGCTCCTCGTCGCAATCCTTGCTATCCTGACTGCCGTATTTCTTCACCAAACCCGGCCATTTCGATGCCAATTCCAGGGGTCGATGATTCGGACGCAGCTGCACCTCCAATTGCGACGAGCACAGCCACATCGCGAATACCGGCTGACCGATTATCGGTGATGTTCTCGTAATAACGATCTCACTCTCGGCCTGTACGACGCTAAGTGTCTGCTGTGCCGTTGCATTTTTCTCGACTTCCATCGTCAAAAATACACCGGACATCAGATAAACGGCTATTCTCACGCTTGAACGCGACGAAACGTAAATTTGTTGCTGCTGCTGCTGCTGGCTAATGTTATCCAATTTCGCCTGTTGAGTATCTTTTCGAGGAAATAATTCGCAATAAAAAAAAAATTAGATTCTTTAAATCTTTTATTTTCGTATAATTCACGTTGATGGGGAAAAAAAAATGTTTGAGTATCCGTAGAAACAAAGCTTATTCGATTGCTTCGATTCTTAAATTTATTTATGTATTTTGTGGGGAAAAAAAAAAAAAAAAAAAAAACAAAATTAATTATCGTGGGAAAAAATGATTGTGCGCGCAGTCGAAAAAAGTACCCCTGGAATTTGAATCTGAGACTTTCGTAGACTTTGTTTCGTTTTTCTTTTTTTCTTTTCTATTATTCATTGGAGCCAAAATTTCTGCTCGTACAATCAAAATTATCTCTGAAATTGTTTTTTTTTCCTCTGAGAATGAATTTTTCTTGAAAATTTGAAGCTGAGATGTTCAGAAAAATTACGTTAATTAAGATTGAAATTTGATTTTTCGTAAAATACTGTAAAGCTCATTTTTGAGATCAAAAGTACGTGAATTTGTTTCGACGGTTAATAATAATTAAAAAAAAAAACAAAAAAGCCCATTTGAATGAATAAACTCACGTGGCTGTGCGTGATTATCCTTTTTGCAATCATTTTGAAATCTTCGCAAATGCTGACCTCTCCTGATCGTGTTGTCATCCTGCTGATTCTCCATCGTTCACCCTCGAGGAAACTTTCCGCAACGAAATCTTCGTGAATGTTGGAAAAAAAAAAAGAAAAGAAAATCTTTTAATAAGCTCCCCAGACACGTCGTCACCGCGCGCGTCTCTTATTTTCTTTTTCTCCGATGCAATGTTTCTTTTTTTTTTTTTTTTTTTTTTTTTTTTCTTTCTTTACGAAATTTTCATTTTTCTCCCGCTCTGCACGTAATATCTCACTTTTCTCGTGACAAAGTACACTTTCACCATAAAATCGACGATTCTTTTTTCCATCTGTTTGCCCTCTTGTTTACGACACATATCGCTGCTCGTCAATCCGAATGAAAATTGTTATATTTCTCAAAGAGTCGTCGCAATCTCGCGATCAGCAACGAGCCTCGTACACGTTGGGTCGTTTCCTCTCGGGGAACATCGATGATTTATCGATGATAACGACGATGATCGGGCAAATTTTTGAGAAAAAAAAGGGCATAATTGTCAAAATAATGAAAATAAAAAGTTCACCGTCTTGAAAAATTACGTGTAAAAGAGAGAGATATTGGCAATGATACGAGTTTCGTGGCGACGGGGTAGTTATTGATTTTTTTGTTTTTTTTTTTTTTTTTTTCAATGCTCAACGCACAACGGGGCTGTTATACTGACTGACTGAGTGAACCCTCTGGATTTGATCGTCGAAGCGCTTGCGCGCGCGCGTTTTCCAGCGTTCGAAGACCTTTGGGGGAGGAGGAGGATGAAAATACTCCAAAAATTTGAAAATTTCAATGTTCGGATTTCATAATTTTTTCCTCATTTTCCAAAAAGCTCGCCCGATACGTGGATTTTTTTTTTTTTTTTAGAGTCAATCGCCGGGTCGATCGTATCGATAAAAAAAAAAAAAATGGATAGATCCGTGGAAAGATTTGATTAACAGAAACGATAAACTCACCGGCAACGTTGTCGTCCTCTGATTATTCATCAGCGATGCCTTTTGCCATCCTAGAGCGTTTTTTTTTTCTCATAGACCGAGGGGTCTATATCACTCTTGAAGTTCGATGTTATAACAGAGTGTGAAGTGCTATGAAATCCCATGAAATCTCATGAAATCCCTTGAAGTACCATGAAGTCTCTTGAAATATTTTGAAATACCATGAAATCTCTTGAAATCTCATGAAGTCCTTTGAAATCCCTTGAAGTCCCATGAAATCACATGAAGTCCCTTGAAATCTTCTGAAATCCCTTTAAATCCCATTAAGTCTCTTGAAATCATTTGAAGTACCATGAAATCCTATGAAGTTCATTGAAATCTTCTGAAATCTCATCAAATCCCCTGAATTCTTTTGAAATCAAAATATTTTTAATCCTCAAACGCTGGGTCATTCGTTTCCTGGCCAAAATGCAAAATGCGGGGGAAAATGCATGCGCGTCTTCATATTTTCCATGAAATTGTTATTAAAAATTATTTATTTCGGGTGGGACGAATTATCATCATTTAGTTGAGGATTCAAAGAAGGTCCATGAATTTTTTCAGATTTTTTCAAAAGTTTTAAAATTGTGAAATAAGCGAAAGACACGAATGCCTCATCGTTAGCTTTAACGGTTGCTCAAAACATCGTTGGCCGACGAGTGTTTAAATCCCACAAAGTCCCTTTAAATCTTCTGAAATCCCTTGAATTCTTTTGAAATCAAAATATTTCAAAATCCCTTTAAATCCCCTTGAAGTCCCATAAAATCCCTTAAAGTCCCATGACATCTCAATTAGTCCCCTAAAATCTGTTTCAGTCCCGTGAAATTTTTGAAATCCTTGAAATCCCATGAAATCTTTTAAAGTCCCATGAAATCCTCGATATCTCATAAACTCCGTAAAATCACGTGAAGTCTCTGTAATCTTGAAATCCGGTGTACGCAATTTTCCGAAGCGATCAACCCCTCGTCATAGACCTTTTCGTAATTTCGTTTTTTGTTTTCACATATTCACGAGCCTCGGATATAATCAAAAATTCAGTGAAATCCAAAGATCTTGAGACATATTTACTCTTTTATATTTCCCCTTTTCCGTTCCATATTCGTTGAAACCTCGGTGGTGATCGGTATCGAACGTTGCGTCGATTCGTTGCTGCCAAATTTGATAACGGGATTTAAATAAAAAAAAAAAAAAAAAAAAAAAAAAAAGAATGAACTTTGGGACAAAGCGTTGGCTCATTTCGTTCGGATTTTTCTTTTTTTCGGCCGATCAACGCTCCATTCTCCCTTCTCCCCTAAAGATTTTCGTAGCTAACGACTTTATCGAAGATTGTGCAATTCAAATTTGTTTTTTTTTTCTTCTTCGAAATTCAAATTCGCGATTCGCGCTAATTTTTTTCCAGGCTATTCCTCGATTTTACTCCATTTTCCATGATAAATCTACTCAAGAGGGGAGCTTCGTGCAAACAGCTAAGAATTGACGATTTTTCGGGAAATTTATTGTGAAAAAAGTATGAAATGAATGTCGTTGAAATTTAAAGGATAATTTATCGTAATATTGAACTATGTAGGAAAAAAAAAAAATTAGCTCGAAAGAAGAACGAATGTCAGAGTTACGCGAACTTTTGTTCGGCTGAGCCGAAAAAAAAAAAAAAAAAAAATTGCTCCGTGACTTACGGCTCGAAAACTATTCGATCGATTCGACTGCAATTTTTTTTTTTCGGACCACCTTGACACGAGTCGGGCACGATAAGTACGATAAACTTTACTGAAAATTTTACTGAAATTCGTTCAATACCTCTCTTCAGCCGTAAATTCCCGAAAAAAAAAACGCTAATTTTGAGCAATTTGTCACAAAATTGTCACCAAAACGAAAGAAAAAAAAAACAATGCAAATAAAAATAAACAAACCAAACAAACGTTCTTTCGATAGTCACTATATTACATAAATTCGATCCAACCCTTACGAGAACAAATTACATCGTTTCAGTGATTTATGCCACGGTTTTTGTCCAAAAAAACGAAAACTTGCGTGAAAAAAATTGTCCGTCGTTCAATTAAAGACAATCAGATAACTCAATAACTTCGATAAATTGTTTTCTTTTATTTATTTCTTTTTTTTTTTCTCGGAATTACGCCTGCAATGGACTCTCGTACTTCTCGTATGTTTTATTTTCGTTTTTTTTTTTTCTTTTTCTTCACTTTTTTTTCCATCTTGTCTCGTGAAAAATCATGACTCGTCCTTAATATTAGATCAAATCCGCAACGTTCATCGGCATTTCGTCGATTTGCGTCGAGTAATACTGCTCGATATCGCGAAGAATTCGTATGTCGTCCGTTTTAACGAAATTTATCGAAACGCCCTTTCTGCCGAAACGACCGGATCTGCCGATTCTGTGAATGTAGAGCTCACGATTGTTCGGTAAATCGTAATTAATTACGAGTGATACTTGCTGAACGTCGATTCCTCGCGCCCAAACGTCCGTCGTTATCAAAACTCGGCTGTGAGAGAATGGGGAAAAAAAAAAAAAGAAAAAAAACGTAAGACACGAAATTCATTAAAATTTACACGATTGACGAATTTCCCCCCTGGACCGGTGTGCGCGATAGATACGAAAAATTGTTTTTTTTTTTTGTTTTTTTGTTTTTTTTTCTGTAGTTTTTACCTCTGTCCCGAACGAAATTCTTTCATGATGTTGTCTCGTTCCTTCTGCGGCATGTCACCGTGCATCGAGCAAACCGTGAAATTTGCCTCGCGCATTTTTTCCGTAAGCCAGTCAACCTTGCGCTTGGTGTTGCAAAATATTACCGCCTGCGTTATCGTCAGCGTGTCGTAGAGATCGCAGAGCGTGTCGAATTTCCATTCTTCGCGCTCGACAGCGACGAAAAATTGTTTTATTCCTTCGAGCGTCAACTCGTCGCTGCGCGCAATACAAGTAGATCAAGATTTTGTAAATTTAGAATAAAAAAAAAACAAAAAATTATTATTATTCCGTGAAATGAAGATTTTTCGAAAATATTGAAAATTTCATAAAACCTCGATCCTTTTACCGATTCCGATCAAACTACACAATCATACGCGTGAAAAAAGAATAAAATTTGACGCGATATCTCAAAATATGCAAAAGTTCGAGGCATTGTGAATATTTTGGGGGGAAAAAATTCAACGTTTACGTCGAGTCCGAACGAATCGAAAAGGAAATTATCGGCTATTTCGCTGAATAGAATTTTTTTTTTTTTTTTTTTTTTTGTCAACGAACGAATGAATAACTCACCGTTTTACCAAAATACGAATGGGATCGGTCATGAATTTACTCGTCATCTCGAGAATCTCGTGGGGCAACGTTGCCGATACGAGAACGACTTGCGTCGCCGGCGGTAAATATCTATAAACGTCGTAGATCTGTTCTTTGAATCCTTTATTGAGCATCTCGTCGGATTCGTCGAGAACCAACATTTTTATTGCCCTCGTTCTCAGTACTCGTCTCTTGATCATATCTATAAATTTATCAATATTCAAATAATCATTTTTCCATACTCCGTTGCCAGTCGGATTAATTCTTGCGAAAATTACAATTATATAAATACATATTCCGATTGATGAAAAATAAATTTTCCGAAAAAGTTGTGAATAACTCAAGGGAGATTTTTACTTTGTTGGGCCAAAAAATGTTCGATTTTTTACCAATTTTTTATGCGAAAAATATTAAATATATAGAGTGTTGATATTCGATATGTTTACCAAGCGGTCTTTATTGAACGTGATAATATCTTTCAAAGTTTGACAAAACGTGGTATCGGAAGTGTGGGAGAAGTGACTAATGCCGGTGCGCCGACGATGATATTCCTCGCTTGCGCAAGTCCCAAGTCCTGGACGGGTGATTCGAGGCAAAAAAAAATCAAACATATTTTTACTTTGTACAACATTGTGTACAAGTCGAACTAGAATTATCCCAAAAATATTAGCGCGTTTTTATTTTAAAAACAAAAAACTGCAAAAATTTTTGGCAAAAAACTAAACTTTTCCTTCGATCGTTCGCTATTTTTTTTTATTTTTCAATATTTTTTCTTCATTCTCGTTCAACTTATACGCAATATTGTACAAAGTAAAAATATATTTGATTTTTTTGCTTCGGATCACCTGTCCAGGACTCGGGAGTTCCGCAAGCAAAGAATATCATCGCCGGTGCACCGGCGTCACTTCTCTCACTTCCGATACCACGTTATGTCAAATTTCAAAAGATATTATCATGCTCAATAGAGACCGCTTGGTAAACATATCAAATATCAACAATCTATATTTAATATTTTTCGCATAAAGAATTGGTGGAAAATCGAAGATTTTTCGGCCCAACAAAGTAGAAGCCTCCCTCAAGGGAGGTTTCACTAGGGAGATTGGGCTGCGGCGAGCGAAACTTGAGGCGCGGGGCAGGCGACGCGTGGGGCTGGTCGCGCTTCGACCGTAAAAAGCGTAATAATATTAAACGAGGTACAGAAACAACCTGATTTTTGTTATAAGGTTTTCTTCAACCGCGCTATATCATTAAAATATTGGAGAGAATATTGGAGAAAAAAAAAAATTCACAATTTTTTGTGCATTTTCCCTCCGAATTCGGTGAACCTCCTCAAGTTATTCTTTTATATTTGTTTTAAAATAATTATATTCGAATGTTTGATGAAGGAACTTTTTCGGTACAATTACGAATGGATTACAACGATATAACCTTTTTGTAATGGATATTGATTTTTTTTAAGCTCAATCAGGGTCTTTTGACAAATATTAACAAAAAATAACGTGCAAATTTGGACCACAAGCTCTTTTTAATTAAAAAAAAAAAAGGAGTCTAAAAGTTCATGAAAATGAACATTGTGCATCTTCGCTGTTTCTTCAAAAGAATTATTACCATTGGTTTTTATGAAATTTCAAATTGCATTCGGCTCAAACATCGTTTATCCTGAAAAATTTACTTACCGAAGACTCTTCCGGGCGTTCCCGACACGACGTGCTGACCGTAATCGAGTTTTCTTATATCCTCGCCAAGATTCGTTCCGCCGATGCACGCGTGACACTGAACGTTCATAAAATCGCCGAGCGCGAGAATTACCTTTTGTATCTGAACCGCCAACTCGCGCGTCGGCGAGAGAATGAGAACTTGGGTCTCTCGTACCGTCGTGTCCAATGATTGCAATATCGAGATTGAGAAAGTCGCTGTTTTTCCCGTACCGGATTGTGCCTGAGCTATGACGTCGCGTCCTTTCATTATCGGTTTTATCGATCTCTGCTGGATGGCCGATGGTTTTTCGAAACCTGTGGAGGGTTTGTGAGGAAAAAAAAAAAAAAAAGGAAAAATAAGCACAAAGAAAGGCATCGATTCTTGTTTCGGTATGTTTCGAATTAACGAAAGATGATTAGGTTTTCTTTTTTTTTTTTTTCGGAACTCCCGTTATTGTTGAATCGGCTAAAGTGAGGTTATGTACTGAAAGTTTTTCGTTAAAATAACGATGTGAAATATTAAAATTACTTACCGTAGGCGTAAATTCCGCGTAAAAGCTCGTCACGAAGTCCCATGTTATCGAACGTTGGGATAACTTCGACATCTTCGCTCGTTTCGAACTCGACATTTGATAAATCTTCTGTTTGGGCAATACGGCGTGACTTTCCTTCCGCCATTTTGTACGCGTATTATAAGCCTTTGCCTGTTATTCGCCAATGAGCAGACTTCAGAGGGTTAGCAGTTTAGGAGTGTTGGGTTTGGTTGGATTCAGTAAGCAGAATGAAATTAGCCGCGAGCCTCGGTCAACAAAACACAAGTTGAATGAGTTATTCCCACACAGCATAATTACCACGAGTGAAAAAATTGAAAGACGTTAATTTTTGCAAATGGTTTTAGTCTGCGCATCAAAATTATGAAATTTTAAGTTACGCGTTGAATCCTCGATCGGTATAACAAATATAAAAAAAGTTTTCTGTATTTATATTCCTTTTATGCTTTATTAAATCTCTGGAATCTCTTAATGACATTATCAGTGGGAATATTATGCAGTAATCGCCTACAATAGTTTATCAGTAATAATAGAAAGCATATTTTACAATTTTTCGTTTCGAATTTTGCGGGAAATTCATCTCTGTTCTCATTCGTGCAGCCAGCAAATTGGCAGGGGGTTAACATCCAGTCCAATCACGTGGTACGTGACTGTGTTTCATCCAAGAAGACTTAGTCTTCTTGGTTTCATCCACTGAAATGTACTACATTTCAGTGGTTTCATCGTTCCGCTACCGGAATTCTGGCAAATGTCTTGACACGAAACTGGGGGCGCTTCTGTGTTTTCCCCACCGCCCATCGGCCGGCTTTTCTCTCCGGGCATGCGCAGACCCACAATGCAGCATTGTAGTTTTTTTTTTTTCTATAGTATAATTGATAATTGTGTGGGCACTGGGCAACCGGCAACCGCAACCAGACATCAAGCATCAAGGCAACAGCATAGCAACTTAGGTGCTTGAACCTTCTGCATCGTCCTTCATCCTCTTGCAATTGTAAGTACATTATCATCTTATTATGATGGAAATAAAAAAAAAATCATCCGCGAATGCCGGCAACTCTGGTTTATCCTTCATCATTTCTCATATCCATTGTCAACGATTATCTTGTAAAAGTCCGGTCTGTCCTGCTGTGTGCCCTGGTGTGTCTCGATGCTCACGCTACGAATCTAGATCAAAGATAATTTTTAGGCGTGGCAACAAAATGACGCTGGTCTCATCAGACAGCACGAATTGCGTCCATTTTTTATTGGCAATCACAGACACCATAACTTGCGAAAAAATTATCGAAAGATTCGATAAGATTTAACATTAAATTCAACTACGAGGGATTCGTTGAATTCCGGCAATTTTTGAAATTTTCGGTACTATTTGTTTTTTTGTCTAAATTAAGAGGGGGGGGGGGGGGGGTAGGGTTTTGAGGGTTCAAAAAAAGTGATTTTTTTTTATTGCATATTATGAAAGTATAGTAACTCAAGAATGTTGTCTGTTAATAGGAAGTCAATCGGAGCAAAACTCACAAAGATATAGCTTTGGAAGTAGGCGTGTCTCGAACGACTATCTGAGCTGTAACCGCTCAGCGGGAAGGCAGCTGTTTCTCAATCTCTTTTGTTATTGTCCCTAAGCAGTTTACAGAAAGGTCTTAGACAGGGTCAGTGTAACGGTACCTGGTGTTGCTTCATTTTCGAAGCAGACGCGGAGTGTAACAGTCGTGTTGTATTTTCTTACTCTATTTCGTTGTGATATTTTTGTTGTTCGCAAAATGCCGAGAAAAGTTTCCAGAGAGTGTAGAAAGGAGACTGGTAAAAAGTTGTATCAAGCTAAAAAAATAGTTCCTCCGCATAAACGAAGAAACGATGACGATATTGAGGCAAGGAGTACGTCAACGAAAAAAATCAGACTAAGTTTTAGCCGAAAAGTTGCTGAAGATACAAATAAGCATTTCAGAATCATTGATTTTCTGTTAGTTTTTTCAACAATTTCTACGTTAGTGAAGTGTGCAGTTTGTGATAGTACAGTAAAAAAAAAACGTAAAGATAGCTCCAGTAGTTGCTGAGATAATCGAATGTAAAGATTCACGCCCGGCCGCAGCGCGCTTGTATTACTATATATACGCACTTCCCCGCGACGGCCGGCTCCCCCCACTACTCGACCTCGATCGAGCGCTCGGCCGGTTTTGGTCACGTTTGCACGTGTTTTTCACCTATTTTGCAACATTTTAACGAAAAATCAAGATTGACGTTTTGTAGTACTTTACTTCTTCTTTCAAAATCCGTTTTGAAAATTAAAATCGGACAACTTCCGACGCATCCAGCCCTTCTGCAAAATAGTGTCCAAAATAATTCAAATTGCAATTACGCAAAAACTATTTATCCGACAACGTCCGGGTTGTGCACACTCAAAGTACCTATCAACCACTACTTTCACCCGAAAAGCCAGCGCTACAACTTTGAAAATGGCGGAGTTATGAATTTTTGAAAAAACGCTGATTTTTTCGGTTTTTCCGGTTTTTCTCCGGTAATAATGACCCGATTGAGTTGCATCAGCGCTCATTTTCTTCGTCTTTTCATTTTCTACAATTCGTATGTTGAATGTATCAGCATAGCTCCATTGGTTCAGATTTTACAAGCAAAAAACTAAAAAAACACCGTTTTTTTGGTGTTTTTTGGAAATTAAAAAAAAAGTAATCATATTTGGTAGTCGAAAACAGATCACGAAACATCCACGGACCACCCCACGCACCCCCACACTCGCCGTTTTCTTCTACCATTTTTATCACGAAAAAATCTCTATTGCCTGGTCTATATTATGTACAACGAAAGTTACGTCAGTGCCAAACAATGAAAATTTCAAAAACTAAAAAATAATTTACTCTAAAGCTCTAAAGCTACAATTCTGCATTCGATTTGTCGATACGCAACTACACAATTATTATCTTAGATAAGTGTTTATATTTATTTTTCATTTATTGGTACCGACATAAAAATTTCCGTTTATAACTAACAAAAGGTTCGGTATTTGCTTTTAGTGTATTTATTTTTTACTTCACAGTGCTTAAATTATTTTTTGTATTTCAGTTTTATTTTTTATTTTTTATTTTAATAGTCAACATTTTTTTATCTGACCCTAATCTCCCTGGAATATTTGCAAAACTTGGGTGGAAAATCTGGAAAAGTCAGGGAATTTCTGAGTCAATAGTGCGTAAGAACCATGTGCTGGTTTTCATGTTTTTATGCCACGGTGACGATGATACCGAATTAATTATTAAAAAATATAATTACAGTAGAAACGTGTCGACGAAAATATTTGTTTTTTTAGGTGCAACCACAATACTCGAATTATTTGAATTCAAAATATACTCGATCACTATAATTGCCATAAAATTATTGGAAATCTAAATAGAGAAAGCCTGAGGATTAAAAGTGTGGCAAGCTTTTTGACCTCTATCAATGAAAATGTTACTAATTTACTGACGAAGAATTTTGTATTTTCGATCAAATCGAATTTCCCAAATTACACTTGAATAAACTGCAATTCCAAATGTTCTATTAATAAATTCTAAATACTTTTCTACTTGAGCCAATATTTAGCAAAAAAAAAAAAAAAAAAAAAAAAAGAACTTACTCAAATGAAAAAAGTAAAGTAAAACTCAAGCGTAACTGGTAAAGTAGATTTTGCCCATTTCCAGATCAAAGGATTTTATTTTTTTTTCAAATCCACGATACATTTTTTTTGCTCGCAGGAAACAAAAAAAAACATGCCGAGCTACAAGCTTACGTATTTCCCTGTTAAGGCTCTTGGCGAGCCGATTCGCTTTATCTTCGCTCATGCCGGTGTGGAATTCGAGGATAATCGTTTCGACCGTGACGATTGGCCAAAAATAAAGCCTGGTAAGTTAACGAAGAAATAAAGCTGCGATTAAGAGCAAATTTTTCATTCCATCCTGAGAAATAATCTTGAGCTGCCAGGTCTTAGAATCGAGGTGTATATTATATCGTTTCGATGACGAACAATCGTAACGATTCGGAGAAACGTTATTAATCAGAACAATCGATGTCGTTGATACTACTCTCTATTTTGTCACAACATGCTTCTCCGATAAATCGACAATTTTGATGTTTTGATGTTTTACAAATCGTTAAAAATATATATATATTTGAAAAATATTCTATTCTCATCACAATCGAAACATTGAGCTCAAACGATATAATGCCACAAAATTATTATCAAAGCAATAAAAGAGAATTTTCTAGAATTGAGGAACGAACTTTGATTTATCTTATGGGTCGAATCCTCGGACTTGTTTCACGAAAAATTCAATCATTTAATTTGTCATTGTTGGAATATCTTTTTTTTTTGCCCTAGAAAACTTGGAATTTTTTCTCGCTTTTGGTTCAGTTTAATTTATTATTTTTGGCAGTTCTTTCTTTTTTTTTTTTTGAGAAATCTCACGGGGGTAGCAGTGCGAGAAATAAATGATCCAGAAGAAAAACTGGTCGCACAGAGCTTCGGAATTTTTCATGTGCCATCAGGAGTCTGAGGCTGAAAAAAAAAATTCTTTTACTTAATTTTCAATGTTTTTTTTTTTTCTGAATCGTTGAAGCGAGAGATATCACATGTAATGTAATTAAAAAAAAAAAAAATTCTTTCGCCTGTGGCAGAAATGCCATTCGGTCAAGTGCCGGTACTGGAGGTCGATGATAAAAAGATTCATCAGTCAACGGCAATTTGCCGCTACTTGGCCAAGCAGTATGGTCTCGCGGGCAAGGATGACTGGGAAAATCTCGAGATCGACGCAGCTGTCGATACTATTCACGATTTACGTGGCAGTGAGTGAAAAACATGAATTTGCAAAAAAAAAAAGAAAAATAAACCCAATTATCCGTGAAAATTAATGCAATTAATTCGTTCGTTTCATTGATAGAAATCGGGGCTTATCACTACGAAGCGAATGATAAGATCAAAGAGGAAAAGTATGGGCCTCTCTCTAAGGAGCTAATACCGTACTACATGGAACGTTTGGACGCGCAGGTGAAGAAAAACGGTGGTTATCTCGTCGGTGGTAAATTGACCTGGGCCGATTTGGTATTCGTCGCTCTTCTCGATTATATGAATTTCATGGCGAAATTCGATATCACCGAGAAGCACGAGAGTCTCAAGGAGTTGGTGAAAAAAGTGCTTGAACTTCCGAAGATCAAGTCATGGGTCGAGAAACGTCCCAAGTCCGAATGCTAAAATAAAATTGAATATATTCAACGCTCCAAAGCTCGTAAAGTTAACTTTACATCACTATTTCGTATTTTGAATACAAATAAAACATTTATTTCAGATAACGAGCAACGAATTTATTTATTTTGTTGCGTTCATTTTTGCAAGCTTTCTTTTCGTGAAGAAAAAAAAAAACATTTTTTGAGATATTTTTAATGCCAATCCGTTCGAAATATCCTGAAACATTGAGGAAACAGATTTAGAGAAAAAAAAAATTCCGTTTGTGGGCGCCCATAAATTTCGCGCCAAAACTTTTTTACAAAGATAGTTTGTAGGACAATAATGATTAGAATTATGAATTTGTCAAGAATTCCTTGAGGGGTGAAGATTTTATAAAAATTTTAAATCTTTGAAAAATGTATGCGCGCGCTTTAACCTTCGCAAATTTGACGCTATCGAGCCGAAATATTTTTCATAAATAATCTATAAGACAAGAATGATTGAAAATGAATTTGACAAGAATTCTTCAAGTAGTGCGGTAGTTATGAAATTTTGAAATTTTCGAAAAATGGTTTTGCGTACTGTAACTTCCGCAAATTTGACGCTATCGAGCCCAAATTTTTTTCATAAATAGTCTGTTGGACAAGGATTATTGGCATTGAATTTTAAAACAATTCCGTAAGGGGTTCGGATTTTAGAAAATTTTAAAATTTTATAAAATTGTTTGTGCGTGCTCTAACTTTCGCAAATTCGACGCTATCGAGCCAAAATTTTTTTCACAAATAGTCTGTGGAACAAGGATGATTGGCATTGAATGCGGAAAGACCTCCGTAAGGGGTTTGGATTTCAGAAAATTTTTAAATTTTCGAAAAATATTTGTGTGTGCTCTAACTTCCCCAAATTTGACGCTATCGAGCCGAAATTTTTTTCATAACTAGTCTGTGGGACAAGGATTATTGGCATTGAATTTTAAAACAATTCCGTAAGGGGTTCGGATTTTAGAAAAATTTAAAATTTTCGAAAATAGTTTGTGCGTGCTCCAACTTCCGCAAATTTGACGCTATCGAGCCCAGATTTTTTTCGTAACTGGTCTGTGGGACAAGGATGATTGGTATTGAATTTGGAAACAATTCCGTAAGGGGTTCAGATTTTAGAAAATTTTTAAATTTTCGAAAAATATTTGTGTGTGCTCTAACTTCCCCAAATTTGACGCTATCGAGCCGAAATTTTTTTCATAACTAGTCTGTGGGACAAGGATTATTGGCATTGAATTTTAAAACAATTCCGTAAGGGGTTCGGATTTTAGAAAATTTTTAAATTTTCGAAAATAGTTTGTGCGTGCTCCAACTTCCGCAAATTTGACGCTATCGAGCCCAGATTTTTTTCGTAACTGGTCTGTGGGACAAGGATGATTGGTATTGAATTTGGAAACAATTCCGTAAGGGGTTCGGATTTTAGAAAATTTTTAAATTTTCGAAAAATATTTGTGTGTGCTCTAACTTCCGCAAATTTGACACTATCGAGCCCAAATTTTTTTCATAACTAGTCTGCGGGACAAGGATTATTGGCATTGAATTTTAAAACAATTCCGTAAGGGGTTCGGATTTTAGAAAAATTTAAAATTTTCCAAAATAGTTTGTGCGTGCTCCAACTTCCGCAAATTTGACGCTATCGAGCCCAGATTTTTTTCGTAACTGGTCTGTGGGACAAGGATGATTGGTATTGAATTTGGAAACAATTCCGTAAGGGGTTCAGATTTTAGAAAATTTTTAAATTTTCGAAAAATATTTGTGTGTGCTCTAACTTCCCCAAATTTGAGGCTATCGAGCCGAAATTTTTTTCATAACTAGTCTGTGGGACAAGGATTATTGGCATTGAATTTTAAAACAATTCCGTAAGGGGTTCGGATTTTAGAAAATTTTTAAATTTTCGAAAATAGTTTGTGCGTGCTCCAACTTCCGCAAATTTGACGCTATCGAGCCCAGATTTTTTTCGTAACTGGTCTGTGGGACAAGGATGATTGGTATTGAATTTGGAAACAATTCCGTAAGGGGTTCGGATTTTAGAAAATTTTTTAATTTTCGAAAAATATTTGTGTGTGCTCTAACTTCCGCAAATTTGACACTATCGAGCCCAAATTTTTTTCATAACTAGTCTGCGGGACAAGGATTATTGGCATTGAATTTTAAAACAATTCCGTAAGGGGTTCGGATTTTAGAAAAATTTAAAATTTTCGAAAATAGTTTGTGCGTGCTCCAACTTCCGCAAATTTGACGCTATCGAGCCCAGATTTTTTTCGTAACTGGTCTGTGGGACAAGGATGATTGGTATTGAATTTGGAAACAATTCCGTAAGGGGTTCGGATTTTAGAAAAATTTTAAATTTTCGAAAAATATTTGTGTGTGCTCTAACTTCCCCAAATTTGACGCTATCGAGCCGAAATTTTTTTCATAACTAGTCTGTGGGACAAGGATTATTGGCATTGAATTTTAAAACAATTCCGTAAGGGGTTCGGATTTTAGAAAAATTTTAAATTTTCGAAAATAGTTTGTGCGTGCTCCAACTTCCGCAAATTTGACGCTATCGAGCCCAGATTTTTTTCGTAACTGGTCTGTGGGACAAGGATGATTGGTATTGAATTTGGAAATAATTCCGTAAGGGGTTCGGATTTTAGAAAATTTTTAAATTTTCGAAAAATATTTGTGTGTGCTCTAACTTCCCCAAATTTGACGCTATCGAGCCGAATTTTTTTTTCATAAATAGTCTGTTGGACAAGGATTATTGGTATTGAATTTCAAAACGATTCCGTAAGGGGTTCGGATTTTAGAAAATTTTTAAATTTTCGAAAAATGTTTGTGCGTGCTCCAACTTCCGCAAATTTGACGCTATCGAGCCCAGATTTTTTTCGTAACTGGTCTGTGGGACATGGATGATTGGTATTGAATTTGGAAACTATTCCGTAAGGGGTTCGGATTTTAGAAAATTTTTTAATTTTTGAAAAATATTTGTGTGTGCTCTAACTTCCCCAAATTTGACGCTATCGAGCCGAATTTTTTTTTCATAAATAGTCTGTTGGACAAGGATTATTGGTATTGAATTTCAAAACGATTCCGTAAGGGGTTCGGATTTTAGAAAATTTTTAAATTTTCGAAAAATGTTTGTGCGTGCTCCAACTTCCGCAAATTTGACGCTATCGAGCCCAGATTTTTTTCGTAACTGGTCTGTGGGACATGGATGATTGGTATTGAATTTGGAAACTATTCCGTAAGGGGTTCGGATTTTAGAAAATTTTTTAATTTTTGAAAAATATTTGTGTGTGCTCTAACTTCCCCAAATTTGACGCTATCGAGCCGAAATTTTTTTCATAAATAGTCTTTTGAACAAGGATTATTGGCATTGAATTTGGAATCAATTCCGTAAGGGATTCGGATTTCAGAAAATTTTTAAATTTTCGAAAAATGTTTGTGCGTGCTCTAACTTTCGCAAATTTGACGCTATCGAGCCCAATTTTTATATTTGTTTTCCATAAATCAACTCATCGAGTCACAATTCTGGGGTTATATGAAAAGACGATAGGTAATTAATTATTGAACGAGCTGCGTGACGTCTCGCGTTGCATTTGGCAAATTGATATCGATTCGTCTCAAGTCGCGTTTTGTCAGGTAATCGATCCTTTTGGTCTAGATTTTCACGCAAACCTTCGGACTCGTTGTTTTGTCATATGCCTCACACTCTCACACAGTTGGAAATATAATGAAACAATGATGATAATAATTTCGATGAAGCAGATTATATATATATGCATCGTTTGCGGTTTAACAGCGAGAGGATAAACGAATCTTATATCATAGGGGAATTGAAGAAGACCTTGACGAGTTTAAACACACGTAAACGGGTACGTACTTACGTTTTATCAATTCACACATTGACAGTACACGATAATACGTTTACTCGTGTATATTTATACATATAGAAAGATTATATATTACGAATGTTTCGATCTTTCGGGTATAAATTATACATAATATATTTATATACACGAATGTATATATATAATATTCAAAGATTATCAATCACTAATCTTTCTTCATTTCGAGTACCACTTGCGATCATATACGCGTCGCGATATCCGCAGGTTATTAGCGATATTGAAATAAAAAAAAACAAGCCTATAAATTATTCCTTACTTGTACCTGTGAAATGGTAAAAGTCAATTTTTAAGATTCTACAGACAATGATACAATGATCTCATTAAATTTGCTTCCTCATAGACGCAGATGTGTGATGGTTAAAAAAAAAAAATCGAGATTTCGATGCCAATGTCGTTTAAAATGTCCCAAAACACCGAGAAATTATATTTACAAAAATGTCCCAGTGCATACACAAATTCTGCAAAATTCAAATGTCTATATATCTCAAAAACTACTGACTCAATGGTGAGGAAATTTTGCACGAAACTTTAGCATGTGACTTATCAAAATTTTCACTACAAACAACAACCGGTGTCCCATTTTACATGATTTTGAATTTTTCCAAAAATCTCTGTGAATCATCGCTCTGAATTTCGTAAATTTTCATTTATCGGCTCGGAAATTTTTTTACGTGAATAGCTCAGGGGTCAAGGATATGTTTGGTATTGAATTTGGCAAGAATCGCTAATGGGATTGGGAATGAAAAAATTTTTGAATTTTTCAAAAAAATTTCCAGTATATCTGACTACCCCGCGGATATCTCGCTATATCCTGGACAGAATTTTGGAGATCGATAGGTCGCAGGACAAGAATGGATGGCATTGAATTTCACAAGAATCGCTTTGGGGGATTCAAATTGAAAAAAAAAAAAATTTAATTACAAAAAATCTGTAGTCGCTCTCATTCGAGCAAATTTTAAGATATCGAGCTTGGATATTCGACATAAAAAATATATTTTCAAGGATCATTTGCATTAAATTTCGAAAAAAACCACGTTCAATTAAAGTTTTAAACTTTTCAAATGTTATTGAAAGATTTTGTGTTCGTTATTGTATCGTTATCGAAATTAAATGAGTAGTAAAAAGCCACACAAACTTTAAATTTTCACATTCCTTATTAATATTCACACTCGTTAAATCGATAAATCGTATATGATGTTTCAGAGACGCCAAAATCTATTAACGCAGAAATCTATGGAGTGAGAGCCGTATGCATGAATTTTTATTTTTCTCATCGAGAAATACATGACGCATCAATGATCTAATCAAGAATTATATATATATATATATATATATATATATATATATATATATATATAGTGCATTGTGCATATGCGTGTGTGATAAATTAAAATAAAAGTACGTATCAATAATCCTTTTGCGTGCTGTAAGAAAAAAAAAAAAAATAAAAAAGAGGGGGACATAAAACCGCACGATTGCGCGATGATTTTGCAGCGCTCAGTGTACAATTTCCCGTTGACTGTAGCGAACGGTACGTATTCACCGTAGCTCCGATACCTTTTATTCAATCTTTGTTATTTTATAAAAATAAAAAAATTATAAAATAAATTCATTGCTCTCGAATTGCACGGTGCTAATTTTTTACAAAACTTTTATGCAAAGTGAAGCGATCATTTTTTTCCCCTTTTTTCTTCAATTACGTTTGTCCACTTTTTTCTTGACATATAGAAATAAATTTTGTCCAAGAATGAAAAAAAAAAAAAAAAACATAATTATCGAGGGATAAGATCGATGCTCGCAAATATATAAATGAGTAAAAACATCAATTATCGGCCAAGTTTGGGCTTCACTATCGGGAATCTTTTTGTAAGTTATGCAGCAGCATGGTGTCTATGTTGAAAAACGGGTGCCATAATTTTTTCAGATTTTTTCCTCCATTTTTTTAGCTACCATTGGGTATCGAATTCTTTCATTTGAAACGTTTTTTGCTTTTTTCATTTAATTTTGGCGGTTTGAATTTGAAAAAAGGAAAAAAACCAAATGTATATTTTTTCGTAAAAAAATTTTAACTTTCCGAAAAAAAAAATATAGCCCATATTAAATATACGTGTAGAAGACTCTCAAAATCAAGATTATAATCTGAAAAGTCGTTTTTTCGACATTGCCCAAAGTTTAAAAAAATTTTCCATATTTTTTTCAGAAAGCTAAAAAAATTTTACATATAATCTGTCATTTTCAAGTTCGGATCTCTATAAACACTCCTGGGATTAATAAAAATTAAAAAAAAAAAAAAACAAAAATCTCATTTATTCTAAGAATTTAAATTTTCTTTATTTTTTCGAGTGGCTGTTGAAACGAACAATAGACAACTGTTGTGTACTGGTTTAAATGATGGGTTATTGTTTCTATTATTTTACCATCATGACAAAATACAATCATTCCAGTTGAAATAAATGCGCTAGAGAAAACGTTTTCGAGTTCGACACAGGTTTGAGTATAACCGTTCCCAAATTATTTGATACAGGCGAAATCGAATGCAATGATTGAGTACCTTTGGTAGTCTTTGAAGGCAAAAAGATCTTTGTTCAATTTCAGTCTTTGAATTCAGATACTCAATATTTTCCAAAAAAACTCAAAAGTTATATTTGGTAAATTGATAGAAGCCCATTCAAACAAGTTACCAAATGTAACTTTTGAGTTTTTGGAAAATATTGAATATCTGAATTCATAGACTGAAATTGAACAAAGATATATGCGATCAAAGACTGTCAAAGGTACTCAATAATTGCATTCGATTTCGCCTGTACCAAATAATTTGGGAACAGTTTATCTCAAACCTGTGTCGAACTCAGAAACGTTTTCTCTAGCAATTCAACTGAAATGATTGCATCTTGTCATAATGGTAAAATAATAAAAACAATAACCCAGTATCCACACCAGTACACAACAATTCTCCATTGTTCGTTTCAACAGCCACTCCAAATAATAAAAAAAATATTAAAATTGTTAGAACAAATGAGATTTATAATGTTTTTTTTTTTTTTTTTTTTATTTTCATTAATCCCAGGAGTGTTTTCAGAGCTCCCAACTTAAAAATGACATATATTATGTAAAATCTTTTTAGCTTTATGAAAAAAATGTGGAAATTTTTTTTTAACTTTGGGCAATGGCGAAAAAACGACTTTTCAGATTATAATCTTGATTTTGAGAGTCTTCTACACGAATATTAATTTATTAGGCTATATTTTTTTTCGGAAGGTTGAGATTTTTTACAAAAAAAAATATAGAATTGGTTTTTTTTTTTTTCAAATGAAAGAATTCGGATACCCAATGTTTGCCAAAAAAAATGGAGGAAAAAATGTAAAAAAATTATGGTTTTTACTCATATACAATTTTTTTTTAAATAATCGAATGATCAGTTCTGAAAGCAATGAAATTTTCTTTGATTTTTTTAATTAAAAAAAAAATATAAGCTCGAGTTTTTTTTTGTTTTTTTTTTGTTTTCAAAAAGATTATGATGGGGTCTATAGACTCAAAATAAATCTTATCGATGAAATTGATTTGTTGTGTCGTTTGAACAAATATTACCACGATTATCGAGCAGTCTGCTGCATGATAAAGTATTTTTTTTCATGTCATGCGTGACCTCGTTTGTAATAACACGATTCCTTATCGCGTGTCTTATATTATAAAACGAGATAAATATAATGTTTTGTAAGCGAAATGTATGTAAAAGTTATCTAATGTTTCATCGATGATTTATCGCACTCTTTCCTGATAATGGGTCTAGACATCCAGTGAGTCATTCGTCTCGTTGAAACTTAACTTCATGAAAATTAATTTTAAATATAATAATTGCTCGTCATTATGAATTCTTCACAGTTTAATAAATACAGCTACAATGATTTACAGATTTTCGAATTTATTATCTCGTTACGAATTATCTGGTTTCGTGTGTCGTTGTGTTATTTACGAAAAAACAAATATATACATATATATATATATATATATATTTACAGTTATTACTCCTAAAAGTTGCCATTTTATCGTTAGTTATTTAAACTTTCCCAGAGCACCGCTAATTAATAAATCTTCGATCCGATTAGCATCAATGGCATCAGCTTTCCAATAAGAGCAACAGTAAATAATTCATATACTCTTTTAATCCCAATAATTATCATTTGATGTTAATTTGTAATGTCTTTTCGCGAGCAATGGCAACTATTTGTACAGTTCAAATTTCGAATAGTTCATGCTAAACAATAGTATTAATTTTTTCGAACAAAAAAAAAAGCAATTATACTGGTAATAAAATATTACAATTCAAACGATTACAATTCCGTGCGCGATTGTTAATGACTTTGATCGCACATGTGAAATAAAATTCTTGTCCATATAATGTATGAAATTTTTTATCAAAAATTCTCCAACTGATCACAGTCTCACAATTAACGTTATTACAGTCTCGAAGCAAAAAAAAAAACAAATAAATAATGTCGACCTACAAGCTAACGTACTTCAACATTACCGGTTTGGGCGAGCCAATAAGATTCATGCTCAGTTACACCGGTGCTAAGTTTGAGGACATTCGTCTCAGTTTTGAGGAATGGCCCAAGTACAAACCCGGTGAGTAATTATTTTAATTATAACATTTAATCCGAAAAAATTTAACATCCAAAATCATTCCTTCGCGAACGATATCAATTTTCCTTTCGATCCACTTTACTCGAATCCAGATTTTCATTCAAATTGCTTCGAATGTTTTGAAAAAATAAAAATAGTATTCTCGAAGCGAAGCTAATCACGAATATGATTAATTGCAAAAAAAAAAAAGAAATACTTTTAGAATAGTTGCAATTGTATGCTCGTCATAGCCAACACCTTGCTCCGCAGATATGCCAATGGGCCAGATACCCGTGCTGGAGATTGATGGAAAAAAATATCATCAGTCCAAGGCAATTCTCCGTTATCTCGCTAAGAAGTACAATCTCTATGGCAAGAATGATCTCGAGGCTCTGGAGATCGATGCTGCTGCTGACAGCATCGATGATCTGAGATTAGGTATATAAAGCGACAATTGACACTTTTGACGCTTTAAAAAATGTTCTTTTTTTTTTGCATTCGCGGGAGAATACGGTATGGAAGAGATCCAAGAGATTATTCCTATAAAAATACTAATTTACTTTTCATTACTTCGCAAAATATTGAAGAGTGTCAAATGCGTACTAAAAAGTATAAAGCGCGTAGTAAGAATAACTGTTTATGCGTATAGTAAAAAAACAACAAATTACATGGGTGTGTCGAAAATGGACTTTTTTTTTCTTCGCTCCTACCACTCAAAACTTTAGGCTTTGAGATTAAAGAGGTCCTCGTTCAAGGAGGGCGCTGTAGCTTTAAGTTCAGAGGTCGCTCAACGAGGATTTAGGTTTTCCATGTAATTAACTCGTAAAAAATATGGTTTTTCGTTCAAAATGATGTCAGACAACCAAAAAATTGGCGATATCTGTGTTACTTGGCTTATTTGAAAACATAACTCATCCCCTGAACGATGATAGGTCGTTTTTCGACTTACCTTGTTCCAATTTTTTTTTTACGCCACTTTTCGACCACAATGGTCATGCACTTTTTCAAGCTTACAAAGTCTCCAAGGTATCGACGAGTCTAAAATGAAATGCTACAAGTATTGATTGTTGATTCGAGTATAAATAACCAATTTTTGGAATTGTTTATTTATATTCGAATCAACAATCAATGCTTGTAGCAATTCATTTTGGACTCATTGATAGCTCAGAGACTTTGTAAACTTGAAAAAGTGACTATTGTGGTCGAAAAGTGGCGTGAAAAAAAAATTGGAACAAGGTAAGTCGAAAAACGACCTGTCATCGTTTAGGGGATGGGTCATACTTTCAAATAAGCCAAGAAACACAGATATCGCCAATTTTTTGGTTGCCTGACATCATTTTGAACGAAAAACAATATTTTTTTTACGTATTAATTAGATGGGAAACCTAAATCCTCGTTGAGCGACCTCTAAACTTCAAGCTACAGCGCCCACTCCTTGAACGAGGACCTCTTTAAATGTCATGACCTAAAGTTTTGAGTGGTATAGGAGCGAAGAAAAAAAAAGTCCATTTTCGACACACCCTAATATACAATCGTTCATTATATACAATATCCATGGTTTTTTTTTGCTTCATGAAATCTGCGATAGTTCTCGGAGAACCTATTCAATGTTTCATTGTCCCGAATCAACGCAGTTTCCTTCAAAAATTATTCTACATTTATCGTCACTTACCAAAAGCTTTCTACAGGGAATATTAATAAAAAAAATCGTCCACTAATTTATGCAAGTCTCGATGGTTTACCTTTTTTTTTTGTAAAGCGAAAAGATTTTTCCTTTTATTGAAAGTTCTATACAAGCGAGCTCAGAATTTCACGAAAACATTTTTTAAATATACTTTTTTCGAGCTCTGACGTCACAATATTCCTGAATTTTTCAACTTAAACTATGCAATATTCGTCGACTTGTAGCATTGGGGAGATTTCACTGGGAAAAGGACGCGACCGTCCAGGAGAAACTCAAGGAAGAGGCGATGAAGAAACTCGAATTGTCACTCGACAAATTCAACGCCCAAGTGAAGAGAAACGATGGCTACTTCGTCGGTGGAAAGGTATATATACGATCAAGACGATGATATTTTTCCGATCAGTTACGATCTTACCCTTACTTCTTCTACCCTTCCCCGCCCTTTTTCTTTCGTTTCACAAGACTCGGAGATTTTTATTAACCAATTTGATGTTTTTTTTTTTTCTTCCCTCGTTTTATCTTTAAGGTTTCTTACGCCGATCTCATGTACGCGGGTTACACCGGCTATTTTTCTTTTGTACTCGGCTACGACGTGAACAAGGATCATCCAGAATTGAAGAATCTCGTTGACACGATCTTTGCCGATTCAAAAATCAAGGCCTATATCGAGAACCGTCCCAAAACCGATTTCTAAATTACAGCATTCACGAGCTCAAGGCAAATGACGACACTCGATTCGTTTTTGTAATTGTACATTCGCGACACTCGCGATTTATACTTTATTATGATTGAGTGAATAAAATTACTAAATGTGTACTTTTTATTTGTTTATTTTCTTTTTTTACGTTCAATTACATAGTTACATGAGCGTATGAGCAATTTTTCATACTTTACTCGTTTGTTTGGTGAGTTTTTTGTTTTTTAATTTAACCGAGGGTGCAATTCGAAGATATAGGGTCACCCGAAAATTTGACTTGAATGTTTTTTTTTTGGTTTCATCGCAGTGGAATAAAAATATAAAAAAAAAAAAGATACAAATATAAGAGGGAAATGAGAAATATCGAGCTCGAGTGATAATAATTTCATTAAATTATTATTGAAGCTATATTATACAAAAAAGTTTGCCATTTTTATTTTCAGAATTTTTTTCTTCTTTTTAGCATGCTTAAGTTACACCGTAAAAGTATAATTTAGACGAATTTTCGAGATTTTTCGGAAAATTCTTTGCGTAGGAATCGTTCAATGAAAAAAAGGGGGAAAAAAAGTGAAAATTAAGACTGTCAGCTGTGGTCGATTTCAAGGAAACTTTGTCGAAAAATTCTCGAGCTCAGAAGTCACAGGCAACAAACAAACAAAAAAATGGAAAAATTTTGTAAGAAAAACAATTGATTTCCTCACATTTTTTTTTCGTTATTTGTAGCTTTTTTTTCATAACAGTAAGAATTTTCATGACATTTTTAGATAAATTTTTTATGTAATAATGAGTTATCTGAAAATTATAATAGACATTTCTTCATGCATATAATTTGCAAACAATTGTTCATAAATTATTGCACAATTATCAAATGCATGCATTTAATATGATTCGTATTTCCATCGAATCATCGAATGTTTCACAACGATCCTGGCAAAGTTTCATCAAAATCAATTCCGGTAAGTCCCAATTTTCATCATTTTATTGTAAGTTTTTTTTTTCTACGTCAACCCATTGTTACCGTTTTTTTTTTAAATTAAAATTAAAATTAAAAAAAAATGATAAACGGTATAATGGCTTGGATGGATATTTTTTTCTTTTTTTTTAATGCACACGATGGGGGGGCCATAATACGTCGTGAACACGCCATGTCAAACGAAGCTCTTATATATGTATAAATATTCTCGAACCTCGCGCGAAAAATTTGCATGAATTAATTGCACCAGTTGGATATTCCTCGTCACGGTATATAATGAACGATTTGAAGAAAATTACGTGTCTGCAGCGAAGATGGTTAAGTAATGCATGTTGAATCATCAACGAGATTGATGTTGATGGTGTATTTTGTTCTCTGGCTATTTATATGCGCATCGAGACGAAAATATTTAACGCCGTAAAGCGTCGCGGAGAAGGGAACAAGGTTTTTCGTTCGATGGATATAATTGGTAACTCAAGCGAGCTCGGACGAAGGATGAAGATTGAAAAATCGTGTTATAGGATAGACGTACCAGTATTGTGGCCACTGATGTACCGTTTGTGACCACTCCGCATTTCCCTCGAATTTCTTAAAGTTTCAAGGCTATGTTCACTCAATCGAGCGCAATATTTCGATATTCAAGCTGTTTCCGGACCACTATCGATTGCTTCATTGAATAAATTTATTTCAACGAAATATGACGAAATGTGTCAACGCTGAGCGATATTTGTGTAGTTTTCTAGTAAGGTTTCTCATATCTAAAGTCATTCCGCTCCGTCAAAAATTTATATTTTATCAGTTGAAGCTCATTTTTCGGGTTACATAATTACAGTCAAACCTCGGGCACTGACTACTCGGGCACTGACTGACCCCGGGCACTGACGTCAGCTGTTACTCTCGGGCACTGCGGAATCTACAGTGGCGCTACAATATAGAACCCCCATGAACAAAAAAATTTATAATTTCAAGAAGTGGAGGGTACCGATATACGTATGATACGGGCCTGGTGCTTTATTCTCATTGGTTAGTAAGAAGGTTAGGTCTTTCGGTCAGTGCCCGAGGCTCCTGATGTGCTCGAGCTCAGTCAGTGCCCGAGGTCCGACTGTACAAAAAACTGCTATTTCAGCTAAAATTCCTGAAAAATACGTGGTGGCCCAAAGTGGTACATTCAAAATGCGATTGTTCTATTTGTGGCCGGCTTATGGCCAATCCCAATTCAAAGCTTGGTGGCCACAATTTTGGTACTTCGGATGGCCAAAAGTAGTACAATTGTGGCCACAAATATGGTAAAAATGACAGCTGCAGGATAATTTCCTATTTTCTTATTTATCATGATCAGAAAAGGTTTTCAATGATAACAATTCGTTTCTGTGTACACCTTGTAGGTTACATCGATCACTTTTTAAATTCTGAATTTGCAATAATGTGAACACTGTTCGCAAATGTATGCTCGAAAATGCTTGAAGTGGCCACAACTGGTACGTCTAGCCTAACCATTGGTGCATTTGTTCTAATCTATTGGAAACATTCAATTTATTGCATAAATCGTAATTTTAATTATCATTATGATTATTATAAGAAAAATTTCGTGCATCTTCTCTCAGTCACAAGATCAAATTAATCACAAATTTTACTCGAGATTTCTCGGTCGAGTTTTTGGGAATGATATTATATTTCACGTTCGATGGATCTTTATTCTCTCGTTTTCATTGTAAAACACAGTCCAAAATTGCAGGCTCTCCGAAATATCGAGCGATGCATATCAGTTTCATCGTATTTAAAAAAAAAAGATCCGCAATAACGATGGAACAGCGCGAGGCTGAGAAAAGTGTATTAATCGGCGTGTCGATCGATAAAAATAATCAGATTTTTCAGCGGCACTCGAGCTACTCTGTCCTGATTGGATTTTTCATTCGATTCGTATATTCGCGCCCCGTAAATGCGATACTTTTTACACGAAACACGAGTCAAATTTATTCACCTTCGTGTAAGGTTTGGGGCAATCATCGATTTTCGATGAGTTGCGCGCACAGATTCGATTATATAATTTATCGTTTTGCTGCTGAGAAAAAGCTTTTTCACTGAGAGATCATAAAAAACACGGAAAGGCAAGTCCATCAATTCCGAAATCCCTTTCATCATTTTATCGCGAAAATGTTTCTTCGCGAATATGATTCGGATATGACGATTCGCATTTCCCTCGAATCGTCATATCCGTAAATACAAACGTGTGTGTGTTTGTGTGTGTGTGTGTGTGTGTGTGTGTGTGTGTGTGTGTGTGTGTGTGTGTGTGTGTGTGTGTGTGTGTGTGTGTGTGTGTGTGTGTGTGTGTGTGTGTGTGTGTGTGTGTGTGTGTGTGTGTGTGTGTGTGTGTGTGTGTGTGTGTGTGTGTGTGTGTGTGTGCGCGCGAGAAGCCAAAGAGGAGCACCAATATCACGGTCCTTTCATGGACCGCGTGTCGAATCATACGATACCGCGAATTATATACGGATGAGAGTTCCGAATACGTCGTAAAGTGTCATCTTCATCAGGTGACGAGATCACAATTAAGCTCGCCCATGTATCTCGCGAGCTCCGAACCCGTAAATTCCGTCTCACCGAGATCCTGCAGGCTCGAGTTGCTAATGGTGTTTGCGCTCTCGAGGCTCGGATGACTCTCGAACTTTGGATTAAGACGTCCTAAAACTTCCATACGGCCATTGATCTCACGCCCATTCAATTGCTGCTGCGGCTGCTGCTGCTGCTGTACATTGTTCTCTTGATTATTCGTTCTTTGATGCTGATTAGCGAAAAGACTCTTCGTACCGAAGCGCAATCTCTCGGCAATGAGACCTGAAGTTTTTCGGCATCGAACGAGCGAGTGAGATTAGTCGCGGGAGAGAGAAGAACTCTGGCATTTTGGAATAAGCTCATCATTGGAAGATATTGATGATTTGATTCAAATTATATACGGACAATTGGGTAATTATAATGGAAAACTTACGAACTCACTGTACTGCCTTCACTTGCAAGTTAATATCTGGACACGAAACAACTTTTTTTTGTTTTGTTTTTAATGAGAAGATCATGCAGTAATGTAATTGAAAGATTCGTTCGGATGGATCTTGTGGTGGACTCAGTAAAGTATAAATAAGTAATACAGCTTGAGTAAGTAAAATGTAGACAGCCAGATTTTCCGCAGTTTGCCCGATATGCCCATGTGCATTGGGAAATATTAACTGCGGACAACGGACTCTGAGGGGTCTTGAGGATTGAAATGGGAACGTGTAAATTGGAAGGGGCTAATGGGGAAAGGACGCTGTACGATCGAAAAAAATGATGAAAAGGAAAAAAAAACCAACTTGCTCTTATAAACTATGGATGTGTAAACTTGCCAAGAGTGACGGTCTTCAGTTGTGGCCGTTGACTCATCCTCAGGCAAATCGGAACTCCAATCACGTTTGTATTCCCAATTTTGGGACTCTTGCAGTGATGCGTCACGATGGAACTGGAGGTTCGACTGGCCGGTTCGATGGACGACGGTGTCGTCGATCCAGTGCCGATTCCACGGCCATTGGATCGTTGGCATTCCCTCGTGAATTCAACGTTATTGTTACGCGAAACGATATTTCGCCTCGTTTCATCATTGACGATCGTCGATCTGTTGCAATTTTTCGAAGTACCTTGCGGTCCTGCGTCATTGCGCGTGACGTTTGTGAGCTTTTGATGCTCGTCGCTGGCCGAGAGCGACGCCGAGTTATGCTCGGGGCCGCGTTTCACCGTTGATCTACCGTAACGCGAAAGGCTGCTGTAAGTTTGACGTCGTGGATCCTTTGTCTGCAATGATCTTCTACTTCCGCAGTGTTCCGACAGCATACTCTGTTGAACACACGAGGGCCTGTTAATCATTCGTCAAAACATTTACAAACCAAACTCATACCGCTCTCTTTTTTTTTCATATTAAAATTTATCTTGCGTGTACGAGTGTACGGTTATGGCAAATACACATGTATGTGTGAAGCATGGTTTTCAATGATTCATTGTTCCATTGTAGATTCATCCCTTATGAGAGGGGGGGGGGGGTTACTATTGACATTACTCTTGGGTAAAGTATTGGATAAAACTATCAACGTAACCTCAAAATAGCTTATTGGTGATGGAATCACGATGAGAATTGAAGTTGTAGGGAAAAAAACTATTGCAGATTCGATGAAGTGCAAATGAAAAGGTAACAATTAACTTTGGAGTACTCATCATTTTGCTAGTAAATATCCCTTTCTGTCAGTCCCGATAGTTGTGAGCAATTTATATCAATAGTGCCCTCGAAGTTGAATCGTAACTATTCTGAATAAGAACTGCACGGATAATATAAGTTACCATATTGCTCTTGGTAAATTAATACTAATTATTGAAATTAATAATATTGTTGTTAAAGTGGGACAAGCATTATCGATGGTTACTATTAGCGCCAATAAATATTCATCTGCCAAACTTTTTTTTTCGCAAGAGATTACCGATTTAAAAAAGAAACGAAGTTATGCTATATCCGGGTGATTATTATTTGTATAGCTCTGGATATATGAAGCAAGAGTGTGACGATGAAAAGCCTTTCAGAATGATTACGATCAATAATTATTATTCGCTAATAAATATTCGCCTTTCATTGAGATAATTGTATTCATGAATATTTTGTCAAAACCATATTACATATCGTATTTTCTTCATTCACAATTGTCACCCAACAGCGAATCGATATTTACCTTGAATGCTTCGCGAAACTTGTTGGACATTATATTATACAGAAGTGGATTCACGGTTGTCGAGAGATAATAGAATATCCCGGAAACGTATGTGAGAATCGTGTAAGCCGTAGAGAGAGCTGCCTGTGACTTTTCCTCGGTGCTTTGAGCGTAAACTGCGAAGAGCCTCTGAGCATGAAACGGTGCCCAGCATATGAAGAACGCCACGACAACGGCAACTGCAAATTTTAGAGTAAAATTAAAAAAAAAAAAAAATTTCGATTATATCGAAACGAAAGTTTGAAATTTTTCGGTAATTCAATGTCGTGAAATTCGCTGCCCTTGAAGTATCAAAAGAACAGCGAATTTCTTTTTATCAATCAATTAATTTAAATCGGCGTAACGATCGGAAGTTCTTTATTTCCACGTTTTTCTTTCTTGATCGAGGATGCATTCACGGCATTTGTATCGATCTATGACGCATGCGCGTAGAACTAATCGATCTGTGACGCGCATGCGCGAAGAACGAATCGATCGATCGGGCATGCGCGGGCCATGAGAGGCAATGGGAATGAGCAGACGTGCGGAGCACGGTATTAAAAAATTCGTAAGCAGCATGCCACGGTGCTGCACACACCCTCGTAATGAATTCTGAAATGGTCATAAATCGTGTCATCGAGTCTCATGATGATTTTAAGAGATATATAACGTTATAACGTCGTTAAACAAATCATCGTGTATACAAGCACGACAGAGTGAGCAAAATGGCGTGAATTAACGGAGGTCATGAAGCTCGTTAAATCTCCTTCCGCAATTTGCCTCAATTTACTCTACGGACGGCAATAAAAGCTGCTTCGCCCTCGTTTCCTCCTCTCTTGGCATGTGTTTCTTTCGGTGAAATACATCAGCAGGGGGAGAAAAAGAAAATGACCTACAGACGGCTTCATTAGGAAGCTCATTCTTCCATCTTATATATCGTCACCGCGAGAAGACTCCCACGAGTCAAGACATTTAGAATTACCACCACTTCGAGTTACTTTTGTTTTTCACTTCTTTTTTTTTTAACTCTTATACGTTTTAGTGTGAAGGTGGAAATCTTGAAATCATGATTTAGGGCGTTTACGAAGCAACTTCTCGTCGTTTAAGATAAGAAAAACTATTTTTGAAAAAAAAAATATATATATATATATATATATATATATATATATATAAGTATAGAGCTATTAATACCCAACGAAGGAAAAGAAAAATAGGCTCCATAATTTTCTCAAAGAAAAAAATTAATGAATATGCTATTTAATGCGAATTACGATTAATATGAGTAAAACAGAATGCATAAATAATGTTCTGAATTATGAGAAAAGCTTTTTGGACTATATTTTGGGGGGTGTATTCAACGGACGAGAAAGTAAACACCAACAATATCTCAACATCGTGATTCATTTTGCGATTGAGTTTCTCATCAGTAAGCTTAGCTTTGTGCCGTGTCCACGGGTGTTCCTCATAGAGTAATACCACATGGTGCTCGGAAGCTCCCTGAGTTTTTTGGAATATATATTTATATAGGTTGGTTATGTTTCATTACAACTTTGCCGAAGCGTAAAATAAACTTTGCCAAACTTTCGCCGCATCTGATGTCAAACATTTGGTAATATTGGCATCGATGATAAACATTTGGCAAGTATATATGTTTTTGCAGTTCCGCTGGTTTGCACGGTTATATAGTGAACATTCATTGAATCAACAAGTAAGGATATAATGTGAGGAAAACTTAATTAAAACCAAACGTTGTTTCAATTTTCTCGTACTTTTATTTATTCATACGCGGATAATCGAATTTCTTATTTCGTGGCATATGCGTATATATATATAGCTCTCAGCTTGAATCACTTCGACTGTTAAATGCTGTTTTTACGCCGTCGTATTTACGCGACATTTTTACAATATATATATATTATCTCGATGTTAATTGACTCTCGTATTAACGCAAGGGAGATAATTTGATCTTCCGTGGTTTCTCATTAAAGAGAAAAGCGCTGAAGCGGCAATTTCAATATAAATGCTGGCAAATCTTTTCTAAGAATAATCGAACAAATTGAAGCTCCGTCCCAAATTCAAATTTAAATTTAAATTTCAAGACTTTTGTCTTCAAATGAAGAATGCTAAGGATAATTATGAATTAAGGATTGAGGGTGGAAATCACACGCTATAGATCACAGAAAATTAAACTATATTGTTTTAATGAAATTATAAATTATTACGAATGTAATTAATAAGCTATTAATAAAGCAATTAAAAAAAGTGTGTCCTTCGAGTTTTTCTAAACAATTTTTTTTCTTCTTTGGATTGTATTCTTGGGTTTTTTTTAGCGTCCATGAGAGTTTATAAAATTCTATTTGCCAGTTTCGTAATGTAATTTTAATTAAAAAATTTGGAACTGCTAATCGGAAAGTGAGGAAATTGAAATGTTTCGTTCGCTTCGAGGGTATTTTGATCCCGAAGTCATTTTCATTATTTTTCATCAATTTCATTGTATAAAAATATAGAATAATAAATTATCCAGAAAAAAAAAAAAAAAAAAAACGCTTATTGGGTTCTTCAGGAGGACGCATCGATGAAACTTGTCAGTGGATGACTTTTAGAGTTTCTGGCTACTGAAAAACAAACAAAATTCACGACTTTCTCAATATATTGTTTTCCTTCATTAATTAATGCCAGTAGATCGTTTAATGATACGCGCAAATAAGAGGGAGACCCTAATATAAAATCGTTCAGAGGCTATAATGGCGTGGAATTCAAGGGGAATTAAAAACAAGCTCTCGGCAAGACATTCGCAAATTAAGAGAAGTGAGACGAGCGTCGAGGATGACATCGATCGGCGTATATATGCGTTTAACCACTGCGCCGGGTATAAGGTCGGCTAGATTAAGCAATAATTTCAACTCTCGACGTTTCCGAGGGGCGAAATCCATGAAATATATTCGCGAAACTATCGAGCACGATTAAAACGTTGCGAGCTCCATATAGCGCTATAAATTACGTGAATCGGACCGGTTGTTCCTCATGTGAAAAGCTCGAGAATGGACGCGTTGAGACCTGGAAATTCATTGTCCTACCGAGTTCGGGCCACCTGTCTGTCGTTTATATCCCAAAGTAAAAGGCTCTCTCTCTCTCTCTCTCTCCTTTCGAAACATTGTCCACGAATGATCTATACTTTCTACTCAAAATAACACTGTGTTGGACAAAGCAAAACGGACGATTCTATTTTCATATAAGCAGACAATGTTCGCCTGGTCTACCTGGTGGTTGAAAGTGAAAATCTATTTTTAAAAATATGTACATATATAGAGATGAACGTTCAAGGCATCCTTCGAGATACTTCAAAGAGCGATGTTGCCACAAAAAACGACGAAAAATTGACGTAAAATTGAGATTTTGGGCAAAACAACGAAAATGTTAATACAACTATTGCACAACTTGTAACTCAAAGGATCCTGACGCAAAAACAATGTCGAAAACTCGTTAAGCATAATATGCATCAGTGACTATACGAACGCACCGTACACAATCGATGATAAAATTATCGTAAGACTCTTGGGTCACTAAATTTTCATCAAATTTTACAGAACTATGTATAACTATTTTTTCCACTCTTCAGCATTAATAATAACGAATTATTGTTCTCATATAATTACTATAAAACGAGCAGAAGCGAAATATCAAAAATTCAGGCAAATTAATTTCCGATATACCTTGACATTTCAAGTTTTCGCTGGCCTCTCTGTGCATGGTACACGAATGAAATTAATGCAGCATTCGAGTGTCCCAATTTGTGAAAGAGTGAAAGAACCGAGAAAATTTCGGGAAATCGGGTAGCCAAAACTTTTCACTGTCACTAAATATCCGCCTGCCATGCGGATATATTATAATTTATATTTATACACGAACCGGAAGACCGTGCCACCTGCGAGCACTCCAAACTTGATATTTTACCGGTATACACGATATTAAAAAAAAAAATCCTACTTCGTACATATACGAGGGGTGGTCGTTGAGATTGCTTTGCGGAAGTCATGCAAAAGCGAATAAAATCACGAGGGGTGTACTTTTTTTTGCCCCATTAACCTCTTTTGCTTTTCTTCCCGGTGGAAAAATCCGCTGAATGTCATCGGATGTATAAAATCTACGAATAGAAAATACTACATCGCTTTCATTCAGAAGCCTCAACGACGCCGGCAAAATTTCTCGTGTCACTCTTTCATGCACCATTTATTGTCCATTGTACACGCGCTATCGAGGATGATAATACGTTTTGGGATTTCGCCAGGAGCCCAAAACCTCCGCGGTACCGGAGAACGAATGAAACCCCATTCCCATCATTTTTCGTAGCACACTTTGCTCTTTCATCAGAGTTTTTTTTACCTTTTTTTTTCGTTCATTTCATGATTACGAAATTTTGATATTACTTATTTCGCTATTTTGTATACCGTTATACGCTATTATGTGCAAGTATAGCGGTCAAAATTAAAAATTTTATTTTTTAAAACAGACTAGTTCGTGACGTTATAACAATCTAGTTCTCACTGAGAACAATTTTTTTGTTATTAATTCATCATTATTTATTTATTTTTATCCATATAATTTTATCATTTGAATATTTTACTTAAATTTCGTACATTTTATGCCAGTGTTTTTTTTTTTTTTTTCTTTTTTTTTTAAATAATCCATGCAAATTTCATTGAAATAAAATTAATCCTCTCGCGAACATTGGTCGGCTGATAATTTTACCGGTTAATTACAGCGTTGATTCGCGAAAGTTTTGCCGGATTTTTTTTTTTTTTGCCGGAAATCCTTGACGATACAACTCCGGTGGATCCTCGGAAAGCTCTTTCGGCGCGTCACACAGGGGAGATTCGAAAAGTTTTACGGTAAATTAATGCGTCCGGGCAAGCGTTGAATACAAATTCATTTGAACAGAGCATATAGCGGAAGTTCGCGGCTAGAGTCTTTTGGCCAAAGCGCTCGCGGAGTTAATTCAAAAGTACGAAAATTGGGTGAAACGTTAAATTTCAAGAGTTTAAAAAGTGGAGCGCGGATTTAACGAGGCGTGAGAGCAGGGCGGGACAGATTTTATTGGCTATTATAAACAACGTTGTTATGTAAATTTGACGGACATTTTTTTCTAACATAAAACTTTACTGCAGAGTTTATATTTAATTATTTTCATGTCGGGCTTGTTCGATTAAAAAATGTAACAAGAAATGTCGAAAAAAAAAAATATATATTGAACGATTGAATGATATGGATTCGTGAAAATGAAACATTGTTTTTTTACAACAATCGTCCGGCAACCGTTCATATACGGAGCTAAATAAGATAAACAAGCTAATGAATAATAAATTCTAATTAGCTAATTAATAATAATCGAGCTAATAAATAAATCACAATCACATGAGATTTTTGGTGATTCAAAAAAGCCTCTATATCGCATTCATATGAAAAAACCTTCCGCATAGCGTGCAAGCTTTGCGAATTCGTTAAAACACATAAATAAATTATTCCTGGTATATCTGGCACGTCTGCCCTCTCGACGGTGCTTCCCGGAAATTCGCTTTTGGTTTCTAGCGCCCGACACAGGAGTAAATCAGAATTTAAAAATAAAAAAAAATGAAAAAGATAAACCAGAAAAATAAATAATCATATTTTCCTAAGCTACGGGGCGATCCAAGCCAAATAGACCGTGACTCTTTGAAATTTTTCCCCTTTAGTATGTTGGCCCTGGGGCCCGTTTGCCATCAAACGGGCCACTGACAAGTCACTGAACTCGTTGGAATTTTTATTCACGAATTGTTAAAAAAAAATCCGATACAAATTTCCATTAAAAGCTGCGGAGTTATGGGATTTTAGGCGTTTTCGATCCGTCATTCTGAATTTTTCGATTTTAACCTCAAACCTCATTGTCACAGATCCGAAAAACATCGAGATACAAAATTTCATTAAGATCTAATAAGAAATCGTGAAATTTTTAGTATCCCCAAGCCATCATATTGAATCTGCGAGGCTCAATTTTTTTTTTTTTTTTTTTGAATTTTGACTTCAATATCGTATTCATCTATAGCGGCGAAAAGCCTCGAAATTTCGGACGCCATTTTAGCCGTCAAATTGACTATCGTGTATTTTTTAATTTAGACGTTCTATTCCTAATTAGAGGGGAAAAAAAATTTTCTATATGGTATGTTTTATGTAATCAGCAACGTCAGCAATCAGCTTCAAACGAGGCTTGCCCTATAAAATTACTACGCGAGTATATATGAAAGAATATATGATAAGTCGTGATATACGAGAATCTCATTGATATATCCTGTATAACAAAATGAAGGAATAAAGTTTAGATCCGATTGAAGAATGAAATGTTGATAGACGAGGTAGACGTTTACTACGATCTTATATTGCATCGTGAAAATCTGGGTCAATGAGGTTATAGGATCCTCCTGTCGAAGGTTTCATAAACAAGATCCGGCTCGAAGAGGGACATTGCCAATCGTGATTCCGCTATGTGGCCTCGAGGGTGAAAAAAAAGCGTTTGAATCACAACTTTTAGCCAATTTACCCAACGCTGTTGATTGTTATTCAATATTTATTTGTATACGAAAATTGGGCGAACGAATGGGACACGATGCAAAAAGTTTTATCCATACGAGCTTTTGTATATTTTGAACAGAATTTAATTGAATTTTTTGTATTTTTCATATATTCAATTTTCATTTTACGAAGTTAAAATTTTCGTACAAATATGATGGGATGGTGAGGTGAGTTTTTATCGATTCTACTGCAATTTTTAATTAACACAAAAACAGTTAATAGAGAAATATTTTCACGAATAAAACTATACATATTATTAGATAGGAATTTTTTCATTATTCAAGACTCGTTTGTCCAAATTTCATTTCATTTTATTACTTTTTTTTATGTTAAAAAATAATCCTAATTGGAGACGCGAATCCGCGAAAATTCGTATGTTGAGAAAAATAAAATTTGTCATAATATAATTTCAAGTCTATAATTAACATTTTCAATTTCCTTGCGGCATTTGCGTATCTCTATTTCATTTTTATTTTTATTTTTTATATCTTTCTATTCGGCGTATATGCGCTGAAAATAATCCAGAAAAATTTAAAGAGCATATCAGAGCCCAAACTGAGAGTTCTCTCTCGTTCATGACTTTCTCGAACTCCATTAGGGGTTCCTAAATCTTCGGACTATACGTCGAGTTGTCGATATCCGACAAATTCACTTTCTTGCTGGGAGCTTTTGGGTTCGTACCAATCCTGGCATAATTCCAAGTCTCGAGAAAACAAAATGAAACGAAATAAAATATCCTATACTTTTTTTTTCAAATATCGAACGTGACTCGAGAGAAGATGTCTGGGACAACAGATGCTCTTTATATCCGACGAGTCTATGGGACCTTTTTTTTCATGTATCAGATGGAATGTGTTACCGATAGAAAAAGGAGAATGAGTTTTCACAGTAAAAAAAAAAAAAAAAAAAACAGGTGAACGTCCGATTGAGAGTATAAAAATTCGCTTGGACGAGATTCATAGCATTCGCGGATGTTTATTTTATCGAGTTAGTTCGAAATATGAAGCTTACGTTGAACTGAAATTTGCGAAACGATCCTCAAACGCCACTTTTCCAAGCATTCTAGATTTACTTTTCGATAGAGTTCGTTGAAATCGCTACATTTATGCATAAATGTCAATTAACAAAAAAAAAAAAAAAAAACACACACGAAAATACGTATTCATGGTGTTCCCTCGAGATGAGAATTCCTTGAAAATTGAATTTAATTATTTACTCTAGGAAAATTAATGGAATTAATATTATTAGTGAGAAAAAAGGCTTTTGCCCTACCGATCATTTTTTTCGACTCTGTACTTTAGAGATCAATCAATATGTACAAATATTTCGTCGTTCAATCTACAGTTCGGAATATCACGAAATGTAAATTAATTTTAACTCCAATCGCCATGCAAAAGAGTAATATACGAAAATGCATATGCTTTAATATTTTATTTTTATTTTATATATAAAAAAATATATAATTTAAATAAATTTTGTTCACGGGAGCTTAACGTACATTAGGAAATGAAAAATATATATATATATATATACAGGGTGTCCCAAAATTAGGGGCACAAAATGATAGGGGTAATAAAGGGGGCCGAGCTGAGTAAATTGACCCGAATAACATGTGGTCTGCGAGAAGTCGCGTTCGCGAGATACGGCCGTTTAAAAAATTTCGCCGAGCGCCTGAATTTAGGCAACCGAGTAAACACCAGTACACATCATTGTGTGCCCCTAATTTTGGGACACCCTGTATATTTCATTTGTACAATTTTTTTAGTCAGGAAAATCAGTTTATTTCAGTCTTTGAGGCGATAAATCAATTGAATGCATAACATTTCGTTGTTACTCGTCGACGTAATAATGTCCGATTGACTCTAATCGAGCCGATCGCGAAATCTAATTTTTTTTTTCAATTTAACTTTTCCTTTGTTTTTGAGTAAATCGATACTCTCGTCACGATAAAAACGGAATGACTATAGATATTCTCGTCGCTATATCTTGGCACCGAGATACCGGAAATGAGCCTGTAATCTTCAATCCCGTCGGGATTTAATTAAAACGAGTTGCGGCCACGAGAAGAATCTTCCAGCAGAGTGTTCAAGTCTTTCAGCTTCCTTGATGTTTTAACCCTCCAATTAATGTGTGAAAGAAATATTGGGGTGCATTTTTTCCCTTCTTTCTTTTATTTTCGCCTGTAATATCGGTTTTCCATTATCATATCACACACACACACACGCTCTCTATCTCTCTCTCTCTCTCTCTCTCAGGTTTTCTACGTAAAAATCGATAGTCCATTACTTTACATGACTGCTCTCAAATTACAGGCATACGCAGTAGAAGAGAAAGTTCATCATTATTCTCGACCGGATACGATTAATTTTGTGGTTTCCTCCAGGCTCTACGATCCGGGGGTGAAAAAAAAAAACCGAAAATATCGGACATCGCGTAAAAGCACTCAGTTTTATTTGCTCGTCTTCTTCATCTCAAAGGGCTCTGAATAATCGAAGCTCTGAATAATGGAGTTTTCCTTCTTCCCATAAAATTAAATATACCTCGAATGATTGTGGAATATTTTCCCCGCAGATCTTTTCTATTTTTTTCACAGAAATCACGAGTTCACGACATATACTTTATTAGCTTTGGCTGGAGAAAAAAAAAGTGAATTAAGAGCAGGCTTTAGCTGGGCTTATATAGAGTTATTTTTGTAACATTTTTTTTCTACGCAAGCTAAAACTTTATTCCGATTCACTACGTGGGTGAAAGTTCATGGCTTCGAGATTCCCAAAAAGTTTCACGGAGCTGAGAAGAAGAAGAAGAAGAAGAAGAAGAAGAAACACCGAGTCGGATGAGTAACATCCCGCTGTTCGGACAATATCGCTCGACTTCATGATAGCGAGATCTTACCCGCATTTTCGAGAATAAATATGTACACACACACATTCACATGCACATATATATATTATATATACATAAATATATATATATATATATGTATATATATGAGTGTATGTGTGTGTGGGTGTATATTTTTTTGTCAATAACACCAACATATGAGCAGACCAAAATATATTTAAAAAGTGATGTCGAACGAAGACTTGAGATTGTCGGAAACCTTGAACTTTTAATGACTTATATACAGCGCTGCTATTCTAAATTTTCCATTAAAAATAAATTCCAGTAAAAGTAAATTGATAATCTCATCTCATCTCATTGAATTTGTCGAAGATTTTCGCACGTAATTGAGCGACAAGAACAAATTTAAGGGAATCCCCGCGTATATATATAATGTCGAACTTTATTCGAGTGATGTTACATGTATTTTTTCGTCGCATTACTTATTAAAATTTTTTTGTTTTATTATAATGTTAAAGCAAAATGATTATACCGTAGGGCCTGCAGGTATTCGGGTCGAATGAAATCTCTTGAATTACTTTATATGTTACGACACTTTTCTGTTATCTCGCACGAAGAAACAGAAATTAATTAAGCACGCTATTAAAGTTTACAAGGATCGCATTGATTAAATGAAGAATTTAAATTCCGTCAGATCAGATATAGGTTGCGAAAAAATGTTTCGACTAAAAAGTCAAAATATCGTCTCCGTTTTGTCATATTTATTCATTCGACGGGATGATAATAATTAATTAAGATCATCATTTTTCAATTCACTATAATTTTATCTTTTGACGAAAATATTGAAACTTTTTTTTCCTCGTCAGATGCAGCTAAAATATCTTATCATATACTCTTCGAGATCTCCGTTAACCAATGAAAAAATCGTCTTTGAGCGACGCAACATTGGGGGGGATTAGAGGGTGTAACTTGAATCTCGAAATTTATGCGTCTGCACGACGCGTCTTTTTTCCTCTTCGTCGTTGCGGTTTCACCGGAAATACGATATATCAAAGCGAGAAGAGAAAATTTATCCACAAGCCTGTACATATACGGTGACTGCATATAGTTTATATGATATGCGAGGGAAACGAAGGAATGATCATTGAAGAGCTTGCGAAAAATATATTGAAGGTATGCATATATATATTTTTTTTCGAATTATTACTCCCATTATACGGAATAATAAATTGGCGTGAAGATAATTTTTGGGAAAAATTGCGCGAGTGAATGAGGTGGAGAAAAAAAAAAAAATTTTTTTACCCTCTCGATGAAAAATGTTTCCTCGATCGTTATTATATACGGATAAATTGATAGCTGACACATATGAAGGAGTCTTAAAATATCGCGGACGCTTTTGTATATAGATATTTGAGTATAACCAAATGCTCGAATAAAACGAACGATCGAATTTATTTCAGGATAAGGCGGAAAAAAGGTCGACACGCGACCTACGTTTTCAGTTCGTCACTGATTAGATTTCGCGGCACACCCCAATCGGCAACTTACTTTCCCCTCGGATCTGAATTTATTTGATTCTTTTTTGTTTTTAGTTTTTTTTTTTTGGTTTGTTTCCGAGGACAATGATCATAAAAATAAAAGAGTAGGGAATGAGATAAAAGTTCGTGGGTAGTCTCGGTGAAGTACTGGGACAGACACGGACGTTTGTTCGATCGTTGTGACATAAATCATCCGATATATATACATATATATATTATATATATATTGTCTCAGCATTGAATTCTCTACGCTATCACGTTTATTTTTTTTAACCGTCGAAATTTTCTTCGTTCTTTTTTTTCGTTGCCATTGCCCTGTCACATCGGACGGAACTGTTACGATGTAAAAAAATGTAGAATGTCTAGCTGTAAAGTTGCACGTGCAATTATGTACATCTACACAGGGTATATATGGTAATCATTGCTATGTGTATATATTTATGTAAATTTTTAATTTGTGTCGTTCACTTCCCCGGGATACTCTTCGTCGTTAACGATCACGAGTTTGGCAAACGAGCTTGCGACATTTTGTGACGATATACATGGGGCATTACACGTAAAATCGTCCTGGTCCTCGACGTTAATTTTTTTTTTTTTTTTTCTTTTATAATTGGTCGAAATGGGTTCGGAAAATTCTTCTAGCAAAAAATAATAATTGAGCCACGTGTGAATATAATACGGGCGTGACTCTAGTTCGGTAGATGACAGGCCAATTTCATGTAATTCATGCCAGAGTTCTTGAAATGTGTCAAAATGTTTAAAAATCACATTTATAAAAAAAAAATTCTGAACGTGCGTGAGTGTGGTTGGCCTTGCAAAATTAAAACCTCTTCTGTAACTTGAGAACGGTTTGAGTTGCACCGCTGTCTTATCGTAGACAAGTAAAGCAGTACAGCTCCCTTCTTTTACTGCAGTTTTCGTCGAAATTCCTCGAAAATTATAAATTTTGCCATTTTGAAATTTTCAAAAAATGTCTGTTAGCGCTCTAACATTCGTAAATTTGGAGATATCGAGCCTTTATTTTTAACAAAACTAGGCTAAAGGATAACGACGTTGAGCATCAAATTTGTCAAGAAACCGCTTAAAGAGATTTCATTGAATTTTTAAATTTTCGAATAATGTCTGTGATCGCTCTAATGTTCGTAAATTTGAGGTTATTTAGCGAAAACTACTCATGTAAATACACTATATGAGACAAGGATTTTTGATTTTTAATGTGGCAAGAATCGCTGAAGAGGTTCGGATTTCATAAAATTTGGAAATTTTCAAAAAATATATGTGATCGCTCCGGCTGTCACAAATTTGGGATTATCAAGCCGAAAAAATTGCACAAGTACGCCAGGAGACGGGATATTTAATTTCGCAAGAAAAAATCGAATTTAGAAAACAAGCGTGCACATTGAAAACTTATACATTGCTTCCTCATTACAATGCTTTGTCTACGAGGAAGCCAAAACTATGAAAACCGTCTAAATAAATTTATGACCACGAAGCAATAACGTGGCAAGTTTCCAATTTGCACACTTTGTTTTTTAGAAAGAAGATATGCATGAATTTAAAAACAAATCTGTACGCACCGCGTACGTTGAAAAAGTTAATTTGATTCTAAAACGATTTTTTCGCTGTCACAGAGCTCAATGTTTAGGTATACACCAATGAGAATTAATTAATAATTCAGGGTCATTTTTTAAAGATTTTAATTTTTCTTCCTTCGGTTCAACTTCTCCATTGACTTGTATAAAAAATTTGAAATGAACCGTGAAAAAATAAGTAAATAGATTTTTTTTTTTAATTTATTAGTTTTTAAATGACGAAATTCTCAAAATTCTAATTTAGTTTCTCGTCTTTGTGCGAATATCACTCGAAATATTTAACACGGAAAGTTAGTCACAGCATGGTATATTGCTTTTTCTCGATCGCACGGTCAAGAGAGCGAGAAGATACTCCCTCTCCTGTACGATTGAAATTCACACGAATCTGTTTATTTTCTTCTTCTCTTATCCGTAAACTAGAAACCGGTCGATGAATTTTTATCCCAATCCCCGACGATTCAGACATCCGGCTGAACCTGATCGGAGAATATTATAATATACATACCTATATATATATTATGTATACATGACGGTATGTAAGCTTCATTAATCGAGGGATTAATATCCCAGTTTTTATAATATACGCATGCTGATTGCCTCTGCGTCTTCCTCATAAGTTATATGTGCCTCAGAAATATCAATTTGTACCGTTTACATATCGATAGAAAAATAATGGACGTCAAATTTTTTTTTGGCAATCTTGATTTTCAAAAAACTTTTGTTTATTAAAAAAAGTTGACTCATCTGTTCGGTTTTTCGTGAACTAACCGACGGATCACGTGATATCCGAGCAATTTATGTCAAATGTTCTGTCTCACACGTCATAAAATTTAATAAATTAAAGAATATGAATTCATTATCGTCCTGAATTCCTTGGATTTTGCGCGAATATGATTCGAGAAATTTTAAAGGCTTGCTTAATTATTCAGTCAGCATAATTTATTGGTTGGTTTAAGCACAATTTAATTGTAAGTATAAGTTTAAAAAACACGATTAATAAAAATTAAGTTCCACTTTATACTTTGCTAGGACCTTTCCGATCTAGTTATTATGCAATTTATAATTAAATGCGATAGTCATTTAATCAAAGATTCGTATAGCTTCAACGAAGCAGAGGAAAAAGAATGAAGAAGAAGAAGAGTTGCTCAGACTTTCAAGATCAACGAGAAACGGTTATTATATTATAAAATTGCCGATTTATATTCACTTTTTTTTATGTAGCTACAAAAATTCAACGAGCAGAAGAATGAAAGTTCAGGTACGTACATAATATATCGACTCTCTCTCTCTCTCTCTCTCTCTCTCTCTCTCTCTCTCTCTCTCTCTCTCTCTCTCTCTCTCTCTCTCTGTGTGTGTGTAGTACCTGCCGTGGATAACGTTCCCTTTTTTCCCTCAACACCCGCTCATGTAATATGTATATACGCATGAGATATCGTACGTAAATTTTTTGGCAATGCATAACCAGCTGACGAACAAAAGGGCACAGCTCGTAAGATTCAACACGCAAAGTTATCGTGAGCTGGGCGCTTTCGTTTACCAGCCGTCTGCATTATGTACGACAAAAGATACGAGTCCTTATATACACAACAGCCTCTTTTTACCCTCCGAGTGAAAATTTTTCAACCCCAAACAGCCTCTTTCCTTCCCACTTCGAAGGAGATTGAAATAATTATTGAGAGATTGCTAGGCAAGTAAAAAAAAATTACGAATAAAGGGATCAAGAAGTCATGTCATTAAATCATCTTGAGACAGTTATATCATCAAATATGTCTCCGAGGGCCTCAGGACCATGTATATGCGTGTGTGAGTTGTTTGTTCGCGAATCCAGAAAGAGAGCGAATGATTACACAGCTCACAAGATTCAACGACAATTTTCACTCTAGGCTTTATTATTCTCGACCGTCAATTCCGTCACCTTCTTCTCTTCCGCCCTCCGCGTTCCTTCATCTGTCTCTCATTATATTTACGAGCGATTCACAGCCATATAGCTGGGGAATTAAATGAAGAAAACCCGTTGGGAATTCTCGCTGTACATCAGCGCTGACACGTCGAGTTCGGCGTGGCTGACCTTTGACGATATACGGGCATTCCCCGCATGAGATCTTTATGGCTATTTATATTATACGGGCCATCATCGCGTCAAGTGGAACGATTTTTCAATGCAATTCAACAATTTTGACGATCGTCCGCAATTTATGTTTTTTTTTTTTTTTTTTTTTTTTTTTTTTACTGTGTAGAGAGAGAGAGCCTATTAAAATTATGATCGCGAGACAGGAAATAACGTACGGTAATTTCTGTTCACGTTCATCATCCTCGTGAGTCTTAGGCATCAAGATAATTAACGATGAAAATTTTTTCATCAGTACATTTTAAGTGAAAAAAGAAAAAAAAACATGGTAAAATGGATTTTATTCTCGCGGACGCGAAGTGATTGTTTTATGTCAAGTCATCGATAAACCGTAAATGGGTCGTTTATGTTTCATCAGACTTTCCCTTCATGATCAAATATTTTCAGAAAAAATTTGATGAAAATAGAATACTCTTTAGCTCATAATGATGCCCTTAGACTTTACACGGAATGTCCCGTACATCCGTATTTATAAATTTTGTATACATAAATTTATCAAACATTGAGAAAATGAAAAAAAAAAAAAAAAAAAAAACCCCCCGTTAGGTCAATATTCGCTTGATTAATCGTTACGAAATTTCATTAATTAATTCAATCAAACGGACTCGACTCACCGAGCATTCTTATTACGTTCCTCTGCGACGAGCCACGTCCTCTACCGTATTCCGAATGATTAATACCGCTTGCAATGGGATTTCTCCTTGCACCGGTGAGCAATCTCGATCTTCGCAGTTTGACGCCGATCAACACGTACAAAACGGTAATTATCGTCATCGGCGCGACGAAAAATAATATCGTTGATATCTCGAAGGCGTGCTGAATAATCACCCATTTGCGCGAACACGTATCCGTATCGGGCACGATTGTGCCATTCTTGTCTGGCCAGAGTACAATGCCGAATTGTATTGCCTGTGGTATCGCTAGACAAAGCGCCAGTAGCCAAATTAGTATCACGTATTTCACGGCTCTCGAGAGTTTTGACATTGTGTGAGAGATGAAGGGATGACAAATTGCCACGTATCTGTGAAAAACAAAAAAAAAAAAACGAAAATTTTGTATATCAATAAAGTATAATATCATATTTTATAAAGAACATTTTGGAAAAATGCGATCACCCCGGAGAATCGAGAGAATTAGAATTAAGGTAGTCCTCGTGCTGCAATAGTGCGAGAAAGTTTCTTATGTACCGCATGATAAAATATACACGGCGCTAGTGGTCATATGGAGCGAACTTTTGATTGAGTCTGTACATAAATGGCTATTACACATAGAACCGTGCATATTCAGATACATTCACACCATAGAATATGCAGCATACTGACCCACGTTTTTCATTTGGCTATAGCTAGCCTGCGTCCCAAGTATTGAAAAATCGCTATGAATAGCGATTTCTGCGTCCGAAGTATTGAGAAATTGCTATGAATAGCGATTTCTCAATACTTCGGACGCAGGCTAGCCATAGCCAAATGAAAAACGTGTGTCAGTAAGCTGCATATTCTACCCTGGAAAACTATCTAGGCACTGAAGTGCCTATAGATAGTTTTCCATCTCTAAGGGCTAGTTTGCGCAAAGTTACACATGGCGCTAGGTACTAGCCAGTTTCACTGGCCAGGTTCTAGATAGCGACTAGGAAAACTGCTAGTACCTGCACATTTATATGGATATGAATTTTTACACGGGACACGTCGAAGTTTCATTCATATTGCATTATTTTAGTGATCGTCGTTCGTAAACGAAACGGTTAATAATTTTGTTATAATAGTCCTCTCCCGTCTGCAATTTTTTTTTACCAAAATCTGGTTACGCGTTTAGTTTTAATATTTAAAAAAACCGTACTAGTATCAGGGTACAGCATAGCTTTTGCTATGTGTTCTATACGTAATGGTTGCTAACTTTGACATTGAATATCTCGAGTTGGGAACGGTCAATCAGCATCAAATTTCACGAGAAGTTGGGTATTATCATTCTCTTCGTTCACAATAAATTTCAAGAAATTCTCATTATAAACGCATTTGCACGAGGACTACCTTAAGTGTCATATATGGTCTTATGAGGATAAACAGGTCAATAACGATTTGCTTATGAAGAATTCATATTTCATGCTAAAATTTGTGAAAGTCTTTTCGAAATCATACTGGTATAAGATCAGTCGAAATTTCTCGAACAAATTAATTAATTGAAAAAAATTTCTCGATTGTTGCAAATTTATCGCAAAATGTAAAGAACAGAGACCTCCGATGCAAGGCTTCTTTCGATAAATTTCAATTTGCTTTCCAGGCAGCACCAGCAATGTCGGGATACCATTCGACGTTATTCATTCGCCATTCGCATGCAAATGTCTATTGAAATAGATTTCTTTTTTTTTCAACGGGATAGCGTGTATTGAATTTGGATCGATGTTACATCGAGCTGGAGCGTGCCAAAAGTTCATTTCACCCGAATGGCAATCTTCGTTTGGCCAAAGTTAATTAGTGGACAAACGACGAGACAAACGATCGAGTAGTAGAGATAATCGAAAGGACCCGAATCAAGCTTCATGGAGTTTTAATTTCAATTGATATTCACTCGAGCTATCGCGAATACACCTTTTTTTTGGGCATGAATGAATACTTTGTGCCAAATAAATGAATTGTAAAAAAGGAAAAAAAAAAAAATCACGCGTACCTCTCGACGGTGAAAGCCGTGATGGTGAGTACAGTCGCATTGGCCGAAGTTTCCGCGGCGAAGCTCTGTATGACGCAGAATATTTCGCCGAATACATACGGGAAGTGCGACCATATGTAATACATTTCCGGCGGTAGACCGGATACGAGTAGCAAGAGATCGGATATCGCGAGACTGAAGAGATAATAATTCGTCGCGGTGTGCATCGAACGATTGCGGGCGATAACGACGCATGTTGAAACATTACCGACGAGGCCGGTGAAAAATATCAGTACGTAGATTATCGTTATCGGCACGACGATGTAGAGAGGATCGCGTCGTTGATTGATAATCGACATTGAAGCTTCGCTCGTCAATAATGCGCTCATCATCGACGTATAATTTTCGTGCGATCGATCGATAGACGTCGTAACGCCGAATGGAAATGCATCGATCGTCGATCGATCGCCCCGCGTATTACCGATCGTCTCGTTGACTCGCAAGAGTTCCGACATCGTTTCGCGCTTCTGCTCTTGAGCACTCCCCCTACACACACACACACACACACACACACACACACACACACACACACACGCACCGACTCGGCACGCTTTAAATAAATAACAAAATACAAAAACAAACGCTGGGATTTTTTTATTTTTAAAATCGATGACGTTCCTCGTAAGTTTTAGGTACAGTAGCGTCACTTCCGGTACTTCGTGTCTCACTGACGTGGCACTGCGCGTAAAATTTACAAGAATGGAAAAGATAAAATTGGAAATTATTTTCAAATCGATCGCTCTTGGGTCCGATCGAATGGGATGCAAAAAATTCTAATCTATCAATATATTCTTGATTCAGATTTCGTTGAACTTCGTTGTTTCAATCGATTTTACGCTTTAGAACGAACACAATGACGTTGGAATGATGCCGAATAGTTTAAAGTTTTCACGATTTGTGTCATCAACCTGTTTTTGTTTGTTTTTTTTTTTTTTTCGTTAGTGTCAATATACCCATACTTTTAGATTCAGAGTCTCGGCACCATTCTCCGTGAAACGATCGCATAAATCGGTGATTACTCGCGTCCGAGTATTTTTCTTTCGTAATACATAATAAAGATGCTGAAAAATGTATTCACTCCGGTGAAATCACTCGCTTCTCGTTAAATCCACAGTTGACCCGTCCAAAATAACTCGATACATCAATAAAACGAAAATCATGATCCTCCTTAAAAAAAAAGGCCAAGATATTCGACACTTTGGGCCACGGAAAAAGTCTTCGTTCATCAAACCATCCGCTGCGACTCGTTCGTCTGATTTTTATGTCACGTCGTTGAGTTTTGCGTTTTTTTTTTTTTCTTTCTTACGATTCGCGCTCCGCGATAGCGTCAAGAATTCACCACCCAACGACAAAAGCTATTTTAGTTTCCGTCTCTACCCACTCGGATCACGAAGGTCTTTCGCCTCGTCTATGACACATGAAACTTGTGGCAAATTGCAGTTTTTCAGAGATTCGAGGAAGGCAAGACGATAGACGAGGAGCTGGGAAGAAAAAAAATTTCATACTTTTGACATCAAGACTTTTGTCCCGGTCGATGCTTGCGTTGCGCGTCGAGTATCTCCGGATCAAGGCTGGCATCTCGCGTGTTCTTTTTTTTTTCCGTTTGTGAAGTAAGTATACGGGGTTTATCTCTCGTAGCGCGTCTTTCCTAAATTCGTGTCACACGCGATTTTTTTTTTTTTTACCATCTCATTTGAAATTTTAAGTCGCGTATGTATACGAGGACTCGCGAGAAACTATCGTTGGTCCATCGCGGGGAATAATCTATGCGTACTTGCATGGGATTTTCGGTCTGAGATATCGTACGAGATCGCGCGTGAACAACGATCTTTCTATCGCAGAATTGCGATTTCACGGTTTACTTTCCCAAATTTCTTTTGTTCGCTGTAATCTCGATAATACGATGCGAAGACACTTGAGCTTATAATTATAAAAATATTGCAGGTCATCGACTGTCCATCCGATGATCGATGACGATAGTTTTATGCACACGTTGATTTTGTTTGTTTGTTTGTATTGGTTGAAAACACTTTTTCAAAACTATTTTTAGATTGGACTGAAACATCGACGTCCGTTTGTTCGCGTCGTAATTTTTTCTAACAAGCTTCGATGTATCTCGACACATTTGCGCGGTTTTCATTCAATTCATCATGTCTACAAATAATATAGTTCTTATTATTTTTTTTTTTTCACTCGTGAATTCACTCACGAGAACGCGAAAGTCGTATTTGACGACGATGATCCGTGCTCCGAAGTACTCACTTGTGATTCTCGTTCGGTCTTTGGCAAAGTTATTTTTAATTTTAAAAAAGAAAAAAAGAATGTCTTTTAAAAAAAATGATTTCAATAAAATGTATATGTATATTTTTTTTCACCTTTGGTTAGAAAATGCGATTTTTTGTTTGTATATAGATCCAAAAGCTCTGAAACACATTCGCGTCACTTGGCAATCGCTTTCGAGATATTCGAGAGTCATCGACGAGCATTCGTCTGGAACAATCACTCGCGAAATTAATAGGCATCCGTGCGAATGCGACAGTATACTCAATCGATTTTGTATCACTATTTAATATTTTCATCATAAATAAATATTAATATTTTTCATAAGGATTTAACTCGCCCGAGTGTCGATCGATGAGTTAAAAGACACCTCAAGATGTTTTTTTTTTCCTCGTTCCGGCTTAACTTGTCGTTCAGACTTTTGTCATCAACGATTTTTGTTTTTAAAAAAGAAAGAGAAAAAAAAACCAATTGGGCGTCAATTAACCGATGATTCGTTACAGTAGCAGGCAATTTTACAATATTTTAATTTTTTATTTTTATTCTTCAATGGGACGAAAAAAGCCGGTAAACCCATCGAGGGACGCGGTCAGCTGTCGCAGCATCCTTATACGACGCTCGCCTCGCTGCGGTCCTTCGTCACGATCGCGTCTTCGTTCGACTAGGGCGCGAACAACGAGGCGCGATGGATCTCGCGATATTTTTTGCCCGGTTCCTCTCTCCCACGAGACGGGGCAAAGATTCTCTGAGATGTTGGGAGATTCGAACGAACTGGTTATATATATATATATATATACACACTTTTATTTCGATATCTCCTTCTTTCTCTCTCCCATTCACTATCGCGGCTTTGAATTAACCCCTCTCTCTCTCTCTCTCTCTCTCTCTCTCTCTCTCTCTCTCTCTCTCTCTCTCTCTTTCTCTCTATCTTGCTGTGGCAACACTGATCGAAGTGAACACTCCGAAATTTCACTGATCATACGAGTTGCATCACTCCCGGCGTGCGGAGGCTCGAAAAAACATCTCATTAAACGCGATTTTTTATTACACGCGTCAATTTGAATTTAATCCAACGTCAATTGCGCTCAATTTAATTCTCGTTCACCGGTTAAATTGAATATCTGGTGATTGAAATTTCATTTGACATTTATTATAATTCATTCAGAGGTCTTCATTGATCAAACGACGTAGGTAATTTAATCCAAAAGTCAAATTTATTTAATTATATTTAATTGCAATTTATTCAATTGCGATTGATTTCATTCAAATTTACGCAATTGCAATTTATTCAATTGTGCTAATTGCTCAATAATTAGCCAACCAGACCCTTTTTCGATACATTGATTTCTGTCGGACTGCAGCTTTTTTTTTCAGATACCCAGCAGACTGAATATCGCTCGATAAATCGTCGTGGGAATTTTTTCTTTTACCTCGACAAGCAAAGAAAAAAAAGGAACTTTATCGATACCTATATTTAATTATCCGATCGACGTTTTATTGATTGTTTCGTGTTTTTTTTTTTTTTTAATATAAGTTTTGTTTTACGTTGAAAAGCTTTTTTTTTAATGATTAAAAAAAAAACTTACTCAGTGAGGGTTCGGCGAGTTGAAAAAAAAGAGTCTCGAAATTATAAATGTGCTGGCTTCTCGCTGATTCGCTTTCCTCAAAATTCGGTTCTTCGACGAGTCATCTTCTGAAAAACAAAACAAAAAAAGCAAGCATAAACGATCGTGCTTATTGAATATTAGTGGAAAAAAAAAATGAAAATAATATTAATGGCAGTTGAGACGATTGATCGTAATAATTATATACGTCCCGGGAAGTGGATGCGAGAGAAGCAAAAGCGGAAAATTTCCAAGGAGGATGTAAATTCCATTCGACTGAATATATGCGAGGGACGAAATTTTACATACCGGAGCTTCGAGGTGACGAAAAAAAAATTTCGGTATATAAAAGTATAGGTCTATAAACTCGATATAATATTCGTATATACTGGCTGTTCATGTGACATTCCACACGTTAAATTGAACTGTCTGTACCACCGACCCTCGATTTGTTTCGCAATTTCTTTCCTTTTCGTTCTTACGAAAATATTAAACTGTAAATATGTTACACACGAAACGAAAGACTAGCCAGAATTTAAAAATCTAAAAAAAAAATTTTGAAATATCCTTCGTCAGATACGAAAAATTGCTATTCTCCAGAATGGATGGGTACGTTCATTTTCTTTTATTATTATCGTTCGAAAAATAATTGAAAAAAAATGGAATCCAACTTTAAAAAAAAAATTTCCAGTTATTGATTCGAAATTTTGCACACAAATAGTCTGAGAGACGAAGACGTTTGGCATTGAATTTGTCGAGAATCCTTAAAGAGATTACGCCTAAGGGGTCATGAGATACACTAATTAGAAATTATAAAAAATCGTGCAAATTGGAAACTTGCGCATTGCTTCCTCATTCGTGCGGATTTTTTTTTTCAAATCAAGCCAACTTCAGATTATAAATGTAAGGAAAAGCGAAAAAGGAAAGGTTGCAAAGCATGTTGCTTTGTTATTATTTTTTTGCGGACTTAAAAAAGCTTCCTCTATGAAGAAGCCAAAATTGGGAAAGCCAACTTTTCTTATAGAGGGAGCTTTGCAATTCCGTACAAAAAAAAATCATAACAAGCAATATGTTTTGCACCCTTTCCCTCTTCTCTTTTCTTTACATTTATGATCTGAAGTTGGTTTGATTAAAAAAAATGTATAGGTATATCCGTTTGAATGAGGAAGTAATGTGCAAGTTTATGATCTTTAAATAGATTCGTATTCGATTTGAAAGATTGTAATTGAAGTGGACAGATGTAATTAAAAACTTGGTGAAATTAAAAAAATCCATCATTGAACAGAAGGTACCTAATCTTGTATAAATTCTCTTTAAAAAAAAAAAAAAAAATATGATATTTTTTTCCTGATCAAAGGCTCATCGAAATTCAAATTATATTTCATTATTTTTTCAAAGCTGAGCATTATTTACGTACAGGTGTCTTGATCAAATATTATTTTTGAGTTTTGCAAAACTCGATAATTCGATAGGCTAGAAAAATATAACAGAAAGCTTAGGGAAATGAAAAAAAAAAATTATGCAGTGTCTGTTAAATGTTTTAAAAATTTCTGCACGTTGAAAGAAATGGGTTGAAGGAAAAATTTTTTTAGTAATAAACGTAAAGTGTACTATAGGATGAATGCATAATATACAACCATGATAAAATATTTATATTTTCAAGGGAAACATCGTTGATTATTCGAAAAATAAAGGGCTGGGGATCATCAGTAATGTGCGGAGGAGAAATGAGATTTTATAATTACTGACATTTGTGAATAATACGAGTTTCGTCTCTAGCCATTCGGGGACTGTCTGCTGTTATACTCATAAACAACGATTTTACACTCCCACGTGCCTGAAATAATCTCGAATATGCGACAAGCAGCAATAATATACATTGATGACATTGACAGCGTCATTTATGTATTTTAACGCTCGGGTTCGTTACGTAACATTGATATTCCCCGTGTTAAAAAATTCGGTGAGGTTTTATGACTTTTTTTAAAATAAATTATGTACAAATTCTAAAATAAAAGAAAATGTATGTAAAATAAAATGTATTTGAGTAATTAGTACACTGAAATAAATATGTTCAGTCGTAAAAAACATAAACTCAAACAAATATTTCCGACGAAAATGTCTATATATATATTTTTTTCAAACGTTTCTCATTTATTTGGAAAATATAAAAAAATATATATTTTATTCATAATTTTTTTTTTTATAAATTGAAAGATACATTTTTTACTTGTAACACATATCGATTGTTCTCACTTTTTACTACAAATTAATTATCCAATAATTTTATCGACTTGCATGATTTCAATGTGTTTGTCAGTCCCGTAATTATTCGTAAATTTTCATCCGTCTTTGACGAGTTCTAACGTCAAGGAGAAATGGAATTTTAGACGTTTCGTAATACTCGAAATATTCATTAGATATCAATTATATGTGTTAATTGCACTAAAAAATAATTAAAGTTCTGAATAACTATGGAATTATTAAAATAAAACTCTGTAAATATGTATATATATATATATAATATATATAGTTGGGGGAAGTAACTACACTAAAATAATGAGAATAATTGGTTAAAATTATCGAGAAACAAAATATCTTTGAAGCATCAGATTTTCCAGGCATTTTCTCTCTCTCTCTCTTACACACACACATACACACAAATGATATTCCATATCTTATCGATCAATTTTCCTTGCCTGTTTCCTTCTTCAAAAAAAAAAAAATTAACTCTTAATTTTATTTTTTCTTCAAGGCAATTATATTTGAAATAACCATTTGCCAGCTTAACAATTTTCGTTGAATCTTTGAAGAAATTACGTCATTTAAAAATATCAAGCTCTAAAATTACTCTTTACAAATATTTTTTCGTGTAAAGTGTATATTTTTTCCATTGTTTTAACAAATTTAATTAACTTTATAATGAAAATTGGTAAAATTCTGTTTTTTTGTTGTTGTTAAATTCCATATCGTGTATACTCACAAATTTAACTTTTTCGTCTAAGCTACGTCGTTAAGATAAGAACTGTATCTGGTAAGCATATGTGTTTTATAATGTCTATCAATAATCCATAGTGTGTACCATAAACCAATATAGTTTAATCGACATAGCAACGATCGCTATCGCGTACACGCCGGCTTTTATTTCGCTAAAGGAATTTTTTTTCTGGGAAAGAAATTTCCAGGTAGACAGAGCATGTGCATGAAACTCGTGTCACTAGTTTTCTGCTGCACCTGTTTCAATCACATCCAGGAATTCCTCAACTTTCTCGCGCCGCTCGCTCTCACGCTCATTTTACCCTCGTTCTCGATACGTTCGATCATCCATCGATAATTAAAGATTTTTGAAAAATCAATTTTCATATTCAGTAAAATCAACGTCACTTTCAGACTTAATTTGTTGTTTAAATCGATTTGTGTACTGCATGACACACGAAATAAAAAAAAAAAGTCTTTTTTATTGCATCAATGAGCTCAACGATATTCAGTTAAATTTGAACAAATACTTTTTTATCCAAATATTTCATAATGCAATTATTTTTATTTTTTATATATCAATAATAATAACGAAATTGAATGACAATGATACTATAAATCAATTTTTTTACGTTTAAGAATCGTTCGTTTCAAGAATATTCGGATGATAAATAAAAGGGCATAAATAACAAAAATTTTCAGCATCGATCATCAGTCAGAAAGAATTACGAAAGTTTACCGAGAAATATGTGTGTCTGCGGTAACGATTTTTCTCGCGAATAAACAGTCAACTGCACCTGTTGCATCGGGCGTATGATTTATTACGCGCGACAAGACGAATATCACAATATTTGTAAAAAAGAAAATTATGGTGAAATTTTACACGTGGATAATTTATAAACAATTTCAAAATTTTCTCCATTCACGTTAGCGATTACAATTCTTCGAGTTTTTTTTTTCGTTTTTTTTTTTTTCTTTAATTTACTTTTGATCAATCCTTTCGTGTTTCATCACATGTTGCACACACGAAATTACGATTATAAGTCAACAAAAGATCGAACATAATAGCACTTTTGAATCACTCACGAGCTCATGACACATCGAGTGAAAAAGAATATCGTGTCTGATCAAATGCAGTGCAATTTTTTTTCCCCTCAAAGTCACGTCTAAATTCACAAAAAATCGACAGTAAGAATAAAAAGCAAAATTGAATCATCGAACTTGTGAGTAAAATTGAAGATTTTTTATCGAGAAAATTTGTTTTGATAAGCGAAATTCGATTTTTTCAATTACATTATAATTTCTCTGAATAATATGAATAAATAAAATTAGAGATAAAATTTCGTATTTCATGTATTTGTTGAGTATGCACGCACCGTCGTATACAATATTTGTAGAAAAAATATTTCCAGAGCACAAAAGTCTTACCTCAAATAGACTCCCACGATCTGTTTTTTTTTTTTTTTTATTAATTCGAAATCGCTTTATCAGTTTCTCGGGAGAATCGATTGAAAACGAAACTCGTCAAAGAGACGATTCACAGCTCAAAATTATACTACGATTAATCATTTTTTTTATCAATTTTATTATCAAAAGATTCCCAATGTTCAATGACAAAAAAAAATACAAGAAAAAAATTGCACATATGCATAAAAAAAAATGCATGTGAGCAAGCGTTGTATGTTATAGTGACGCGATTATAGTTCGGTGGCTGTCTAGGATAAACGTCAAGTACGCTTTGCCGAGGGCGGCTGATTTCACCCTCGAACCAACCGCTCTTTCGTCGTCTCTCGTGACATAGCGACAAAACCGATGAGAGGCAGAAACAGGAGAGGGCAACGGATATAGTGGGTGGTTCGCGCCAGCGCGCAAAACATCCAGTTAACATCGCAAAAACGAGTTACGGAATTGAGAAATTTCACGATTATCCAGAATTCTTGTTCTGGCAAAAGTTTCATATTCAAGCCTGTCTCCCCCGATGAAAGTCTTCGAGTCGCAACGAAAGAAAAAAAAAAAAAAACTACCAAGTTTCCGCCTTTTTTATCGATCTTCTCGTTGTTCTTTATGTATGACATTACAGCAGATACGCAGGAATAAAAAGCCTGAAACCAAATATGATATTTACACGTGACTCAATCTTGAAAATTTTGAAATCATTCATGTTGGGCTATTTTCGAGGGCTTTCGTTTCATTCGCGATGATTTTTGAATGACAATTGTAATCGAAAATATGAAAATGCATCGATCAATCGTGATTTTATCGGGTAAAATAACCCTTAAGAGTTATTTGTCAACGCGAATGAGAAAGCAAAGACTTTAAGTTCCATACAATTCTAAAATGTCAGAATTTTAATCACACGCGACATTTCGTTCACGCGTAAACAAATCGTTGGAAGCAAAATTTTTAAAATAAAATTTCAATCACAAATGCAATAGGATTGTATATTACGTGTAATTTCAGTAGTAAAAGCTTATTTGGATCAGACCATTCGCATTATCCGATTAAATAAATAAATAAATAAGCACACGAATAAACTTACATGAACGAAGTTCATGAAATTTTTCTCGGTGACAACGCGATATAGCATAAATGCGAGAGAATGAAATTGCAAAAAGGGGGTCCCTTGAATTTGACCATACATTTTTTTTTTTTTTTTTTTTCGGTCGGGTCGGAACGATGTCACGAAATTTCGCAAGCCTCGATAACTCGGTATGCGTAGGGACATATATATTCTTTCGCCTTACCATTCTTTTTTGCCTGTACTGGTGGGTGAGACTGAAGACTTATAGTATATATATATATATTTGCCCTCGGTGAAGAGACTTCGATCTGTCGAAATTCCTCTCCGCTCACCCTTTAAACGTGCATTTTTGCCCTTACGTGAACGTTTTACCTCACAGCCCACAGACTTTCTCGCAATCGAACGTGTGTATAAAGAGACCTTCATCTGACCCATGTTGTATATGCATAAATGAATTTAATCGCGCAAACGACGTCGAGATTGATCGAGGTCTTGTAATTTTGTTTTTTTTTTTTGTTCTCGCGGGGCCAATATAACCGTTTCGATAATTAGGATTTATACTTGCAATAAACGGAAGAAGAAAAAAAACCGCGTTCATTGTTTGATAGAAAAAAAATTAATAATAATCATGACACAGGTAGTACTTTTGTCTTTCATATTCACGGATTATATCACGGAATTTTCCGTGATATAATCAATGTTGGAATGCATACAATGAACTGTAAGGATATAGAAATGAGAAAATTGTCTATGCATCGAGGGATTAAAAATACAAGACCTTAATAGAACACTTTGAAAATTATTAAATAAAGATGAAAATAGTTTTTTTTTTAAATTTCAAAAGCTTAAAAGTTCGTTATTCAAAACGATGTAATATTATTTGTTTACAAATGTATGCTGCGGTCGAAGATTTTTTAAAAAACAATTTTTTTTTTCATTGCACGTTTCTTAGCAATCTTGCGCTGTAAAAAATAAAACATAATAATAATAATAATAATAAAGAATACCATGAGGCATGACGAATAATAAAATAATGTATAGCATTGACTTCTTGGCTCTTGTTTGATGATTTAAGGGGTTCTCCGAAAATTCATTACATCGTACTCGTTTCAATTTCGCTCAATTAGGTCCGAGGCAATACAGTAGCTCCTTAAAAAGCCTGGAAGTTAATATCTCGCTTGGATAGTTTCGTGAAAAGGAGCGACACCCTGCTCATATATATAAAACTGTGGCACAGTCATTGCCACCTGCCACGTCAATTACGCATAAATTATTTGTCTTTTTTCTTTCTCTCTCTCTCTCTCTCTCTCTCTCTCTCTTCACCTACACGGGTAAGATTATATTTGACGTACACATTACGATATGATCAAATTTACGAATACTGCAAAGTATCTGCTATCGTACAGAGTTATCTTTTCTTTCCCTGTCGAATTTCTTTTTTTTTTATTTTTCCTTCTTTCTACTAGGATAATTCGAGGATTTAAGAATTTAACGAGTGAAATTAAAAAGCAGTTGTAAAAATGGTTTTTTTTTTAACGCAGCTAAATATGATATTCAGCCCTTTGCTGAAGGTCAGATTAATCGTACGAAAGGTAATGATTTTTCACGATGAGATATCAGTGGCGTAGTATTTTTTTTTATTAAAACATATAGAGACGATGAAATTTTTGAAAAACTTTAGAAAAAAAATCAGAAATTGTCATTGTATTTCTTAAATTTTCGCCTGTTAGGATTTCGCTCACGTCGATTGCAGTCAAGATATTCTTAAAAGTTGAATAACACCAACGGTGCCCCCTTTGAATAAATAAACCGGACTCGTCACGTTTTTCCAAACTTCGTTCTGCCCAAAAATGCGGTCTGACCTTAGAACGACTATGGTAAAAAAAAAATACAAACGATGTTCGTGTGAGATATCAAGTGAATAAAGAAGTATATAGCACGAGAAGACCCTTAACGAGTGCCTGGGATTACACCACGATGGGATCATTAAACGTCGCAATGAAAAGAAATTCTTGTCTGTGATCTCTCAGACAATGTTTTCTCGTCTCGTACTCTGGCTCCCCCCTCCCCCCTCCCCCCTCCACCCCGTTTTTTTTAAACAGTACATCCGCAACCACGCTTAAATTTACAATCCCTCCCTGTAAGACCTTCCATTTTTACGAATTTCTCCATCGTCGAATTAAAAACATTCGAATGATAAATCGTTGAAAATTTTTCTGTTGCAAACAGAAAGAAAAGATCATAAATAATTGACCCAAAACCAAAGAAAAATTGAATAAAACGTATCTTGGGTAGATAAATTTGTGATAATGATTCGTAATTAATTATTAATAAAACGATAACCCTCATCGATAACAATTACGTGTTTTACAATTTCTTTTATCGTTTTCCTGATCTCTCGAAAGTTCCCTTCATCATCTAAACGTTGCAATGAACAATTATTATTATTTTTTTTTTTTCAATTTTTACTATCAGTATTATACATACCGAATATGAAAAAGTAATTACGTCGATTGATAACAAGGTTCACAGTAGTTAATCGGAAGAAATTACACACTAAAAAAGAACACTAAAAAAATTATTTTTATTATCTCATCGCGCGTGCAAAGGTGCGAGCACTAAATAATTAAATGTCAGAAGAGGGAGTATTTTTTGTAATTAAACGATTAGTAATTCATACGTGTGGGAAATCTAAAAAGATCTCGAGACATCTAAAAAATATTGATTTTCCACGAAAAATTTACTTTAAAAAATTTCGTAATGTAATCGATAATGTCCTCGATGTATATAAGAGCCGATTCAATTTTCGAGAAATCTGAAATTCTTTCGTGGAATATAGCTCTCGCGTTGCAATATGCACGTAATATGATATACCAAAAGAAAACAAAAAATGATGGAGCATCATAAATTATCTTTCCACAGAAATTTTCTTCCATATTTTTGGGAAATATAAATTTTTTAAATACTTTTACAATTTTTTACCGTGGGATTTGCCCTATACATATACGTATCGTTATGACAATATATATTTTTTCTCAATCCGATGAGCGAGAGAGAACTTCGAAGAATTTCGTTTATCGATGGTGGCCTGTCTGTGACATTTTTTCACGTTCGAATTTACGAGACACATCACAATTCGCGTCTCGAAGCAGCGCACGTGGCGATACACGTACTTAACTCAAAACACAAAAGTACGGCTCATCATATTATATAGGTACCTATGTATATACATATAGTGCAAAATATACTTTTTCATCGGAATGTAACTCGCGATGAGTCTCAGAACATCGTGTATAAATACCGGCTCGTCGATGAGCGACGAGTAAAGAACGGTGGATCTCGTCGCCCATCAGGTTACAAGAGAATGCAGGAAATTCTGGTTTGGCGGGAATCGTCGAGGACTCTTCCTGGCAAAAGGAGCTCGTATATCGTCGAGATCGCGTGAGAGGGTTTCGACCAGACTATGGCCATATGTTGCTTTCAACGAACCGAGAAGAAAAGCAAAACACGTTTTTGCCAAAGATCAGCGAAAAAAAATAAAAATTCAATTCCTAAAATAGAGGTCCACATGCGGGCATGATTCGATGTAGAAAAATTTATTTTTAATTATTTCATCAATTTTTCGTGATAAATTATTTTCGAATAATAAAGAAAGAAGCAAAAAAGATGGCTTGAACATTCTGCCACTGTTTGAGGTGTCTATATAGAGAGGAATTGGTGCAAGTATATGAATCATCGTTTTAATTTCGATTAAATTGTCAATCAAAGAAATTCACCACGAGTATAGATGAATGATTGGTACATTTTCGTTGTGGGTAATGCTGCTGATATGTTGATCTTTCAATGCACTCTATATATACTTTAATTGAACTGGGAATTTTGAAATATTATGACTGTAGAATTGATTTAATATATATACTTTACTTGCAAATAGTTATTGATATAATTTACAAAATTCTTCTTGGAGGCAGATTGACAAATTTCGGCAGAGTTGCTTATCTGTATATAAACACGAGTATACTAGATATAAATTTTAAGGTATTACATATATGTATATAAACATCGGAGGGGAACGACGGGCTGTCAATTTATTACTCTTCTCGATCGTTTTTCTCTCCGCCTCTCGCTCCGCCTCGTACCATTTCTATCTCTCTCTGAATCGTCCTTTATGAAACGCATATATCTGGACACACCACTACACATATATCGATGGCTTAATTCCATAGGAGCGTATAAGCTATGCTTATACATAACCGATACGCCCCTTTGGCATTAGTCCATCGATATAATCTTCGTCGAGTCACTAATAACGTGACGCGTTATTAATTAACCGTAACTAACTCGCACGGGGTCCTCTTAATTACTCGAACCACACAGCCAGCAGACAACGCGACCGTGTCAAATTTATCGTGTGCACGCACCAATTTACATTTCACACGTTTCTCGTTGTTATATATCTATATATAAGTATGATTCGCTGTCGCCGATGTGACTTATCATTTTAATAATCATGGCATATATTTCACTCGATGCGCGCATATGAAGTTGATTTTTCGTCTAATCGAAAGTATGTACGCATGCATGATCAACTCTCGTGCTCTCGAAAATTCCTCTGGCTGTCAATTGACGTTATTTCGTTGATTCGATTAATCGTGTCTTCGCGTCATCGTGTCTCTCGCGATCGATCGATCTTGGCGCCTACGAATTTGCATACGGATGACCGACGATTCAAGATATTTGATTAAAATTCTAAAGTTATCGGATGACACGGAAGACATAATATGTGCTTTGGCCTTAAAGGTGAAAGTTCTTCTCTCCTTGAAGTTTAGATTGAAGATGAAAAAATCGTTTTTCGGTAAAACAATTTCGTGTAAAGATATAACTTAATTAATTACGATCCCGGGGGGGGGGGGGGGGGGGGAACCATCGAGAAATAAATTTATATCTTCTAGATTGTATATCGTATATTGTAAATTTGTATATTATATTGTATATTGTATTGGGTTTCACTCATAGTCGACCATATCCCTCGGTCTGGGACGAACTTCTTTTTATTACTTTTTTTCTATCGTTATCTTCTAATCCATTATTTCGCACGAGATATCATCGAAAATATGAGGGTTTATTATTGGTTTGGTCGAGCGATGGGTGAAAGTCTCAGCAGCAACCGGAAGTCAACGTCAATTAGGCCAAAAATAGTTTAACTGGGTCACTTCCAGGCGCGGTGGAAATCGATAGTTTTTCTTTATTTTTTTTTCTTCCATGCGCCGATAATGCGTCTACTCATCGGAAATTAAGTTTGCGAAGAAAAAAAAAAAAAAATAAGTACACATCGAGGAAAGTTTTCCTCTAGAGGATTGAGAAGTTTTCAGGCAACCCATATATCGTTCAAATGTCACACACAAAGGCAAAGACATTTCCGGCAAAGAAGGATCAACATCGAGAGGCCTTTAACCAGGCATTATATAGACGTTAACTTTTTTCCTCAGCCAACTTTCTTTCCCTTTTATTTATATCGTTATTATTTTCATCAGTTGTCTTTTCTTCTCCCCCATCGACTTCCACATGCTCTTTAGTCCATAGTCATTCTAGCCAAAAAAATAGGTTCCTAATGCAATCTTCTACAGAATTGATTTTGCTTTTAGAAAAGGTTCAGGGGTGTCCCCTGAGTGTAATTTAAGTTGGCGGGACGTGCGAGGGGAAGGGGGGGGGGGGAGGAGTGTCGAGCTTCAGCCGCCATTTTGGAAAACACGTTTTATGAAATATCTCTTAACTGTATATTTAGCAATAGTCATATGTTCGGAAAAGTTTTCTGCACTATAAATCAAAAACCATGCACTATGCATGAAAAAATTTCAAAAAAAAAGTTGTAGAAAATTTTATTATCTACAAAAATGATCTCTACTATTTTTGTCGTACGATGCACGGTTCACGAGATATTTTATAAAACGTGTTTCCCAAGATGGTGGCTTGAGCTCGACCTCTTGCATCCCGCCAACTTGAATCTGCACTCAGGGGACACCCCTGAATCTTTACCAAAATCAATTCTGTAGAAGATTGCAGAAAAAATGGCCAGAATGACTGGACTACTTTGAGCTCTCGCTCGTTTGTGAATCCTGATGCGGCTCTTATGCAAACGCTATTTTGTTCTCTTGAACGATGAGACAAAAATAATTCGGAATATTGCCTCACCGATCGAACGATCCCAATAGTCACGTATCATAGGTAGACTATTCGTACATCGCGTATTTTACGTGAAAGCGATTTTCGGTCTTCGAAAATTTTCGTAGACCTTCGATTTCACCTTTAGTGGCTTACGAAAAAAAAAGTGGTAGTCTTGCGAACAAAGCTTGAAAACTTTTTTCATCATTTCTTTCTATCGACCACGTCATATCCACAAATGAAACGGACCTTTGTACACGAAAGAAATTTTCACTACCCGTGTAGTGAAAAATCGTATCTGTTCATTTAAAAAAGCCCAAATGCAATATAATTATATGTAATATAGTGTAATATAGTGTGCATTAAGAGCGAGCAGTGGCCCAGTTGGTCCGACTCTGGACTGCCACGCAGGCGGCCAGGGTTCGATCCCGCGGCCGGCACCAATGGATTTTTCCAGATGCTTTTTCTGCGAGCTCGGTGGTTCGAAACCCACCTTAAATTGTAGGTTCTCACAAATACACTGGGCCAATAGCAATGAGGTTGCAAAAATCGAGAGAGAAAAATAGTTCCGTAAATGAACAGAAAAACTAAAATAGTGGGCCCAGTGTAATAGTGATGTAGTGAATGAAAGTGTTGTAAAAAGCCGAAAAGGCTATGCAAGTAAAACTTACTACTACTACTATAGTGTGCATGTGTAGACATGGACTTATTATTGACAAAATGGATTTATTGACAAAAAATTTGATGATATCTTATCAGCAGGTGTCCAACGAGTTGGCTGCTCCCACAAAAAGCCCATTCTCATTTTCACTACTTTTCTTCTGTTATACTCCTAACCCCCCCCCCCCCCCCCCCCATTTTTTTCCTGCTCTTAGTCATTGGATTTTGCTGAAGTACAATGAAAAATATTTTATTCCGATAAGCATTGATTTTTCGCCCAAATAGATTCGTACGCTATGAAGAAGAGAGCAATTAAATCTCGAATCGATAGATTCCTATGATGAATCTTAAAGAATAAGAATTGTTCTTATTAAAAATTGGTCAATTATTCGTCAGAATGATTTTATTTTTTATTCGTAAATTACTCAAGGTTTTTTGCCGCCAAAAGTGTCACAATTTACATATTTATTGAATTCATGTTGTATATTTTTTGGCTTATAATAAAAAATAAGCTTTGTTTCAGATGATTGGTTATCACGCGATAACCGTTACAAACTAAACGCAAGTCTCATGAAAATTAAAAATAAAATTTAAATAGCACCTATCAAATGTTGACCTACTCTAAAAAAACAAACAAACAAAACAACGGATCGTATTGCGCCCGCAAAATACAATAAGGTTCATATCCGGGGTTGAGGGTGATAAAAAGTTTTCCCTCGCCAGAATTCTTTTCAAACGTCCTTCGTATACGATTTTTAATTAACCAGAGACGGAGCCCAGGCGTGCAAGGGGAGGCTGGAGGCAATTTTAAAACGAGCGCAATCTGCAAGACTGACTTTCGTGATCTCTGCTTGCCATTGCCAAATTGCTGTCGAGGTAAATTTACAAATCTCTAATTTATTGTTTTCTTGAACAATCACTGTCTAATATCAAAGTTTTCTCAATGTTCCAGTAGCTAAAAATTTTACAATTCACCCTTGTCTTCCTTGCATTTGAGCTGCAACAAATATCAAATATTCATGAATTTACGTTATGATCGAATTTATGACGATTGATAGCGGGAGGGGACATCGCATTCTGAGAAAATTCAAATACATGATACAATCGACAGAATAACAATTGAGAATTCAAGATAATTGATAGTATAAAAGATGTTGAGATGTTTGAGGTGTTTGCCGTTTGGGAAAAAGTGTGCAGGCTGGATGGAAACCATCCACTGCTCGAAATTTGTCGCTCGACTGCATTGCGACAATGAGCCATTCAGGCATGGAGAAACCAGCCAAAACCTCTCTCTCTCTCTCTCTCTCTCTCTCTCTCCTTCTCTCTCTTGCTCAGCGATCTCCAAAAAGCACCCTCGCACCTGTGGATTATGGGCTTCACCGCAAAGCATGTGCAACCACATGTTTGTGATTCCGGTTTTCCGTATCGTTGCTGCATACCCCCCGGAACATCGTCTTTCCACCTCTTGCTTTCGGATCGATCCCTTTCCATGCGAGTCCACATCGGTCGCAACCCTAAACACCACTCCATCTATACCTTTGTTCCATTTGCTCTTTGGTATTCCAGAATTGCGCTGCGGTTCTCGTGAATCATTCCGGCAAAACTAGCAGACGAACATCGAAGTCGCGATCATAAAAACGATAAGCACCGATCGATGTATCAGGAAATGAAAGAGTCAGAGAACGAATGAGTGTTTGTGACGGGAAAATAGCTGGGAAAAAAAAATCACGATACGATGTATCGATTTACATACCAGGACTATTAAACATATAGAATTATACATTGATTCATATAGCGAGCACATGGAAGCACGTGTAAATTGCTAGAGCTCAGAAGGATCTATCCTAGAACTTTTGACAGGAAAAACGATGCGGGACATGTCCTTTTGATTTTTAGTTATCCATATACATGTATGGGGCACTCCGGGACAAACGTATGGCCTTCGAAAGAAAAAAAAACACCTCGCACGAATTTACAGATTTTTCTGAAAATTGTTTCGGACGTTATCAATGAAAGTGCCGAATTAACACTATGTAGGACACGAAGATTTTCCTGAGATTTTCTCAAACAATTTCTTGATTAAAAATACAAAATTTCTTATGCACCTCCGTAGATAATAGTACGTGGGTGCAAGTATTTTATCAAATAAACGAAGATTACTTGTTCCCTGATTTTTTCGTTACATGATATGTGAAAATTGATTTCATAAAGGAGAACAACATTGAGAATGTCAATAACGGATATAAATCCATGCAAAAATCTTGAAAACGTATCCGAAGAAACGAAACTTAATAGATTTTCGAATTTTGTTTCGAACATTGATGGATTTGAATTTAAAAAAAAAAAATAAATAAAATGTGAATAATCTAGAGGTCAAAAAAATAGGAAAAAAATGTCCACTATCCTTTATTACAGCATGTAGAATTTTAGACAAAAAAGTTTGAGTCAAATTCAGGACTGTATTGACTTGTTACGAGGATTGATGGAATCACCCATATGCGAGCCATGTGCATGTATACAATGTACATGTATACATGTAAACGTTTTGATATATGGAAAAGGGAATTATGGACTTTATCATACCGATGCCACTCGGCACTGCGTTACTTTATTCAGAAACGTTTTCCCTCTCGCTGTGTGTTCAACCGCGAGCACGCATAGGCAGACGCCCATGCGAAAACGCTTTTTATTGAACACATTTTATGGCAGGCTTGTTCGAGATTTATTATTCTCACAATCTCTGCATTCGTGACTTATATATATAGATGTATATTTTTTATTCACGATACTCGATCATTTTGCATTTTGAATTGTATGTTTAAAACTATCGAGTGTGATAAGGTTCAACTTTTTTTTTCCCCGACTAATCCCATTGGGTGTGATAGTTCCCCGGTGGTTTTCGTGATATAGGAACACAGTGTGACGATAAAAATAATAAATACGGAGCGCAAAATACCGATGTACCATTTATATAAGGTTTAGGTTTATTCAAACACAATTTATTTGATGAATAAATTTCATTTGAGATATTATCGCTACAATTTATAAGTCGGATAATTAAGTTTTATTGAATTCAAGTGAATTTTGTCTGATGAAAATAAATTGGAGCTATTATAGTCAAACTCAATTTATTCTCTGGGATATGCAGGATCGATGGAAAATATTTTATATATATAAATAAATTTAATTACTCCGCGTTCGTAAATCGATGTAGAAACTGCAAGAGGACTCGATGAGTATCTGTAAAATTTTATATTTCAATAGCACGTCGTCCATACATACATTTACTTGTTATTCGATAGATTGCCAATCTCGCGATGTATAATAACTTTACACGCATATTCGTTACGTTTGTTCGTCATAGTTTTATCGGATTTCCGGTGCCAATTACTTCAAGTTTAATTGGCAATTAGCGTCATAATTCTAAATTATCAGGACGTAAAAGTCCCTACGCTTTTCATAAAACGAGCGTGCATCCGAGATTTCTTTGTATATACGAAAAGTAAAGAATTCGACTGACGAATCGAATGATGAAACGCGAGGAAAGTCCTGGAGAGTCGTTATAAAACTGTCGAAAATAAATGAATAAATGAAGTAAATGAATGAACTATATGAGGGAGAGGAGAATTCTTGACTACCCGGTGGCACTATAGGGAACAATATTTTTTAACCATTTTTAAACGATAAAATGATCAGTCATAATATCTATATATAGATTTTAAAAACATTTATCTCGTGTTGAATTATGTATGGATTGTATCATTGAAAATCAAAGCTCGATAGGAAACGATTAAGGACAAAGGATTTCGGAGCCAAAAGTACAAAAGCTTATATATATATATACTTTTGTACTTTTGTACTTTTGGCTGAGATATGAGGTAATAAAGTCTTATCGTAAATGCTGCATGATTTAATTCACGTTTATTATTTTATCAACAAATCACATTCTCATAATTATTTCGTTTCGTTAACTTTTGCGTCAAATTAACAAGTTCATAAGGAAATTACATCGAGGTTAGTTATCTTTATATACATCTACAGAAAGCAACATTTCATCTGATTTTACTAAAAATTTGGCGGAATCAACTTATTGGATTATTTTTCTCCATTGAGGGGCCGACACGTTGTACCGATTCTATCGGTTATTACTTCAGTATTGATGCACCTATCGACACTCACCCGAATACTGATTCACCTGACTCGTCGATGTCGAAATCGTTACCTCGATACTTCTAAGAGTCGACAACTTGTACACCCGTGTACAAATAAAAATGGTAAAAAGATATATGCGAAAATAAAATATAATAGTCGCCCGCAAGCGAAGTCGTAAAAGTTTTATCGCCAAGTCAAAAAAGAAGATATTGTAGCTTTTGGTGCTTCTGATTACGAAAAGAAAAATCCACTGCCCCGAATTAACCATCCAATACGAAAAACATATGGTTATATTTCCTTCAATGATTTCCGTCTACGTAAAAAATTTTACTCCGTTATAAAAGATTTGATAATTTTGCAAGCTTCAACGATATGACATTTTTCGAAAAATTTAAAATTGCATAAAATCCATAATCTCGCTCCGTCGACTTTCGCAACCATCGTTCGATGATCTATTCACGTGAGAATAATTCGATAAACATCGAATTGAATGAAGAAGTCGGAGGAGCGATCGCAGATATTTTTCGAAAAATTCCAAATTTCATAAGATCTGAACTTTCACATTGATTTTCGGCAATATATCAACAAAGACCGCGTGAATCAATTCTAAAAGAATCAATTCTTAAAGAAATTAGATTATGTAATTTTGCCTACGTGCTCAACGCACAACCGAACGTGCGATTTTTTTTTTCTAAACGTAGCTTCTCGACGTTTTGCCACATTTTAAACATAGTGGCATTGAAAACTGAAAAAAAAATTTAATCATGCCATTGCTTTTTCTATTGGAAAGCAAAAACATATCAATTAAAAGTTGCACAGAAAGCAGAAAGCTTTGTGCAAAAGAATTTGCATGTTTTTCTTAGCTTCATCATTATACCGTGAGGAAAAAAAAAAAATTGGCTAAAAAAAAACAACGACGATAAATTCATGATTTCTGCAAAAATTATTTTCATTGCACAAACAATAATTTAGCTAATGGAACGATGCGAAAAGTCGATGCAACAAGCCAAATAGTTGCAGAAAGTATAAATTATCATTATTCCCTTATTTAATCGTGTGCATTGTTTTATTTTCTCAACGTACAAAGCATAAATATGAGCAGTGAGAAATATAACTATCCCAGCGATATAGTGATATGAGTTACGAGCAATTTTCGGCGAATCGTGCCGTTTCGCAATTCGTCATCGATAAAGAAAACTCTAGCAGGTGGACGCAACATTTTTCGAATATTCTACATTTATACAAACTTTTTTCTACAATATTCAACGTTTTTATGGAAAAAAAACTTCCAAAATACACGATTTTTCCTTTATTTTTCAAAATTAAAAAATTTCCGAAAACCGAAATTTAAAAATAATAAGAAAATTATTTAAAAAATTCATGTGTAGTCAGAAAAATTAACGAATTCATTTCAAGTGTCAAAAAAAAACTTTCCGTAAAAATTTGTTAAAAAATGTTTTGTTTAAACAAATTATTGATAACTTTTTGTAATTATTAATATCCAAAATTAATATTCTTATCGTCTTTATTGTGGTTTAATTTTTTTCGATTTTTATCTTATCATAAAGTATATGCAATATTGTCGACGAAAGTAACTTTTGGTTGGGAAGGTACGTCCGATACATCCTTGAGAACATTTTTTGTTTTATATCGTAATCATGTTGTATTCCTCGTGTTCAGATCCTGTGTAGCGAACGGTAAGGAGAATAACGGAATTCTCGCCCGTGGTGGAAATGATGATGACGGAAGTGCGATTTACATTGAATTCAAGCGGTGAAGTCCCCGGTCCCGGACTTACATTTTCACCGTCGATTTCTGAAAAAAAAAAGAAGATAAATTCCATTTCCATACTCTCGTCATTAAGAAGACACAATCAACTCAATCGTAAAACGGTAGATCAGGTATTTAACGTCAAATACGAGATTTTTCTAATCGACGGAATAGTTTTGTTCCGAATCAAATTTTTTTTTAAATTGTCTCACACGCTTTTGAACGATCATAACCTTGCAGGATATGATACCACACTGCTTAATAGGTATGGATAAAATGTTAAAAGAAAAATACACTAATAAGACCAACTAGTACCGTAGAAAGAATCATTGTAAATAGTTATAAAAAGCTCGAAGGACTCACCACTCTTGCCGTCTATTTGTAAGGCAACCATCTGTATGAATTTGCCGACCCTTAGATGCGGAGCGTTGTTGATTCCCTCTGAGTTTTCCGCATCGGCAAGTATTTCGGTCAATCGTATCTATGAATTTACAAAATTACTCGGTAATAACGATTTAACTCATCGTATAGGAATTGATTTTGTTTTTTTTTTAATTTTTTTTTTTCTTCGTTTCAATGAATGGAATTTTTATCCAGCCACACATTTTTGACTCACATTTTTTTGCGGTTCGTTCATGATGATTTGGTTTTTGATATCGAGTTTTGGCATAGTGAGTAAGATCTCCTCTTCGCTACCACCAAGAAGTTCGTCCATGGTGACTTTCTCGATGTCTTCTTCCAGCTGGGCAAGTCCATCGACGTTGTCCGGAAGTATGATGAACATGCTTATTGCATGATCTGAATCGTCGATCTGTGAAGATAAGACACAATCGTTTATGAAGTGATCACCGTTATCTTTCATCATGGAAATTGGAATTTTTATTCATATCGTGGATATTTTTTTTTCTTTTTAAGTATTATTATTAATATATCGGTCTTGTTGACAGGACATATTTACCTCTAATTTGATTTCGAGGAATTGTGCTTGGATCTCGGAAAGATAGCCATGTTTATAAAAGTTGAGTTGCTTCATATACGGGACCATGATGTGCTTTTTACTGCTAACTTCGAAACGACGGTTGCCATTTATAGAGTTGAATGATCTGAACAACGTACCCTTGAAGTAGACGGTATTGACGACAACGAGAGACTTCTCACCCCTTAAATCATCTACGACAAAGAGATCGCCATGTATCATGAGAACGATGATGGATCATTGAATACGTAACGGAAGATTGCGTTTTAACCTGCTCGTTTGATAAATAATTTAGTGAGGAATCAAAGTTGCAAATTGAAACGAGGCACGTGACGGAGAGTTTATAATTTGAACATTTGTCGTTCCTCTTTTTCTGCAATATAGTCAACCTGAGATGTGCTCTATCTAGAAGTGTCATTAACTTTGTTAAAATATTAAAAATTTCATAAAATTATCGCAACCCTTCTACAACGCGTCAGTATCAAATAACCTGAAACGTTAGTTCTTTTTTTTTTTACTAAAGTTTTAAATATTTCAAAGCGACCTTTGCAGAAAAGCTTTAATTTACATGCCTTTTTTTTTTGTAAATATTCGAAATTTCGGAAAACTTCAAAACTTTTATCCATTTGCGCTAAGGCGAGTACCTACCACGTCATCAGGCTACGTTTAAACTCTGTTTAAACTCGTAAGGATCGGTATCGGTTTTGCTTTATCGTATATACCTAATGTATATATAAATATATACATGCAACGTAATTATATCTGACTTTCTGTACGATTTTCGATAATTTTGATTAAAAAAATTGCGGAAAGAAATTTTTTCAATCGTCACGAAAATTCCTCTATAGAGAAGCCAAAATAATCAACAGACAGAGATTCTTCTTACCAGGTGTTACATCACTCCTGGTATGATTCTTCGTTTCTAGCTTGCGCCACTCGTTGATGATTCTGCTGGTCTTGTCTAGATCATCGAAATTGACAGCTTTTGGTATCGAATTAAAGTAAATCTCCATCGCCTTTCTGAACCCAATACGAGGCTTGGAATTATCACTATGGAAAATCTTGATGGCCGAATTGTAGTTAAAATTTTTCAAAATCTGCAAGTAAACCGAGCACCATTGTCAGATAATTTATTTTTTAATTATATGTATATATATTTTTGCACTCTCATTGGATTTCTTCTCTTTTGTTTTCATATCCAGATCTCACTTTTAATTTATTGACAAGCGCCTTAAATCCAGATTTCACGCGCTCCTCCAGAAGTTCAACGTTCGTGCGAAAATCTTGCAGGGTATTTAGTTGTGGTCCATGAGTTGCCATCGAAAGGGTTATGAAAGGATCGCAGGCCGACGAAATTATATTGCCCGATACATCACTGGCAACGGTCTGCGTAAAAATAAAAAAAAAACATAAGTTTCATATCAATTATTTATAATATAATATAATATTATAATATTTCATTATTTTGCATAATGTATGACTTGGTAGTTCAGCCAATCGTACCTTGAATAAGTGAAAAGAGAACTGGTTAGCAGCACGGACAACGTCTCCGAAAGGACTGTGTATTGCGTTGTTTGGGGTAGGATAAAGCTCATTTTCCATTGACTTGCCGATGCAGTTTGTCACGTGCCACGTGATGACAGCGCCGATTAACAAAACTGATGACAAAGAGATGGAAGAAAAATTTTATGAGACGATATATATCAATTATACTTACACGAATTGATTCGTCGATCGATAACGAACTTTCTGAAATTATTTTTCCTTCGATGCATGGAGGGCCATTGATATGAAGACAAAAGAAATTCTAATGCAATTTTCCAACGGATCATGACCAAATTAATATCATTAATTAAAAAATAAAAAATTAAAAAACCGCACATTGATACCAAATTACTGACGCCGTCGATTTTATACGTTTTATACTTACGCAAGTGCATTGCGGTTTCGTAGCGAAAAACTGTCTTTGCTTGGCAATGAAACTTCTAAAAAGTTCGATCTATCGCTGAGAAGCCAAAGTTGATTAACGATAGCGAAAGAAATGACTTCGTTGTGGCTTTTTTTTACCTTTTTATATCGTTCCCACGACCTCGGATTGAAATTTCTCGACACTGATGATGGCTCGAAAAGTAGCAAGAAACTTGCCACGTTTTAACTGCCCGTAAATTTTAAATGTTGATACAGATGGTGCTTCAGAGTAATGTGGAATCCTTTTTTAACTAATTAGAAACGAGAAGTCTCTTGACACCTATCGATCGTTTTTTATTTTCCGATCGAACGAAGAACACGATATATATATCAATATTTGCTGTCTTAAATATTTTCCGCTTGTGACGAAGTTAGCGTGGCACGAAATATATATTTTGACTGTACAACATACTTGTAGAATCATTTAAGCGCCATTTGAGTGATTGGATCAAGTATTACAGGATAAATATGGGTTATTTGCCAAATCATTGGTCCAAGATCGTTGATGAGAATCCCGATGATTATAGATTAAACTTATAACATTTTTAAAAATATCCTGGAGAATTTTTAAAAATATCCTGGAGAATCCTTTCAGTATTTACCATCAATAAATATAGTAACGAAGATTTAAAAAACAAATACTGGAATATGTAACAATTCAGTGATATGTCGGAATGCCTTAAACAAACACTTTCTTCATTTTTCAGGGATTTTTGTATATAAAAGAAAAAAAAAGCAAATTTTTATTGAATTGGAGTTTTTTTTTGAGCATTCTCCGAGTGAGGAGACAATTACCGGGCATTGCCCTCAGTTGTATTGAGCACTATCTCAATTTATTCGTATTTATTAATGATAAAAATTCTTACTTGAAGGTTACGAAGCGTTGATATAGTTTTTACACCTGTACGAAAAGTAGATAAAAAATATAATGTATAATCGAGAATTATTGAGATGTGAAATGTACAGTATATAAGAAAAATGTAACGCAATATACATTCTTCGCCCCACGCTCCAAAATGTTCAACATTCCATTTATGATTTTTGCATGGATTTAAACTACATAAATTTTTATCCCAGGGTAAATTACTCCGAATCGTCCGTACAACAATAACAACACAAACGTCTATGAGTAAACGAAAAATCCACGATTCGATGATTTTCACACACGAATTGAATACAAGAAACATGATTTTTTTTCACGAATTTATCGCGTCATCAAGCCTATATCTGATAATATTTCATCGCGAAGAAAGAATAGTATATTATGCGGCAAGCGTGTAAAAAAAAAAGTAAAAAAACTGTGGAATTACAAATTTACGTATATGGAAATAGGTCAAGCATCAATATTGCATACATTGCGCGAAGCGTGGAAGAATAGGCGTATGGGAGCAGCTTACTTCTTCCATACAAATCCCCCCCCAATTAATAAAGGTTTCATGTCATCCTACTTTTCACCCTACTTGTTCACCTTTACAAGTATTTTCTTGACATGTTTTTCCACGTATGGAAAAATAAATATGAAAAGAAATGATTCCCCCTATAGTTTATTTATAGAAACCGATTTCGGAAGACCCATTGTGTCAAGTGAGTTAATAAAAAAAAAGTTATTGTACTCCTAGAGTCGGTATATGTCATCGATAAGTTCGCCAGATTCATAAAAATCGAATTGTCTCATATACGTAATCGAGGCTGATTCGTCGTCTAAATTATTGAAATTGCGCTTGTTGGGCAGAAGATTGAATGCATGGACGTCGCGCCCATCGTATACCCTTGAAGTAAGCAGCGTTAGCGAGAATGAAACATTCACTGTCGACGGTATGTTCTGTAATAAAGACATACCGTGTGTGTTCCATGAGAATGAAGAAAAGAAAATTCAATCTCGAACGGAAAATTGCAATTGTACGTCATTCAGTGATAAAATAAGAAAATACGATGAACATTTTGAAACTTGTACATGGCTCTCTCGTGCTTAGCGAAAATTTACAAAACTTTCTCCATGAAAGAAGTCGAAATTGAGAAGGCTATAGCTTATGAAATGAGCTTTAGGAATCCACGATTGGTATGAGGAAAATTTTTTTGCTATGAGATTTAAGATTTACATTTGTTGGTAGGATAGTTTAAATTTTTTCGAATTTTTTAATATTTTATGAAACATTTTTCCCATGCTTCAAATCGGACCCTTCCTGTAACTCTTTTCATAATTGAAAAGCATATGTCGTGCTTTATCCATGATTTTGTATATTGAAACGATGATCAATTTAGTAAAAAAAAATATGGAACGCTCGCATGGTTCTGGGATCACTCTTTATGCAACGCGAATTTGACATCTCGGACGGAGTTTATAGGATATAATATACGAAACGTAGACAAGCAAAAATTATAATTCATGTTTTCCAATTTAAAATATTTTTTTTAAATAAATTAACTGCAAGTGAAAGTTCTATGTGTCTGAGATATATACTTCTTTTATGCGTGGGGATAAATAATCTCAGCCTGATTATAAAATTTCTGAAAGAAATACTTTTCGCTTTTAAAAAACTTCTCGTATGTCAAGATGGTAAAAAGAGAGGAAGAAAGAGAGAGAGAGAGAGAGATTTCTCTTACGGGCGAGATCTCTGATATGCGGCGTTGTCATCGCGTTAAGGATGTTCCTATGAAAATTAGAAAAAATTAAGAACTTGAAGAAATCGAAGCGATCGCAGGTTTTTTTTCTTCTTTTAATTCAAAATATCGCAAGATCTGAACCCTCTCATCGATTTTTGCCAATTAATAACAATCCTTCGATGATATATTTATGCAAAAAAAAAAGTTATTCAGGGCTCTCAGGATATAATATCCTGAAAGCTCTGAGCTACATTGCATCCCCTCGGACGGTCGCGACACACGACCCTTATCTACGAACTTTTACGATAGTTTCTCGTTCGATATCGCGTTATAAACTTTCGACATCTCGTTGCGTTTCATTCACGAGATGATCGAATGATCTTACATGGTAATCTCTCTTCGCTGGTGGATGGTGGTCGCTGTATATATAGCGGCATCCCAAAGAAAGTGGCTGTCACATGTAATTTTCGCCCTCACCCTCACTGTAGACAAAACTCTTTTTCTCCCTAGCTTTAGAATTGATGGATTTTACACTCCTGTTGATACTCGATACATCAGCGCTCTCATATTTCATAAAAATAACATATAACACAGAACAACAACAACAATAATAATAATAATATTCATGTAGTATGTTGAATCATATGCAAAATCTCGACGAATCTCTTTTGAATCTTTTATATTACCGAGCAAACTTTTTTCAATCAATTTCTTTTAAAGTTTGTTGCTAACGGTTCTGTAATTGTTGCCGAAGATGGTTTCGTTGGCCATATTTTCTTGAATTTGCAATAATAAACCGTTTTCCCGATTCCACTGCTAAAAAAACGAAGAAGGATTCTTCCGATTTGATTTTCAAATGATTCGTCGTCAGAGCTGAACATTATATCGCGAGCCATAAGGAAGAGGCAACGATAAAATAAATAAAAACATATAATAAAAAAAGAAAAGAGTCCGATCTTTTTGCCCTGCTGGCTGTCGGGAGTTGAAAATACAATAAATTCAAATGGAACGAACGAGAGTCAAACAATTTCGAGCGACTCGCGACGTTCATGTGACAATTCTCATTTCCGTCCATATATACAGACGCGTTCGTAAAATGTTGACGATGCATGAGAGGTTCCTGCGAAGAAAAATTCAACGACAGTATGTAAATTTGCTATAACATACATTGTCAGGAACTTCCGATTCGTCGTTCTCTCTTTCTCTCTTTCTCTCTCTCTCTCTCTCTCTCTTTCTCTCTCTCTCTCTCTCTCTCTCTCTCTCTCTCTCACACACTTTTTTGATAGACAATGCAGTGAAGAATATCATCAGGCACCCGGTACGATCGACCTGATGAGATTCATGCACGAACAGCGAAAGTTCGCGAAAACGAGATTCCCAACGTGCCATTCTTTTTTTTTTTTCGTCATGCAGAAGGAATTCTTCTGCAAAAACAGCTTTACACTCGTATGGGGTTCGAAACGATGAGTCATCGCATATCGGGAAATTCGTCCGATCGTGAAAGACTTTGCCGCTGTACCAAATCGATAATTTCAAGATATATATGGAGTATTCCTCGTGACGTGAGACGATTTAACATTGATCATTTTATTAAACTTTTTCCATATTTATCATAAAAAAAAACTCTTCACCGGAGAGCCAACGCTTATAGGGGTTCGAGGACGAAAAACGTGGAACAGTTGCATTGCCATAAACAGGAACTTAAACTTTTCCAAAGTAATATTGAGCGAGGAAAATGAGCCAGGAACCCGATGAAAATTTATCACGGATGACGATACTATGGCGGACATAAAACGATGACCATGTGTTTCGATAATCATCCTGTAGTTGGCGAAAAATGGGGATATAATCTTGAAAGATATTGTTGAGATTTTCAACGGAGAAAATAACATATCTATCACTGCTGTTTTTATATAATTAAATACTTCACTCTGCATTGCTTTCAAATATCTTCAAGATCGGAAATATGAGAATTGAGTATTGATTGAGGTCAATTTTACTCACACGTTGTGGAACATTTCTAGCGGTGAATGAGTCCAAGTGGATAGAGGAAAAATGCTAATTGGCAGGTGTTTTAGAAAGAAAACAATGGGAGCAAAAAAAAAAGAAAAAAATCATCAATGTTTCTTTTCGAAGCCACAGTTTTAAGATCAATTGTCTTTAAAATTTTTTATCGGGAATCGTCCCACTCGATGTGAAATAACCCATACGCGTACGTGTATATGTATATTTCAACATTGTATAATACCCAGCATTCGTTGCTCTGAAAGTCACAACTGCGGTTCTTACGACTTTCCCCATACATTCGGTCAGCAAACCAACGCGATCTCTTACATAGTATACTGGATGTGATGGGTGGGGAAAGGATAATGCTCGAAGGACGACCACTGGAGCTCACAAACGGGACACGATAATGAAGATTCTTCAAGTATTTTTGTGGGTCATCATCGAAAGATCCTGTCCCTTTGCAAATCTGTCTTACTCAATCCTCGCACCTCAATAAAAAAAAAAATAAACGCAAAACCTGACGCAACAGTTAAAAAAATCGGAAGTATGCTGCATTAACAACAAAATTTTGTGAAATTCAACAAATTTCAAGTTAATAATACAAATGTATCGTGTCGTGAAATGAGTTTCTTTTTTTTTAATCGGTGCATCAGATCGTTATTAAGCATGATGGATTCTCGAGAATTAAAACACTCTTATCACAACAATGATCTTCTTTTCTACGGCTTGTCTTAGGATACCGAGGTCTTATTCGATAAAAGCGTCATAAAGGGTGATTAAGACAATTGCGATACGAGATGTGTAGCTGTAGCTATATAACGAGGTATCCACAGTTGGATACCTCGAACTTTCATGATCTTTGCCATCCTTCTTGTTTAGGTCATAATAAACGAGATCTATAATTATAGCTGAGTCAGATATTTTTCGTATATTATGATCCTCACGACATCCCTAAAACAAAACCCAACCTGATTCCTAAGAACAATCCTAATAGGAATCTCATTATTCTGAATTCAGTTACTTAGGTCCTTTAGTCTGGTCAAGATTGGATTCAATTCACAAAATTTTCCATCAGTATATTACTCTGGACCACGCAGGGCTAAAAAAAATAATCGCGACCATACCGTTAACAAGGACAGGAAGACAAAAAAATATTATTTCTCTGGTGAATTAATTGATATGATTATAACCGAGATGCCCTCATGACAATAAGGCAGATGGTAAATTGATTGATTGCTACATTGACCAAAATTGATGACCTTCACCTATGAACGTATGAACTTTCTTTCCATCTCTTTCCCCCGGTTTTTGTCTTTCTCTCGCTCCACGAGGATATTTGGTGGCTCGTTGATTAACCAATTGATATGAGCAGTTATCCGATGACTATATAAGACGACTCGTAAACGATATTGTGGCTGTTCATGCCAGCCTTGCCCTTATGTAACTCCCATAATCGACTTCTCTCTCTCTCTCTCTCTCTCCTTCTCTATTACCCTTTGGGACACATTCGCAAATATTTGGATGTCTCGAACCTCTGAATGATCAAGCGGGTATAATTCAGACCTTGTATCAAGACCTGGAGGTTTCACCTTTCGGTAATTTCATTCACGTTCGACTCACGTGTACATTCAACTTCTGCTGTTCCCTTTTCTTTATTGATCCTACTATACAACATCATATGGTCGTAATGAATTTTCCAACCATCACTTTCCAACCCCTTTCACGCGAAATAAATCAGTCGGATCCAGCAAGAAATGAACGAATGTTCAAATAGAAGAGGCAAAAAAAAACAATTTGGATCTCCGTCAGCATATTTTTCAAAATCTCCAATATGTAAGTGGATTCTCGTTGTCCCATAAAAATTTTATGAAAATATTTCAATTTTTCATTATCCTACAAACAGTAACTTTTGAACCAACAAATACATATATTAGCTTCATTTAGCATTTCACTCGAACGTATCGTTGAATGTTACAAGTTTTTTTTTGTTTATGTGAATAATTAAGAACGAATAAAATGATAATTATTTTACAATTACAATTTTCTTTTAGAATGATACGTAGTTGTTTGGTTGAAAAACTAGCGAAAATAGCATTTAAGACCAGTGGTACCTATTTTCGGCTTCCAATTTTCAAGCTTCGATGAATTTTACGATTCGCCAGTGCTAAGATAGGCAAGTTTATTTCAACGCATAAACTGTAAAGTTTGTAGACCGCTAGCGGTGCGCTCCTATAAAAAAAAGCTCATTTTAGATGAAATATTGGGTGGAAAGTCTCCTCATTGCTGGTACTCTTGGCGATATAACGAACCAACCATACCGTCTGAATATATATATATATATATATACACACGTGTGTGTAAACTTTTCCAATTATTTTTTGTTCTTGTTTTTCTCTTCAAGACTTAGACGTGAATGTGATTGCGAGATATTTCAGGCATTAGCGTGTCTTGAGTTTAAATCAAATTCCATTAATTGTGGTTAAATCGCTTCTATCAAACTTATAAACATACAACAAATTCCGGTAGTCTTGCTTACGCGACTATATTTAAAGAACGTTCGAGCCTTGAAGACGTTTATGGCATACCCAAAGGTTTAATTCAATGAAAATTGACAAATGATGAATTTTTAACATATTTTGATTGGAGAACTTTACTATTATCGAATGACCGATTTCACAAATGCAGCAATTCCAATTGTTCAAAAACTACAAATTTTATTAAATTTCAACCGATTCATTAAAAAAAAAAAATCAACATATAATATTCAATAATTCTAGTAATTACCCTTCACTGATTAAAAAATTCTGCACATCTCGAAAGCGAAATTTTTTTTTACACTGCTCTATCTTTTTGGTATTATATTGTTTTTATATTACGATTAATCCAGAAATTCATTCTATTAATACCAACTCTATTAATCTAATTTTTTGTACCAAGGCTTGAGCAATCAATAATAAAAATTTTGTTTTTCACTCTTCTTGTTTTCGTGCGTATTTCGACTCCACCGTTTCCTCTAAGACCCATTTTTTTTTTCCCTACTATCCCTCACTACGACACGAAAGTTATCGTTATTTTCAACAGTGCGTACGAAGAAAAAAAAATACGACGATTTCCATGTAGGGGAATTTATCGCGGCTTTGTAGCTTTATCCGAGGACGCTTGAACCAATTTACGACGCTGGTAGAATTCGCGTAAAAGTATTATTTTTTTTTCCCAGTGTGTTTTTTTTTTTTTCGTCGAAGTTACTAGTACACACCTACGAGTTATGGGAATCTGGGAAAGTTTTTCCCAGTCTCCGTCGTACAGATGACCCGGAGGAAAAATCTCAAAGTATTTTGCCGATATCGTGCGCGAGATTGAGCGAGAACAATCGAACTTTGTCGGAAAATCCGTGTCACCCTAAGCAGTCCTCTCACCCTCGCGAATCACGAATTAGCATAATTTAATTATAAAGCCCGCGAACGTGAGTCAATACCCCTCAACTTTCATACAGAATTTATTATGTGTTTTTTTTTATTCTCCTTTCCTATGATCGATAGAAAAACCTCATTGACTTGCAAAAAAAAAACTTTCTAATTGATATTATATATGCATATTTCGTATCGAAAAAGTTAATGGATCACTTAATTTTTTTTTAATATAAAAAATCCATTTTAATGAGTAAAATACAGAGAGCTGGGTAAAGTACCAGAAAGTTCTTCAAGTACAAAGTACAAAAGGTACTGCAAGTACTTGAAGTACTCGTGTATTTCAAGTACCAAGTACTCGATACTTAAAGTACTAAATATTTCAAGTACTTGAGGTACCAAGTACTTGAGGTACCAAGTACTTGAGATATCAAGGACTTGAAATACGTCAAGTATCAAATATCAAATACTTTTCAAGATTTATTTTTAGGTATACATCTCGTAAGTTCTACTACTTATATTTGATTTCTTACGTACTTTTTAAACTCATTTGATTTTGATTCGAGTAATTTTTGTATCAAAACACATTTTTACATTGTGCAATTAACTCAGGTCAGGCAGATTGGAACAGAAATATTTAAACGAATAATTAGAAATAATTTTAAAAAATAGCATTGACGATTGCAGTTAAGATTTTATTTAGCATCAGGTTCGAAAAAGAAAACATAACGAATATCTTTGAACGGTCATTCCTTACAATCTTAACCAAAAGATGGCGCAGAACGTTCCTCAATTATATATTCAAAGGCGTTATACATGCAACCACTAGCAAGACGTATTCAAAAGTACTTCATACTTGGTACTTGAAAAAGTATATGAAGTACAGGAAGGTACTTGAAAATTGAGAGTACAATACTTGAAATACTTTTAAAGTATTTTGTACTTCAAATACTGTACTTACAGTACATCGCAAGTACCGGGTACTTGAAGTACCCAGCTGGTATAATACATTGTTCAATTATGCGAGCAGAAAGATTTGATTTAAAGAAAAATACTGTAAATCAAATTATGCTGCGATTCATTTGTAAAATGAATTTTTCGAGTTTATGCAAAAAATTTTCTCAAACTGTAATAAATACTCACGGTTCGAAAAAATGAAACAATTTTGAATTTTACGATTCAATAGATGCACGAATAATCAGTCACAGTATTCATGATTTTATACTTTGCGATTAATTATTTTGTCATGAACGCGAAAAATTGGTTTTGAAAAAAAAAAGATGGAAGATTGAAATTTTTTTTTCGTCGAATAATTCAAAATTAATATTCAGAACGAAACGTTCGTTTTTTTTTAAAAGAGAGGACATTGTTTTTCAATCTCTTTTTTTTTCACACAGAATCGAGGATATAATATATACCTCATGCCAATGTTTGTTTATTGACGAACGGACATCCAGCAGCGCCGAAAATATCGTTGCACGCCGAGGCGACTCTCATTCCTAATTGTCTCGTAAATCGGTGCGCTGTTTTATCTATAACGAGTGGCTTTAAATAACATCCGGTTTCTTCAGCCTCGCAGGGTGCATACTGATGGGAAATTGCCACTTCCGGTTTCACTGCCATCTCCTCGAATGCTTAGAGAGAAAAGTTTTTTTTTTTTTTTTCATTTCAATGACACAATTAAACGATAAAAAAAAAGTATAAAATCTTTAAACATTTAATAGAGAAAAAAGAAGAAATTAAATACGTCCTTATTGTTTATAAACCACGCTCGAATACCAGTTTACGATCTTAGAACATTTTTTTTTTTTTCAATTTTTGGTTAGACTATATAAATTTGCCCATTTTAATTATACGAAACTTCAGTGAATTTGTTATCATCTAATGCATATTCACACTCACGTTTCGCGAAAGTCGACGAACCCTCGCGCAATTCGACGACCCGATAATTTCCAAGCTCAACGACATCACGACCGCGCACGATGTAACGACTACGATCACCGGGCTCGTTGGGCTTTTCCAGACCCCATGTTTTCGCTTGAGTATACAGATACGGCGCTTCTAAAGAATTTTTTGCATAAAAATTTCAAACGCCATTAACGAAAAATTAATTAACGACAATGAAAGTCCTGAAAAAAAAAAGCAAAATTTTCCCACGTACAATCACAGGCACGTGTCGTGTATATATACTATATACATATATATACACATATGTACACTGTATACACAACAACGGACTCACTGGGATCCTTGTTGTCACGATCATTCTCATACATCGTGTAGAAAAAACGATTTCTGAAGACAAACGAGGAGTATCGACCGTTCATATCGCTGTGATGAGGATCGAGATGTTCCATGAGATTGGCAAAATTATCGTGTTTCCTCGGTACGAGGAAATCGTCAATTCCGAATATCCCGATATACTCGTAATTCTCGTGAAATGCATTTCTATAGAGGCAATCATTGAGACCGGCGAATAGGCCCTCATGTCTCAGGGTCTTTTCGAAAATGTATTTCGCCGGAAGTTGCCATTTTAGTACAGTGGCGAATTCGCGCTTCTTGTAATACTCGAGAACCCGCGAGACGTCTGGCGTTATTGAGGAATTGTAAAATGTTAAATGCGTCGCGCCCAATTGTAGATAGTACTCGATGAATTCGACGAGGTCGAGAGGTCGATCGAAGGAATGATGGAATACTGTTAAGATTTGAGAAGAAGAAGAAGAAAAAAAAAAGAGAACACAAAAATTATCGCAACGCTCGTTTGTATATACCCTTGTGGCAATTTATTTTATTTTATTTTATTTTTTCGTGTCTTTTTTTTGTGTTCTTTTTATCAATCGAGCATTCAAAGTCCGTACTTTATTTCACGAGAAAAATTAAAAAGCTTTCTTCTTGCGAGTAAGTTCATCAAACTCGAATTTTTTTCTTATGCGTGAACACGATTTTCTTGATTCTTCGTTTGTTTGTTTTACCAATGATCGCAGAAGTTTGTTTTTTGTGTTTTTTTTTTGTTCGTCAGAAATATTCGATATTCTTACCTGGCACGCAGACAGCCATGAAATTGTAAGCTGGCTGGGAAAGTTGGCCCATACCCATTGTCGGATAGTGCACATCGACGAAATTTAATTTTTCCACTTTCGGTAGGCCAATGGCAACGGATTCGGGAAGTTGGCTAATGTCGTGTACATTATCCTGATTCAAAATTTTCGAAATCGTGAGATCACAAATGACGAAAAAAGCCGAATATTTAAGTGACCAATTGTCCTCGATCGCTTTTACCGATCTGGCGGGTCGTCTCTCGTTCGCATAACCGTAAATCTCGTTGGGATATTTGAAAACACATTCGACCGTCTTGTCGTTTATTCGCGTTGGTAATATCGCTATTATTCTCACGAGTGACCATGCAATCACGCTATTATCGTATGAATAATGATCAATGATTTCCGGACGTAGATCGAGATAAGCCGAATAAACGTGACCATCGAGATCAACCGCTGATAACCACGAGTCCTCGTCGGACGATGGTCGTGTGTCAATGTACTTCATTTCCAGATCATACGTATCGGCGATAATTGCCTGAGAATTGTATATCTTTGATAGTCTGGAATGTCTCTGAAAAGAAAGCGATCATTTTTTTTTTTTTTTTTTTCGAAGCTTTTGTACCATCGAAAATTGTAAAGCAAAGCCAGAGTGATGCCATGGAAGATTCATGATAAAGATATTTCCACATGATTTGGAGAATTTTTTGTTCGAAAGCTTGACTATCTTGTGCCTTCGATCGATCATCATGAAATTTAATTCTCGTAGCGCTATGTTTAAATTTTGTAGATATCACCGGTTTGATAGTTCTTGAGATTCAATGCAGAGTGTCTTGAGTCTTGAGGCAATGTGTGTACCACGGTCGATAACAAATCGCTTCCTCTATTTAATCGGAAAATACTTTTTTTCTTTTGGTTTTGTTTTTTTTTGGAAAAAATAGGGAAACGTGGCTTTTTTGCCATTGGAGTTTCTCCCACATACGTGACTTTCATAGTCACATATGTGGGACTTGTCGAGTTAAAAAAAGTCACTCTTGAACCGTTTCTTACGAAATTCAATGATAAACATCGCTGAATGTTGACCCAGTTTGTGCAAAAAGTTTCCAGTACTGCTTTTTTTACAACAATTTTTTTTTCGATACAAAGCAACTAGACGAAAATTATATTTCTGTACTCATAAGTTTCAGGAATTAATGTTTATTGATAAATGTTGTTCCGTCAATTGTGTTTGGCATCATCGAATCGATCGAAAATTTGTTGCAAAATTGTACATCATATCAAGCATAATTGGCACTTTTTACGATTTCTTAGCGCATTAGATTCTAATAATAAGAATATTAAGATAAAAACATAAAAAAAAAAATTTTATAATCTTTCAACATAAACAAACAAACCATCAACCATTTTTCCCTGTTTTTTCTTTAGTATAAGAAACTATTGGGCCCATCTCATGATTTTGATTTATTATTTTCATTGCAATTTTTATTATAAAAAATCGGCAATGGCAGCAATTATTTTACGAAAAACACAAAAACCCATGTGTTCTTATACTCACACCTGATCCCATAAAGCTTCCACTCTGAAATAATTATCTTTCACGTAAAAAAGTATATGAATATGTTAAAAATGTATGTGGCAAAAAAAAATAACAACATTTTTTTTTTTTAATGTACGTGGTCCCTCGGAAACGCAAATTTTTTTCTTTTTTTCAAAAAATCAAACGTCCAATGAAATTAAAATTTAACAAACGATGGTTCTTTTTTTTCGGAAAACGACGTTTTGTTTTCATACACATGGAATAGTATACAGATATAGCTTTCCAATATAATTTCAAATATCAACGAATTTATTGATAAGCGTTGTCGAAAAAAATAAAAAGATACAAGTATGAGTCACACTGGGAAGAGTCTAATGGGCAAAAAAAATTTGAAAAAAATTCCAAATATGCTTCGTACAATGTACAATTAAAAAAAAAAAAAAAAAAAAAAAAACCAAGAAACATTTCCGTCAAATCGAGAATCGTTCGTGTCTTGAAATTTACGAATAAAAAAATATAATTTTCAATTAACTTTTCATTAAAATATGTAAATAATTATTACATCGTGTTATGTAATATTTTATTTGTGAAACAACGACTCGACTTACCGAATTCCTGAATACGAGGATGCAAGTTACGACGATTAATAAAATAATAGCAGCGGCGAATTTAAATTTTCGTGAAAAATTTGGCAAATTTGATATTATCGGCCTGAGGGAAATGTATTTAGCCATAGCCAACGGATTATACTTCACGAAGGATGAACGATTCCGACTACGCCGCAAGGTGATGCACGATTTCGAGCAAACCGACGGTCTTTCGTTATCTGTCACGTGTCAGCGAAGCACAGACGTTTCGTTCATGCGTCAACGAAGCCACAGATAACGAATTTTTTTCTTTTCCTTTTTTTTTTTTTTCATCGCTCCTACGATGCTTAAGGACGCAGATAAGTGCGATTGGTGACGGGGAAACATAAGTGGGAAATATTGGCGCTGGGGTGTGCGGTGAATGGAGCACGCATCGAATGACACGGACGATCGTAGCAGAGATCAGTGAACGATCTCTGTAGAGATCTCTGACCTGCTGCGAATTTCAATTTAACTCAATTGTTCACACAAATTTAGTCGGTGACCCATCGTTTTTTTTTTCATCATAATTTCAATCTCGATAAATCAATGAACAATTTGCACCCTTAATATCGCTTTCGTCACATTCAAAAATGTGTAAATTTACAGAGATCAAGTTTTCCTGCGACGCGTAACGTATCGGCAAACATGCAACGCTAAAATCCAGAATTTTAAATCATTTCAACTTTATAAATGCCCAAGTGAATCGATCAAGTATTTCACAGGCGTGTGTCTCATTCATGTATTTTCGTGTTTCCGAAAAAAAAAAATTTTTTTTTAGCTATTTGGATTAAAGATGTTGGATTGAAGATGGACTTAAGATATCGTGAATCGTTCGAGGCATTCAAGGATCGCGGAGATTAAAAAAAAAACAAAAACTCGACGTATCTTTACCGTGCAACGATGGATTTATTGTTACAAACTTATCGTATATATATTTTCTTTTTTTACGAATTTACAATATTACAAAATATTCATTAGCAATATAAACGTTTGGAAAAATAGAAAATACTACACACACAGCACTTTTCCAAGTCATCAATGTACATGTTGAAAAAAAAAAAAAAAAAAATAGACTAATCGTCCAGTTCAAGGGCTTTTACAAACTTTGCAATTTTTATTTTTATTCATCAATACGTTTGTTGAAACGCCAATAAGAATAATCACGTAGGGCCTGGAAAATTTAAGGACTTCCTGAATTATGGCTAAAAAGAAAGGTAAAAAAAAAAATTCACGAGAACTTTTACGAATTGTGCTGTTTTTTTTTTTTTTTTTTGTTCTCTTTCCCAATAACGATTTTCACATAAAGTGGCCTACGAAAATTAATAAATTAGGATAAAATTTAATTTAATTCAATTCAAAAAAATTGTATCAAATTCAATTTTGTAAAAATGAATTTTCGATTAAATTTTATTTATTGTATTGCAATAATTTTTGGTATTGGCGAAAAAAAAAAACTGCAAGAATTCGAAAAAGCCCTCAAACAACACAATCACCTGATCGATTTATTTTTAATTCTCATAAATTCATTTCACAATGACCAACAATCATTCTCGTGTAACGGGAAATTATTTTTTCTTTTTTTTTTTTTTTTTTTGTTAATCACAAGATCGCAAGCTCGTTGGGGAAGAAAACTGAAAAGTGAAGAATTATCTTTGGACTCGTTTGTTTTTTTTTTTCGTTTTCTCGAAATTAATGAAGTATCACATCGAAGTATCGTTCACGAACGTTTACAAATTTTTTTCTCCAATTACAATTTTTTTCAACGATCAAAATTTTACAAGGCAGATCGTCGATAATATCCTGAGAGTAATTGTCATTTTTCGAAAACGTGCAAAAAACATCGATAGCGAGGAAATTTTGGAAAACAAAAAAACAATAATAATTTTGAAATTTTTTTTTTTTCATTTCGACAAAGTTTTTTTTTCATTATTATTTTTGTATTAAAAAAAAAAAAAAATGTTTCGTGTTCATCTCACCTTGTATAGTCGTGATTTGAATTTTTATTATTTTTTTTTTTTTTTTCTTCTTTCAACTTTTATTTCATCGCAGCAGCGGAATCCAACCAATTTTCCAATTTTACGCTGTTTCTCCGTATCCACTTGATATTATTTTCCACGGTTTCGAGGGCCGTGGCTCGCGCCGTTTTGCCGGATCCCGCGTCCGGATATTTCGCGAAGAATGCCTGCATCTCTTTGAGCTTGAGCTCGGTGGCGAAGCTGCTCGTTATGCTCGGTATCAAACGACCGAGATAACGATCGTTGAGTGTGTATCGGTTAACCAGAAATTCCCAATTTTCGCGTACCCAGTCCCATACGAGGGGAGTGCCAACGGGATTTCGCGAAATTGAGATTAGACAGGTGAACGTGTCTTGACCCCTGACGTATTTCTCATCGATCGACATGGCGATGTATCTGCAATTAAATTATTAAAAAAAAAAACAACAACAACAACAAAAAATTACCTTTCGCAATCCCAAATCTTAAAAAAAAAAAAAACATTCTTTTCGTGACATGCTGAATCGTAATTTTTTTTTCACGAAATTAATATCAAGTTGAAGCTTCTTCATGTTTGACGTATTAATTTTCATTTTATTGGATAAATTTTCATTATTATTATTATTATTATTATTAATATTGTTATTATTATTGTTGCTGTTGTTGTTTTTGTTGAGTTATTGTTGTTGTTATTGTTATTGTTATTGTTATTGTTATTGTTATTGTTATTGTTATTGTTATTGTTATTGTTATTGTTATTGTTATTGTTATTGTTATTGTTATTGTTATTGTTATTGTTATTGTTATTGTTGTTGTTGTTGTTGTTGTTGTTGTTGTTGTTGTTATTGTTATTGTTATTGTTATTGTTATTGTTATTGTTATTGTTATTGTTATTGTTATTGTTATTGTTATTGTTATTGTTATTGTTATTGTTATTGTTATTGTTATTGTTATTGTTATTGTTATTGTTATTGTTATTGTTATTGTTATTGTTATTGTTATGGTTGTTGTTGTTGTTATGGTTGTTATGGTTGTTGTTGTTGTTGTTGTTGTTGTTGTTGTTGTTGTTGTTGTTGTTGTTGTTGTTGTTGTTGTTGTTGTTGTTGTTGTTGTTGTTGTTGTTGTTGTTGTTGTTGTTGTTGTTGTTGTTGTTGTTGTTGTTGTTGTTGTTGTTGTTGTTGTTGTTGTTGTTGTTGTTGTTGTTGTTGTTGTTGTTGTTGTTGTTGTTGTTGTTGTTGTTGTTGTTGTTGTTGTTGTTGTTGTTGTTGTTGTTGTTGTTGTTGTTGTTGTTGTTGTTGTTGTTGTTGTTGTTGTTGTTGTTGTTGTTGTTGTTGTTGTTGTTGTTGTTGTTGTTGTTGTTGTTGTTGTTGTTGTTGTTGTTGTTGTTGTTGTTGTTGTTGTTGTTGTTGTTGTTGTTGTTGTTGTTGTTGTTGTTGTTGTTGTTGTTGTTGTTGTTGTTGTTGTTGTTGTTGTTGTTGTTGTTGTTGTTGTTGTTGTTGTTGTTGTTGTTGTTGTTGTTGTTGTTGTTGTTGTTGTTGTTGTTGTTGTTGTTGTTGTTGTTGTTGTTGTTGTTGTTGTTGTTGTTGTTGTTGTTGTTGTTGTTGTTGTTGTTGTTGTTGTTGTTGTTGTTGTTGTTGTTGTTGTTGTTGTTGTTGTTGTTGTTGTTGTTGTTGTTGTTGTTGTTGTTGTTGTTGTTGTTGTTGTTGTTGTTGTTGTTGTTGTTGTTGTTGTTGTTGTTGTTGTTGTTGTTGTTGTTGTTGTTGTTGTTGTTGTTGTTGTTGTTGTTGTTGTTGTTGTTGTTGTTGTTGTTGTTGTTGTTGTTGTTGTTGTTGTTGTTGTTGTTGTTGTTGTTGTTGTTGTTGTTGTTGTTGTTGTTGTTGTTGTTGTTGTTGTTGTTGTTGTTGTTGTTGTTGTTGTTGTTGTTGTTGTTGTTGTTGTTGTTGTTGTTGTTGTTGTTGTTGTTGTTGTTGTTGTTGTTGTTGTTGTTGTTGTTGTTGTTGTTGTTGTTGTTGTTGTTGTTGTTGTTGTTGTTGTTGTTGTTGTTGTTGTTGTTGTTGTTGTTGTTGTTGTTGTTGTTGTTGTTGTTGTTGTCGTTGTCGTTGTCGTTGTCGTTGTCGTTGTTGTTGTCGTTGTCGTTGTCGTTGTCGTTGTCGTTGTCGTTGTCGTTGTCGTTGTCGTTGTCGTTGTCGTTGTCGTTGTCGTTGTCGTTGTCGTTGTCGTTGTCGTTGTCGTTGTCGTTGTCGTTGTCGTTGTCGTTGTCGTTGTCGTTGTCGTTGTCGTTGTCGTTGTCGTTGTCGTTGTCGTTGTCGTTGTCGTTGTCGTTGTCGTTGTCGTTGTCGTTGTCGTTGTCGTTGTCGTTGTCGTTGTCGTTGTCGTTGTCGTTGTCGTTGTCGTTGTCGTTGTCGTTGTCGTTGTTGTTGTTGTTGTTGTTGTTGTTGTTGTTGTTGTTGTTGTTGTTGTTGTTGTTGTTGTTGTTGTTGTTATTATTATTATTTAACTTACTTTTTGAGTATCCAGCTGGAACGAACACCGGCCAATCCATTCATCAATTTAATCTTTTCCACGGCATTCGACTCGTTCACGAATCTCTGCAACATTACATTCCACTCGGCCTCTTCACCCACGTGGCTCATTCCTACGTCAATAAGTACGAATTAACATTGAACCTTTTTTTTTTTAAACAATTTTCATGAAAAAAAAACCACTTGTTCAATGGCACAGTTCATAATATATTCATTTCATACCGTAATAGTAGACCAACGATCTGACGTCCGGTGGTGGCCTAACGTCAGTAGTGTCGTTGATCCAGGACTTGAAGATCTTTCCCGCCTCATCGAGACACTCTTGATGGCCAACTGTACACGCCAACTGTAGGACAGATTGACGCAGGCTCCTGCAGATCACAGCAGATTTTCATTTATTTTTTAACAAATTTTCAATACTTGCAAAATCGTGTGAAAAATTAATGATCGATTAAGAAAAAAAAAAATTCACGACACTCTTTGGGAGGATGCATTGATTGAAGTGATCGGGGTCAGTGAGGTTGAAATTTTGCAAGTTCGCTGGTGTATCTATCTGCATAGAAATATCTATATTTTTACGACTTTCACATAAGTTTTTCGACAATTACATCCATGAGTATCATCATCGTATATTAGGAAAAAAAAATAATCTCCATTACTCACAGCATATCGTGATCCTCAAAGTCATCGACCTTCCAAGTCACGTCATTGTAAACACCGTTCACCAAATTTCTCACGTAATCCTGTTAAAAATTTTGACTCTCTGAGCTATACTAACTTTTCCAAATTTTGATATTCTGGTATAATAAATATTTAGAAATAATTTTTTTTTTTTAATATTCATATATATTTTGTTAATGATTCCTCATAATTCGTTTATTCATACATATTTGAAAATAAACTGACGTGGATAAAGCTGAGCCTCAATTACGAAATATCTGCATTACGTAGAAAAGTAAACTGTGCAACGATCGACATGCACAAAAGTATCCCATTTTTTGTTTTCTCATTAACTCAGGTGTCATATTTTCGCGCAGCTTTTTCAAAGTCAAATTTGCAATTTTAATCCGATCTCAATGGCTGCGAAGGCTCATTTAGTTCGCCGCAAGATTCAGGATTAATTTACCCTTTGATATTTTCGATAATATCGATTTTTCAAAAATTACAGGCATTTGTGTGCGAAGCATTATTCAAAACGTCGAAATTCAAATTGACTTATCCCTTTATCGACGATCCAGAGAAATAATATTGCCCAGTGAATTCGTGGCAAAGAAAATGCGCCGTCACTCATTGGGGAAAAAAAAAATTTTTTTTTTTTACGGATTTCACAATTGAAAAATTGCACGAAAAACAACCCTTGGTAAAGTCAGCGTTGAAAATCAAGGCTATCGTCGTGTGAATTCGTAATAATTATTTTTTTTCTGTATCAACTTAGGCCTTGGTCTCGATTTGTCGTTATTTATATCATTTTTTTTTACAAAAATTGTACACCAATTAATTATATTGAAATGACAATTATTGCACAACGAATAATTACGGATTTTATAAGTTATGAATTATATGAATCACGTAATATTTTTTATAAAATTATAATTGTAAATTTTAGTAAAAAAAAAAAAAATTTTAATAATGATAATCATGCGATAATCTTACTCTGTACTTCGATGTCACGTCGGTCGAGGACAGGAGCTTGTCGATAAATGACAACTTAGTTGCGGCAACGCTCCAAGGTACGGAGCTCTTTTCCAAGCGAAGATAACCGGTCATGTTCATCGCAACGCTGTAATCCAGCTCGGAGGCCTGAGAAAGACTGAATGCGTCCTCCAACAGATGTGTTCTGTCCGAAACGGAAAATCTCTGAAAGTAAAGTTAAGGACCTGTTCTCCAGAATTTCTAACAATTTTTTTCTTTTTTTTTTTTCGACGAATATTGTTCAGGATAATCATTCATCAGTTTGTAAAAAAAAAAAAAAATTAGTTTCAGATGATTTTCCAATTCAATATGGTCCATTTCACATCCGTGTCCACGAAAAGTATGACTTGCCGGAGACAATTGCCACGTTTATGCCCGAAATAAAAACTGTCTGATCACCAATGACTTTTTTCACTTAAACGTAAGTATATCTTTTTTTTTTCTTTTTACCTTATGATGAGTGACCAAAACTTCCGAGAGCCTCTTCCAATCATCGATGTCATAATTCACCCTGTAGTAGCCGACCTGATTGTGATTAAATTTGATCCATTCTATCGGCTCGTTCAATTTTATCACGACTGAAAGGCATTGAAAAAAAATTTTTTTTTACTCTCAAGTATCGAGTCCCTTACGCATTGAAATTAAATTGGGGGAATGATTAATTACGTTTGTCCGCATCTTTGTCGAACCAGATGAGAGTGGGTGTTGAATTTTTGTTTGTTATGTACGTGATTGGGATGGTCCACTTGTATCTATCGGATAAAACAATAATAATAATAATAATAATAATTCATGAATCTCTGAAATTTATTCGAAAATTTATACAGGCGTGTCAGCGTCTTATTTTAGTAGATTATTTCATCGTTTTTAAGATTATAAATCAGTGTCATGTACTTTAAAATGATTTATAATAATGTTTTAAAAAGTTGCAAATTGAAACTTTCACATTTTGCTTCCTCGTAACTTTTGATATTTTATAAAGCGTTTTTATGGCTTCCTTATAGAGGCATCTTCGTGAGCGAGATAAAAAAAGTTTTATAAAATTTCGAAAGTTACGAGGTAGCAAAATGTGCAAGTTTCAATTTTCAATTATGTATGTCCCGTATCCAACGTGTATATAAAAATCTTTAGCTGGATATCTTAAAATATGGGGAATGTGGAATTGTTGCATGAAGTTTTTCCGATAAATTCAAAGTTTCATAAAATCTTAACCACTTTATCAATTCTCGCTGGGATGCATTGATTTCTTTTTTGTGATATATATATATATATATATATATATATTATATATATATACACAAATTTTTCCTTTCAAAAAGTTCGTCATAGACGTTAATTGGCTGTTATAATTAGAAACGTCCAATGAGCGGCGGCTTCCACTGAAGCCACAGAGCTCCCTCTTCACGAGGATGTTCTTTGCTATCAAAACTCAAGTTTTGAGAGGTGGGAGCATGAAAAATCAAAATTTTTTTTAACACCTAAGTTACACACACACACACACACACAAACGTACATACAACCGGACACTTTTTTCTAAACGTGATTTCTCGGCGTATTGGCAAATTTTGAACACATTAGCATTGGAAACTAAAAAAAAATCCCCGAAACAAAGCTTCCTCTATGAGAAAGTAAAAAATTAAATGCATATGTATGTTTTTTCTCTCAAAAATTACGTACCCATAATTGGACTCTGAAGGATCAAACTCAGCATCCGGATCGGCCAAAAATCGTTTCTGCGTCAGGGTGCAATTGATCCCATTTCTCAAGGCCTTAACCACGGGATATCCCATTTGTCTCGTCCACGTGTCCATAATCGCGGTAACGTTTACATTGTTGGTTATAGCGCTTTGCAATATACCAAACAGATCGGCCGTCACGGCGTTCTGATACGCGAATTGATTGAGATACGCCGTAACACCCGCGTAAAAGATGTCCGAACCGACAAAATTGTCCAGCATACGAAGTACCGATGCACCCTGGATGAATTGAAAAACAAAAATTCATCCATTTTTTTTTCACATTTTATTGAAAAAAATTTCAAAAATTCCGAGAGCCCATTACTTTTGTATACGAAGAAGAAGAAGAAGAAGAAGAAGAAGAAGAAGAAAAAATGGAAAGGGTAAAATTCCATCGATTATTGCTTTACTCACTTTGTTATAAGTAATAACGTCAAAGAGCGCCGTTATCTCGTCGGGATTATTGACCGTCTGGACAATCGGATGAGAGCTCAATTTCGAGTCTGTTACCAAGACAGGATGCAGGGTGTCCGTCAAAAATTTATCCATCTACGTTCGCAATTAAAATAATTCAATTCAATTTTTGATTAATTTGCTATAAGAAATAAATAAATAAATAAATGTGAGAGCGTGTGTGTATATGTGTATATGTAAAGCAATCGAAGAATAAAATTGGATGAAAAAATTACGAGTCCCCAATCCGGAAGTATTCCATCGGCGCTTTTGTACTGCATAAAAGTCGCGAAACCCTCGTTCAGCCACAGATCGTTCCACCAGGCCATCGTCACTGTTTGAATCAACGAAAGTCATAAATTTAAAAATACCAATCGTCCCAATTTTCATGGCCAAATCCATCCAAATTTATGAACAAAAAAAAACGAAATATTTCATTGAATATATTCATCGAACGGTGATAAAATTTTTATTGACAATTGAAAAATTATATTTTAGCCAGTTGTGCAAAAGAATATGAAGAAAAACAACTATTTAAAATAATTTTTCATTCGATTTACACTAGATGGACGATATTGAGAGGAGGAAAAAAAAACAATTATGATATATTATCCAAATTCATGAACATAATTAACATAATAACATAAGGAATATAAGTCGCATTCCACGTCAACTCAGCCACCCCGTTTTTTTTATTGTCTCGAAAAAATTATTCAGTATGGGAATTTCAAAGGACAATATATCCATGACATTTTACCAAAATTTCATCCCCCCACTATTGTTGGTTCTCGAGATAATGATTAATGAAGTCTCAATTTTGTAAAAATCATAACTTCGTAACTACTGATCGGATTTAAACGATTAAAAAAAGAATCTTTTTTATTTTTTTTGCCCTTTTCGAAAAAAAAATATGTCATCATCGGATAAAAGCTCATTAGACAGTTTTCGGGGTAAATTAACAAAAAACAATTTTTTCCTCGTCACTGATGCCTTGTTCCATTTTGAAAAAATTTTGCGGAGTTGTGTATCGCCTCCCTCTATCAGAAAAAAAAATACTGAGCAGAATTCCGATTGGCCCTATCGTGGAAAAAAAAAAAACGAAAAATTTCCCCGAAAACTGTCTAATGAACTTTTCTCCAATGACGGCATATTTTTTTTCAAAAAGGGTAAAAAAAATAAAAAAGATTCTTTTTTTAGTCGTTAAAATCCGATCAGCCGTTACGAAGTTATGATTTTCACAAAATTGAGAATTTATTAATCATTATCTCGAGAACCAACAATAGTGGGGGGACGAAATTTTGGTAAAATTTCATGGATATATTGTACTTTGAAATGCCCATACTGAATAATTTTTTCGAGGCCAAAAAAAAAATGGGGTGACTGAGTTGACGTGGCTGCGTTGACGTGTCGTATTCCACGTTAACTCATCAGCCACCCCGTTTTTTTTTGTCTCGAAAAAATTATTCAGTATAGGCATTTCAAAGTACAATATATCCATGACATTTTACCAAAATTTCATCCCCCCACTATTGTTGGTTCTCGATATAATTAATAAATTCTCAATTTTGTAAAAATCATAACTTCGTAACGGCTGATCGGATTTTCACGATTAAAAAAAGAATCTTTTTTATTTTTTTTGCCCTTTTTGAAAAAAAATATGCGGTCATTAGAGAAAAGTTCATTAGACAGTTTTCGAGGAAATTTTTTGATTTTTTTTTTTTTTCCACGAAAGGGCCAATCGGAATTCTACTCAGTATTTTTTTTTCTGATAGAGGGAGGCAATACACAACTCCGCAGGATTTTTTCAAAATGGAACAAGGCATCAGTGAAGAGGGAAAAATTGTTTTTTGTTAATTTACTCCGAAAAATGTCTAATGAGCTTTTATCCGATGATGACATATTTTTTTCGAAAAGAGCAAAAAAAAATAAAAAAGATTCTTTTTTTAATCGCTTAAATCCGATCAGTAGTTACGAAGTTATGATTTTTACAAAATTGAGACTTCATTAATCATTATCTCGAGAACCAAAAATAGTGGGGGGATGAAATTTTGGTAAAATGTCATGGATATATTGTCCTTTGAAATGCCCATACTGAATAATTTTTTCGAGACAATAAAAAAAACGGGGTGGCTGAGTTGACGTGGAATGTCCCATAATTATATTGAAGCGAAGGAAGGAAGAAGAGAGATGAAAGTGTAAGAGGGGATTGTAAAAGGCGAAGGGCGCCGTATACAGTGGAAATAAATACAATCAACTGTTACCCAAATTTCCGAACCACATGTGAGCAAATTCATGACTGATTACGAGAACTACGCCCTCCTTGTCCGAGGTTGAGCTCGTCTTTTTATCATAGAAGAGCCTTGCCTCTCTGTATGTTACAAGACCCCAATTTTCCATTGCGCCGGAAACGAAATCCGGTATTGCAGCCATATCTATGAGAATTTGATGATAATTAAAAAAAAAAAATCACAGCATTGAGAATTGTAGTCAGAGAGAGAGAGAAATTTTTAATAAATTTAATGGTATTTTTTTACTGAGCATGAAAAATTTCATGCAAAATATAAATCACAATTCTCATTGCAGTACATTACGACAGTCTTTTGCTCACCGAGTTTGGGCAATGGATAATTTATCCCGAACAAATTTATATAATACTCGATGATCTTCACTCCTATGTCCAATGCGAAAAGTGCCTTTTCCTTCTGTGCCCTGACCGTGTAAACGCTGATCGGAAAGGTATTACCCTCGAGATTTTTCGCAGGTGCTGTCACACCGACGAAATCACTCACGATAAAGCATATCAGATAGGTCGACATGGGTACGCTCTTCGCAAAATTAACCGTCGTTAGACCCGGTGCAGGCTTGTCAACGAGAGTCGTCTTGAAAAAACATTTCCAGCCAATATTAACGTCGGCGATTGGAAAAAAATTCAATTCAAGATTTAAAAGGCAAAAAATGCGAAAATACATTTTATGCAATTTTATTTATATACGAAATATACTTATGTAGAAAAAAAAAAGTAATATACGCTTTCGCCTGTCCATTTATTTATTTTTTATTCTGCAGAGTTCTCGACGTCGAGTGATTATTATACGAGAGAAAAATAAATAAATAAAAAATTGAATAATTATGTAATACTTCGATATTCATGCTGGACAGAGCACCGTAATCGTCCCCCGTGGGATGTACCAATCTGACGGAATATTCGGCTTTGAAGGAAGGCTCGTCGAAGCAGGGAAATGCTCGTCTGGCGTAGGTGGGCTCGAACTTTGAAGTTGCGATGTACCTGAGTTGTTTTTTTTTATTTTTTATTATCCAATAAGGATTAGAGATAGTGAAGGATAATGGAAAAGAAAAATATATAATTCGATTTTAGCGTGGGGGAGAAAAGATATTAATTAATCACAACTTTTATTCGTTGGTCTAAAAATTTTCAGCCACGGAGTTGAGGTATTGGGTAGGCGAATATAAACAATTCAATTATGTTTTGATGACTCGCAAAAATTTTAATCGAAAAATCATTAAAATTGGCTGAGCTTTTTTTCAAATATATTTTTGAACGATCTTCGATACCTCGTTCGATTTTCGACATCCTTGTACTTGCTGGAGTAAAAGCCAACGATTTTGTCGGGTTGAAGAGCACCGTTGAACGCAAATGCGAGATAATACAGTCCCGAATGCAAATCCTTGTCGAACGTTACGAGTAACTCCTCGAGCTTGTCGACGGTGTAATATTCCTTGACTGGGACTTCGTAATCGACCTCGCGATCATATGTCTTGAGAGACGCCGAAGTTATATTGAGATCCTTCTGATGAAGTGCTATGTAACTTCTCCGATCGATTACGTCGATCAGTATGGTCACGTTTCCCTGAAACGTGCCATTTTCAAGATCCGGATGAAGATAGAGATCGTAATGGAGCGGCTTGACTTCTTTCGGCAAACGAAACGTCAAGTCTGACGGAATATTTTTCGTCGTCATCTTCACGTATTCCTCAGGTCGATTGGGATCTATATATATATATATAGATTCTATGATACTATAGTATCATTGAATATTCAAACGAAATCGAAACGAAATTCTCTCTCTTTTTTTTTTCTCGAATCAAATTACGAAATTTTTCTTCCTCATTAGAGGAAAGCTTTGTTTTTTCGTAAAAAAAAAAAATCCGATTCTAGGTGATTTTAAATTTTTTCAAAAATTCCTGTGATCCTTTAATTTTGGTAGATTTAAGAATATTTGCCCAAAACTTGTTACATAAATTGGTTGGCGGACAAGCATGGTTTTGTATTGAATTTGTCAATAAACGCTTGGGAGGTTAAGATTTTATAAAAATTTTAAATTTTCGAAATATATATGTCTGTGATTGCTCCGCGACAGTCGGGAATTTAATGCTATTGAAACAAAAGGTTTTTTTTTCTCATAAATACGCTATATGGGACAAGGATATTTCACATTAAGGTAGTCCTCGCCGTGCAAATGCGTTTATAATGAGAATTTGTTGAAATTTATAGTGGACGAAGAGAATGCTAGTACCCAACTTCTCGTGAAATTTGAAACAGATTAACCGTTCCCAACTCGAGATATTCAATGTCAAAGTTAGCAACCATTACGTGTAGAGCATATAACAAGATTGCTGTACCCTGATACTAGCACGGTTTTTTTGAATGTTACAACTATAAACGCGTAACCAGATTTTGATAAAAAAAATTGTAGACGGGAGAAGACTATTATTCACATGTTAAGGAAAAAAGAATAAAATTGTTAACCTCTCGTTTACGAACGACGATCACAAAAATAATGCAATATGAATGAAAATTCGACGCGTAAGCTGCATAATCTATGGTGTGAATGTATCTGAATATGCACGATTCCATGTGTAACAGCCGTTTCTGTACAGACTCAATAAAAAGTTCGCTGCATATGACCACTAGCGCCGTGTATATTTTATCATGCGATACATTAATAAACTTTCTCGCACTATTGTAGCACGAGGACTACCTTAAATTGAGGAAGAATCACTCAAGGGGTTCGGATTTCATAAAATTTTGAAATTTACAAAAAATGTATGTGCGATCGCCCTATAACGTTCGTAAATTTGAGGTTATTGAGTCAAAACTTCTTATACACGATGGGATAAGAATATTTGATTTTGCATTTGGCAAGAATCGCTCGGAAAGTTGGGGCTTTATAAAATTTTAAAATTTTCGAAAAATATCTGTGATCTCTCCAACTGTCGCAAATTTGAGATTATCTACCCCACCAAAAAACGTATACAAGTACGCTAGGAGACATGACATTAAATTTCGCAAAAACAAAATGAATTTATAAAACAAGGATGCAAATTCGAAACTTGAACATTGCTCCGTCATTACAAAGCTTTCTCTATTTGGAAGCCGAAATTACGAAAGTCATTTCCACATTTACGAAACTACGAAAAACATTTCCTCATAGAGGTGTAACTTCGTAATAAGGAAGCAACGTGCAAGTTGAAATTTTTTTTTTTTTTTATTTGGTTCGCGTAGTTTCAATCGTCATTCATAAAATTCCCGCTCTTCATGAATGTCATGGCAAGTGCGCTATTCGTTCTGCGCAGCTCAGAGACACGAGCCATAGGCCTTTCACCGGCTCATTTGATAAATATATAACAATATCAGCGCGCGAGCGCAATTCCGTCGTGGGCTCCGAAACGAGAATGTGTACTCGAAAAGCGTGAAATATTTCTTACCGTAGAGTTGATCGACCCTCGTCTTCAGCTTCTCGTCAAGTCGTATGACAAGTGCTATGAGACAGCAGCAAACTATGAGAAGAAAGACCGCTATGCCGCATACAAGACCGAGAATAAGCGATATCGGCTTTCGTCTTGTAGCAGCCTCGCGTCGTTTGGGCGTCGCAGGACTGGCGTCGCGACGACCATGGCTGCGGGTCACTCGCCCCGCTTTCTTATCACTCATAATTTTGCTGTGTGGAGCGCATGCGCCGGCTCTTGTACACCACGACTCGCGATATGCCCCCTTCGAATTTATCTGCGATGAAAAAAAAACAGCGCGAAAATTGAACATTTTCTCAGTTAATATCGATGCGACTTTCAACATAATTATAGAGTCGAAAAAAAAGAAAAGTCTACAGGGACAAATTGATCGGATGATGAGTAAAGTTAAACATCTTCGACATGCTTATTCACATACACAATTTTATTGCACTACCTGATTTTATAGAGGAAATTTCACAGATTCAGAGGTATGACATGGAATAGACAGCTCGAAGCGCGTGCTTTTTTTGACTCCGAAAATTCTACGGATAGGTCCTGATACATCCTATTGAACGTAGAACTTTGCAGGCCTATCGTAGGACCAAAATTTCGACTCGGGTACGCTTTTGATTTTTCCTGAACGAGTCTACGGATACACGTTTCGAGATTAACCTTACATTTTGTTTTTGGATTTTGTACGTAAAATCTGCATGATAACACTTAAAATTTGCATGACATCACTGGTATACATGCCAGTCGCTATTCGTAAAATCTGCGTACACGTTGTCAATTCGACACTACCATAGATCTCGGTGACGCTCAATTTTTGACGATAAAATTTTGCCTGTATTATACGCTCGCAGTTTTGAGACCAAAAATTCTACATCAAATTGATACGGGACGAAAAATTTTACAATCGATTGATTCGACACGAGAAATTCTACACTCAATCGATTCAACGCGCGAAAAATTCTAAACTACACATTGATTTAACGCAAAAAATTCTACACTCGTGATCGATTCAAAACGAAAAATTCTGCGCACGATCGCGATTAAAGACTAAAAATTCTACGCACGATCGATTCAACACGAAAAATTCTGCACTTGATCAATTACACGAAAAAAAAGTTCTACACATGATCCATTCTACCCGGCAAATAACTCTAGATTGTACTGTTGACTCATTCTCAAACGCTTGAATTCCTCATACGCAATTATCCTCATACGTTGACGATATGAACATTCACGTTTCGACACAATCGCGAATCTATACGCGAGATTCTATCTCGCAAATTCGTACACACAAACGAAATACTTTACACGGTTATTGCTCGTCCGTTATATATCGCAAAAATATTTTACCTCTCGCACACGAATATTTTCTTCATCCAAACTGCAGGCCACTTGATCTATGCACCTTATCGCACTTTGAAATGACAACTGCGAAATTCGATAAAAAAAAAAAATAAGCCAGTCGGTGTTATAAGCTTTTCCTACCGCGATTTTATTTTACTGCGCTCGCTTTAACTGCCTTTCAACGTTTACGCAGTTTCTCGAATATTACACGCGTGTCTCGTGTAAGAGAAAAAAAAAAATGACGTGGCAATTGACGCCGGTAAAACTGCATGCATTTAAAAACGCCGCTAGAATTCTTAATGACCGTCGAACACTCCGCAAGATACAAAGTTAATTAAAATATTCTTTTTTTTTTATCGCAGAGACCATTTGAATGGAAATAATTTAAATTTAAAAAATTTACCGAACAAAAACGAAAATCAATTCAAATCTGTACGCGCAGCAACAACAATGAAAACAGTGAATTTTTCGTTCAACGAAGTGCTACGTTGGCAAAATCGATTTTTCGAAAATATACGATCGATCGATTTTGATGGGCTTGGATCGCGTCTGATCTTTCACAGTCTTCTCATTCGTCGTTGACACTTTCACTTTGATTTCTAGGACCGAGAACGAGTTGAAGCGATCGACGCTAGTGAAACTCTCAATCGTTTGCGGTTGCTCTCGTAATGCAACTAAATTTTCTTGCTCTCTCACTCTTCCCCTCTCTCCGTTAAATAAATTTCTGTTTCTCTCTCCTCTCTCTCTCTCTCTCTCTCTCTCTCCGCAAGTTTCTCAACTATAATTATTTAACCTGGCAAAGTGAGGTCTCTGTTTTAACTCGACTCCCCCGGAATTTTGGCTCCTCGTGTTTGTTTTTCGGGCACTCATCAAGAAGGAAATAATAATCGCGATTTCAATTTAAAAAAATTGATTAATTGATTTTCAATTTACGGTAAAACATTACAATAATAAACGAATTTCGTGGCAATATGGCTCACGAAAAACCATACACAATTCAATCAATTTTAATGAAAATTCGAAAAATTTCCGGAAGGTAAACAAAGAAATGTTTTTTTGTTGGAAATTTCTGAGATACGAGGATATGACATTCGGTGCGAGCCACCGTTCTTCGAACGTGCATGATGGAATTTACATGAACGGCTTTCTTCCGTCGTCTCGATTATTTCATCTTTCCGGCGCGGCGAATCTACACTACACATCTGAGCCCCCGCGCGCGACGAAACGTCAAGAGAAAAAAAAACAAAACTTGTTTATTTCTCGTTATTGTTCAATTACACCCGCGCACTAAGATGCACGAGACAGATCGCTGAGACGCGAGTTCAATTGACCACCGGGGAAGGGGCGAGGGGGACAAACGATGTACAGTGATTGGCTCACCTAAGGTAGGAAATACAAACAAAAAAAAACATCATTCATTGAACACTTGTCTCTTCATCTCTGACACTCTTCGTCAGGAAACAACCAGCAGTATGGAGATTGCCAATGACCGGAGAAGGTGGCCAATTGCTGTATCGCTCACGTGTACGAAGACCTCCATTCATAAATATCTCGGGTGATGATAATTGGGTCAAATTGAATTTGCAATTGTCCGTGCGTCAAGAATGTATTTTGTTTATGGTCCAACGTATCACGCTCGTGTGTATATATATATATATATGGGGAATTTCTCAAAAAAACAAGAGGTCATCGACGATGGTATTTGGAATTTGTCTAAAATATTTTGTTTTCTTGCGGATTTTTATGTATTAAAAACACATCCCTATAGGAGGATTTCTCGATCTTCATCTTTATTCAGTCAGCCCATCGAAGTTTCTCATAAAATAATCTTCAAGTGGAGGGAATGAGAATTCGTAAAAAAAAACTCAAAGATAAAACTGCTAGTTTTTTCACCTACTTAAAAAAAAAAAAATACCGCAATATCGCAGAATCACGTGGAAAGAAAATAACCACTTAATTTTCGCCTACTGAAAATACGCCATTTTTCATTTTAAAAACTCAAATACATAACGATTTCTCAAATAATTATGCAACTTTTGAGCCTAATCTGAACGTGGTCCGAGCCGATCTTCGATTTTATTGCATGATTTTCGTTCAGGTTTATTGATTTTTCGTTGGTTTTTTTTCGTATAATTTAGCTGGAAATAAATTTAAAAAAAGAGACTAGGAGAGGGTTAAGTTGATAACAGTATTGATCTCATTCATTAAAAAGAAAAATCCATTGACATTACATTTGATACGCGTTAATTTATCTCTGGACAGTTTAAAAGTAGATTCAAAATTCTACCCGTGATTATAACGTATAAGAACTAATTTACAGATGGCGTCTTATTATTGACCCTTCGCTAGTTGTGTCATCAATCAGCTGTTTGATTACACTATACAATAGTTAATATTTAGAATCAAAACCAAAATTAGATTCCCGAGCTTCTTCGTCTCGAACTGTGAAAGGCTTTAAACACTTTAAATTATTTTTTGCCGCTTCCAAATAATTTGGGTCTCATGACAGTAAAATCAGTGTTTACTTCATTCAATTTGTCTATAATACAAAAAAATTTTCAAATGCAATGTAAATAAATAAATGAATAAATAAATAAAATGTAACTTCAATAAAAAGTATGTTTAAATTTATTTTTTGTTAATTTTTTATTTTTCAATTATTCCAAGAGTTTTTACAGAAAAACTATCGTGATTTTGACAATATTTGATGTAAAATTTTTTCAACTTTTCGAAAGAAAATATTGAAAAATTTTTTTAAAAATTGACAATGTGAGAAAATCGATTTTTGGGCGTTAAAAGTCAATTCTAACTATTGCAGGGGCGTCCAAAAAAAGCCAATATTTTTTTCTAAAACTTGACATTTTTTTACATAAAAAACATATTTTTATCGAATTTTCTTACTGGACAAAAATGTCAAGAAAAATTGATGAAAAGAAGAAAAACAAAAAAGTCGTGAAACATCCCATACAACAGCAACCAGTATAAGCTAATGAAAAATCTAAAAAAATTTGGAGACTTGTATTTCAATAGGGACTACAGAATGTGTAAGTTACAAAGCGATTGCAGGTAGTGACGCATGATCCGAGGTCCTTAATTGGTGTTTTTTCCCTATATTCGTGAATACCCGATCGAAACTGTAATAACGATACGTTAATTATTTTATTACGTCAAAATTAATTGAATTCTTGCATCGTCGCTACTGCATCGATATCTATAACAATTAAAAATGATAATAATAATAATAACGATAACGATTCAATGGTAAAATTATTTCATAATGAAAACAATATGAAATAAATATTAAGAGATTGTTGATTAAGTAATCAACGATAATTAAAAACGTTTTCGAACGATATGGCTTGTTTTTATTTTTATGAATAGGACGGACATGTCTAACAAATTTACTCTCGCAGTACCATAGAGATAATTTAAGCATATTTTTTATATGATTAGGAAAGAATTTTGAAAAATCTCTCATAAAAAATTCAACATTATTTTTTTCTTTTGAAAATAATAAAAATCATCATCATTTACAACAATAATAATGATTACTATTATGATTATAATTGTTGTTGTTGTTGACGTTATTGTTATCGTTTATATTTTTCTGGAGTGCCGCAAGTAACTTTAAATGTTAAACTACGTAGGCAAATGCCTTCACTTGGAAAAGACTTTTAATTGAATAATAATGAAACGAAGTCAAAGTCGATTGATAATCGTGATAATTAATTACATATGTATCGAGCTTTTTATATCAATTAGCAGGAATCTTCTTTTGGCACGAAATTCTACTGCCCCGCATGCAACTCAGCTGAATTATGTTCCTTTTTTTCTTGATTATTTATTTTGCTGCGCATTACCAGACTGATGATACGTATCATCGACGAATAATGGCCATCGAATGACTGACTCAATGCAAGATACGTGTAGTATATTACTCAGAAACATTTTTTTGGGCGTGCTGGTTAAATGCAAAGACTCCGAGAATTTTCTATAAGCAAAATTTCTGCTCAAGTAGTCGAGGCTGTAAGTGATCAGACGTTTTACGAAACATCCGAGAATCAACGAAATTTTTATCAAGCTGTGATTTTAATTAAAACTGTGATACTTGCTATTGATATGATAAAAAAAAAAGTATTTAATTGTAAAAAAAATGTTGATACGTCGAAATGATTAACAATTGACTTCTTTTTGCTTCCTCCGAGTTTTAAGGGATTAAATTTTTTTTTTCAACGTCGGTTAAATAAGAGCATAAATCGTGTCATTGTTGATCTATCGTGCTAAAACTTTTTACACAAATAAATTATCAGGGAAGGACATTTCATACCGAATTTCGAGAAAATCCATCGAGGCAATCTAAATTTATAGAATTAAATGTTTTTTTGTTTTTTTTTTTTTGGGAAATAAATAACGGTGTTTGATTCTAGCTCGAGAAATTTTAAATTCAAAATTTTTTCGAAAAAATTTTTAGGGAACTATTTCTCTTTGAATTTTTGCAATTTTTGAGCTATCGAGCCAAAAATTTTACCATCACTTTGATGACATTTTTAGGGATTTCTTTTTTACCTCGAGCATGAAATTACATTAGTTTTCCCTCACTCTTTGTCCATTTGTTTCGCTATACCGTACATGCAATTTGACGGCTTCACACATTCGCGAGACTCACATCACGAATATCTATGACTAGAAGTTCATAGACGTACAGCAAAGGAAAAAGAGAGAAGGCAAAACGTAAAGCCAGCAAAGACACGACATTTCAAGAAGCCCGTACGTCGAAGGATGCTAATAAACGTTCCCAGCGAGTTTAATGGCTTTGAGACGGTCTTTTTTTTCCCCAAGATAAAATTCGCACGTACAACAGTACAGTGTGTGTGCAGCATAAAAATGTGCACGAAATGACCGCTTCGAAATAATAGATTATTCGCGTACCGAGAATAGGAAAAGGTAAAGGAAAAAAAAAACAAAAAAAAAAACGAAAAGTATTTAATTGATGTGGAAAATTACGTGCGCGCGATGTACAAACATTGTTGCATCGTCGTATTCATTTGGAAAATCGTTATTTATAATGACATTTGGGAAAAAAAAAAAAAAAAAACGAAAATTATCGTTATTATCAATTAATTATTTTGCAAAATAATTCATCGATAATAACGATCATCTTTTTTTTTATCCAAAGTTTAAAATTTTAATTTTGGGACATGGTTCCAAATAAATCAATAGCACGTCGCGTATATATATGTATGTACATAACAATAATTTATTCATAAATACATAGTAAATATTATAATTAATCGCGTCGAGACGTGGATTCGAGAGGACAAGAATTAAAACTAATAGGCTCATTAGGGGGAAGACCTCGTGTCCGACTGGTCATTTCTTCAAGTTCTCTTTTTTTTTTTTTTTTTTTTTTCTTTTTTAACGTCGAAACATTGTTTATATACATATACAAACGGGAAGTGACGTGTCCAACGACAATATGTGATCTTGTCCTCTCGAAAGACGCGACGAAAATATTTTTTTTAACCCGAAATATTTTCATCCTTCAACGTTTCCAGCGGGTTGAGAGAAAAAAAAAAATTATTTTCTTTTTGAATAATAAGTTTTTTTTTCACGCCCAAAGTAGCGCACCTTGAGCTACCATTTCGTGGGTCAGGATCTTCGCTTCTCGTTCTTTTTTCCCCACGATTCGTTGGTTTTACTTTTTTCTCTTTTTTTCTTCGACAATCCTAATTTTCATTATTCAGACCGTATGTGCGTTATTTTTTGTATAATCGATGGGACTGATCGCGACTCGCATCCCCGGAGAACACAAACATCGTCATCATCTTTAAATAGGTATCACAATTATCGAGCTGTGTCGCACCAAAGCCAAGATTGTGCAATTGTAAAACTTGGAGTTTTCGATTTTTTTTTTCTCTGCACTTTTGCAGAAGACGAAACGAGTTTGCGAGAACGATTCTCCTTTTTGTTTGTTTGTTTGTTTGTTTATTTCTCGAAAATTATGCTTGTTTGTGCATTATTATTATTATTATTATTATTATTATTATTATGCTTTGTTTTTTATGTTTTATCGTGGCACGATTGCGATCGGTTTTCAAAAGTCTCCGGGAGTTTTATAAACATTGATTTGTTCTTATTTTATATTTATGTTTTTTTTTTTCCATTCCTCACACTTTTTTTTACGCAATTCAACGCCATCATATTACGTTCTACAAATCAATTAATTTATCTCATCCACCCATTTTTTTTTTTTTTTTTTACTATTGAGCCTCTTAGAGTGTATTTTGGTTGTCATAATATTTTATTCTTCTTTTTGGTTTCTTCCTCTTTTGTGTTTTGTTTTTTGTTTTTTGTTTTTGTTTTTGTTTTTGTTTTTTTTTTTTTTTTTTTTTTTGCCGAGTAAGAAATAGGCATAGAAAAAAAATTGACGATTTTACATTACAATCGCGCATTGATAATTTGTGATAAAAAATTCTTCAATTCAATCACCCTTGTTTATGATGTGAGCGTCTTTGATGTCTTCGATGGACATGTCGCTGTCGCCCCAGCCCCAAATAGCGTCATCGTGGGAATGCTCGCGATGATTACCGTGATGGATATTCGGTATTCTCGTGCCATCGCCGGTTCTTGCAGCGCGCTTCTCGATCATCTCATGCGACACGGTCTTGAGATCGTATGCCCAGCCAATTTTTGCGAACATGTCGATAAATGCGGTCGAAAGATTGGTCCGATAATTGCCAAGCTCGGCTGCCTTGTAATCCCAGGGAAATACGTGATGATAATTGTGCCATCCCTCGCCCATGGCTCCGATAGCAACGGCGATATTGTCAGTCGGGCTTATGGAACTTGCGAAAATATCGAGAAAAAAAAAAATAAAACAATTTTTCGCTATCAAATTCATGTTTTTTTTTTTAATTTTAATTTTCCGTGTGTTAAATAATAGCTTTTTTATACTTCGATCAAAACACTGATACGTCGCTTTTGTCTTTCATTTTGTTATTTGTCAATTTTATAAACTGATTGTTTGAGTTCGAGTATGATTTTGCTCCTTGTTCGGATTATGGCGTTTCGATTTCACTATAATTGAATCCAAAAATGAAAATTTGTTAAAAAGTTACGGAACCATGAAAATCGTCAATCCGATAAATCGTGTGTATGTGTGTGTGTGTGTGTGTGTGTGTGTGCATGATGTCCTCAGGGTCATGAAAGAGATTTGACAAGCTGGAGTTAAAAGATATTCCATAACATCGAAAATAACATATTGAGAAAAAATATTTTGAAAAAATGATTCTGAGACGGATCGATCGAAGGGATTTTAATTTTTTTCATATTTTTTATAATTCAAAGAATCATTTCTTTAAGGATGTATGAGCACAAGGTGACGGGAAATGAGCGGAAACGTGGGCGCGGGTGAGCGCGGTGAGCGAGGGGCACGCATGAAACAAGAGAGAGTCGGCCGCTCATTATGCGACACACGCGAAAAATTTCCTTAAAATCGATAATTGTATGTCAAAAGGTTCGTTAACCCCCATTTTTTATGGAACGTATGTAATCGTGATAGTTTTCTGAACATTTAACAGTTTTAATATTGATCGTATCTGATCGTGAAAGATACGAATTTCTGTTTCAAAGTTGCGTCAGCCCAGAATTCGTATATGGCGTGGGATAAATATCTTGATTTCACGAATTAATTACTCGCGTAAAGAGTCGTCGACCCACTTTGAAATTTTGCAGGTTTTATCATATACACTTCTGCTACACCATATAAAAAATTCAGATTTTTATATGATCGTGAAGCTAGTGCTCATACATCCTTAAGCCAACTTCCGCGGTTTCGTTGTGAAATTTTCTCTTTCGCGTTTGCTTCCTCCTCATCTTTGTCAATTATTCGCAAAGCTATCACTGTGTTGATTCAACGGAATATATATCATGTGTAAAACTCACTCGTCGTAAGGTTTCATTCCGTAAATGTGAGCGGCAGAATTCACGAGCCACGTCAGATTGAGAGACAGCGTGTAACGGAATACCGTGGCGTACCAGGCCAACATTGGGCTCTCATTCCAGAAGTAAATCGGCACCCAGGTGGGAAGGAGAAAACTCAACAGCGGCATGAGAACAATGTAGAGCCTGCGGTAATTATAATGATAGTGCGATTTAAAATTCAGCAAACAAACAAAAATTGAATCGCGTTTCACAATTACACTTGAAGAAGGTCTTTTTTTTTACTCAAGAGCTTTTGATTAAATTGTGTTTATTTTTATTTTTCGGATTTCGTTTGTTTCATTGAAAATTTATTTGATGGTATTGACAATTGTTTGTTACCTTCGTTGCCAAACGACGACCGGATCTTTTTCAAGATCGCTCATGTCGACGAGCTTTCCCTTGTTCAAAACGTCCGGATGTTTGCGAACCATGAGCCAGCCCATGTGCGAGAAGAAGAAGCCTCTCTGTGCGTTGTGAGGGTCGGCATCTGTGTCGGTGAACTTATGATGTACTCTGTGATCCCTCACCCACTCGTAGATATGATTCTGCAGGATACGAATAGTAATAACGATTCGTATAAGCAAAAATTTCAACTTATATAATCCATGAATTAATTGATTAATCAATTCATTCATACGTTTAGACTCATTATTTGTTGGGTCAATAAATTTTTGAGTAATTACCATTAATGAATAAATTATGAATCGTTAGTAGTTATGCATGGTGGGTTCTGGATTATTTCAAGGCCATTGCGCATGCGCAAGCGCGCGAAATTCAAACTTGCGCATGTGCAGGCATCACCTCGAAGTTTCTAGAACATTTGATGATATCATCATTCTGGAATGTTAGGGGGGGGGGGGGGGGGGATTTAAAGGACTCGAAAATTCGATGTCATCACTGCTGTGAAATGTTCTCGAAGCTTCGAGGTAATGCTTGCACATGCGCAAGTTTGAATTTCACGCGCTTGCGCATGCGCAATGGCCTTAAAGTGATCCAGAAACCGCCTCGTATATCTACTATCGTTGCGATCGATATTATCGATTGGGATTCTTCATTTGATTTACCTGAAATGAGACAGTCTGGAGAATCATCAATATTACCCGCAAGGGCCATTTCGCTTTGTAAGCCCTATGGCACCACAGTCTATGCGCTCCTGCGGTGATACCCAATGCCGCGAAAATGGCAACCATTAAAGCTGTAAGATAAAGGAATTAATTAAAGATTTCAATCATAGATTGCGACGATTTTTTTTTAAAATTATTAACAACAAAATTTAGGAATTTTATATTTTTTTCGAGGATGAATTTGTAAAACTTACACCATACGCACGTCAGAGCTTTCATCTCAAACCAGGCGAGATACAGAGCGTACAAGGAACCAACGTGCAGATAAACGAAAGCAATGACATTTCTCCAGACTATGTGCCATTCGTATTTCGTCAAATTCTTTGGTTTTTCGACACTTGCCTTTTTGGTCTTGGAAGATTCCGCGTGAGACTTGTCTTGGGCAACATTCTGCTGGGAAGCCTCGAGAAAGATGGTCGCCGAATTACCAAAAATATTCGGACTCATGTTCGCGAGTGACCTGAAATCGAAAAAAAAAAAAAAAGAGTAAAGACAATCATCAGCCACGAAAGGCTCAAATTCCTGAGTAGGTCAAAATCCCAAAGTAGACCAAAAAAATTTCTGAGCAAGACCACGCTCGAACTTTCGTAAATTTCAAGCTAATGAGCTCAAACTTTTTGCACCGATAGTCCACAGGGCATAAAGACGATTGTTATTGAATTTGGCTGGAATCGCTCAAGGGATTCAGATTTTGAAAAATCTTTAAATTTTTCAAAGATATTTGTACGCGCTCGAACTTTCGTAAATTTGAAGCTATCAAGCTGAAACTTTTTATACAAATATTCTAGGGGATAAGGATGATCAGTATTGAATCTGTCAAGAATTTCTTAAGGGGTTCAGTTTTTTTTTTTTTTATTTTGCGTGCTTTAACTTCTAACGCTTGAAACTATGAGGCTACCAAAAGCCTGAAATCGTAAAATTTAGATAATTCGGAAAAAAAAAAACGTGGCAATTTGAAATTTGTCGTTGCTTCCTCGTTGTTTTATCTTGCTCGCGAAGTTTCCTCTATGAGGAAGCTAAATTGAAAAACCCACTTGCTCATAGATGAAGCTTTGTGAGCAAGATATAACAATGACGAAGCAAATTTTTCTCTTGGCAATGCTGGGAAAAATGATCACACTGCATCGGGAATATACAAAATGTTAAAATTAATAAAAATGTTAATGATTCGTTCGGAATTGTATAATTTCATGAGTTCATTCCCTGATAAAAATCTTTGAATCTGCAATTTTGTCGTTCTTCAACGTCTTTTTCATGACAATAGTTGTGTATATATATATTCTCATAAATTTTAATTCTCGCTAAAAATTATTGTACCACAAAGAAAAATCATAGACGAAATTTTCCACTGCTGTGCACTATCGTGGCTTTTTCTCGTTCAAGATTCGAATTTCTTTTTTTTTCTCCTCGTAAAAGAAGAATAAGGAGCTAAAAAATATGACGACTGCGACGTGGCTCTATGGAGTTTCGTCGCGCCGCGGTCAATTAGAAATCCGTATACCAGCGTGAAAGTCGCGTCATCCGGCATATCATATCTTAATCGTCAACATTCATTTGACGATGTTCGATGACTCGGCAATCGCCGACTACGATAGGCAATTCTGACAATTAAAAAAAAAATCCAATTTCACAGAGGAATTCACGTGAAACTTTAATTTGAAAAATTAACGTAAAATTAAATGAGTTTGTTAATTAAGATTACGAATTTACTGAAAATAATTCATTAAGATTAAACGAAATTAAATTAAATTAAATTCTTGATTTTACTTATCTCCGTGTATCGTTACGAAATATATTTTGTTAAACTACTGAATAAATTCGACTTTATCCTGAATTCACAAGACCGATAAGTCACTCTTCGTTTTTTCGACTGTTTTTGGCCCCCTCGTGCAAGTAGAACGCATTTTTTCTAATTGCCTTATCGCTCAAGAGAATTTTGGTAAATAGTTTCTTCGATTTATCACTTCTTCGCCGTTTCTTTTCGACACAATTCTCGTGTAAATTATATAAGCTTTTCGACGAAATGTCTGTGTCAAGGGGGGGGGGGGGAGGGTTTCGTCACCTCCCAAAATTTATTTCCAAGCAAACAATTAACGAGTTCTACGTGAACAAACTGGATTTTTTTTTTTTTCGTTTGGACGTCGTGTATTTTGTTCGAAGGCCATAACGTTATTTTTCCTTCGCTAGATTTCGCAACTCGACAAGACAAATGACACCAAGGCTGAGAAGAACCAAGAGATGATTCCGCAAGACCAAAGTCGTGAGCAAAGAGTTGTGAAGAAAAGAAAAATAAAAAAATTCGGAGTGAGAAAACGAGATGTATAATACGAGGAATGAACAAAAAAAAAATCTCGAATGACTCTGCACCATCGAATAAAAAATCGCGTATTTTATGCACGTGCCCCACATAATGCCAAAAAAGGAAGTCATTGTGCTATGTCTGCGAATAATGACCAATGGACGCAGCGACGTTGAAAGTATTATATTTTTAAAGAATAATAATTGAATCTCGTAAAATTTTGACCAAACGATAACGAGTCGAAGGAAGATACTTGATTTTTTTTTTTCATAATTATAGTCGTATTTTTTATTTCGTTGCTTGTTAATAAAACGTTGAAGAACAAAACCGCTAAAATAAGTTGTAATAATGATCGATAACAAAAAATATGATCCATGGCCATTAATTTATATCAATTAATAAAAATTAACGATCATTTTACGAATTTTTTTTTATCTTTATCATTATTCATTATTTTCGTACGAACGATTGTTCATAATTGTATCGATACAAATTTATTCGAACGATCCCAAATGTCTCTGGATCGTAAAAGTAAAATGAGAATAAAAAATAAATAAAATAAATAAATACTACACGAAGGGCTTTATTCGGGCGTCAAATGACTCCACGATCATTGACATGGCACGAAATTCTAGATCGCCAAGATCGAATATAAGTGAAACGACATTAAAAAACCCACACAAGACTTGCCGCGCTCTAACGGGAATCTCTTTCTTGATGAAGAACGAAGTGTAAAAAAAAAACATAAATGACCGACGAACGGAGAAAGGCTTACAACGGTACGTGCTCATCGGATTAATAGAATCCTTTCACAGCGATCGGACCTCGTAATGAAGAAGGACCGCGCTTAGGCTCGTTCGGTCAACTTTTACCACGATTTTTATTACAAGAAATGGTATGGTGATAAAACTTCTACGAAGAAATTGTTCTTGCTCTTGGACAACAGCACCTAAAAATGGCTCTATTAAACAATTTAAAAAAAAAACGTGCAAATTAAAAAATTTTACATTGCTTCCTCATTATCTTATCTCGCTCATAAAGATCCCTCTATGAGGAAATGGGTTTTCCAAATTTGGCTTCGCGAGAGCGAGATGAAGTAATGAGGAAGCAACGTGCAAATTTATCATTTACGCGCTTTCTTCTCTAAATTCGATTTCAATCACACAGTAGCAATAACGAACACAATCTTTTCGATGACATTTTAAACAATAACGGTAAATATAGTAAAAGTGCCGCATAGCGATCTTTGAACGGATCACACGAAACAAACGGGACTTGCTCGGTCGTATAATATAGCTTCGATCGAAATAGCTTAAGGCGTCTTCTCACTTTGGAAATTTAAAAAAATCGATTTTTTTTTTTTTTTTAATTTTGAAAGTACATATCTTCAAAAATGTCAATCGGAAGGTCCATTGTATGGAGCAGGCATCGCTGATTAACCCGAGGTAAGGTTTTTTCATGATTTTTCTGCAACCAAAACTTTAAACGCAGTTATCTCAAAACAAGGTTTTTCGGTGCTTTGTTGATGAAATTTCGGAAACTATCCGGCCGATTGTCATGAAATTTGAATGACATATGCTTCATAGTTATGGCTATAGCGCATATCATCAGATTTTTGAAATTTTGATTTTAAGAATTTTTTTTTTACAAAAAACTGCAAAAAAATCGTGGTTTTTTTTTACTTTTTCGAAAAACGTGCGCCATTTTGTTATTTTCGCGAATATCAAAAATCTGATGATATGCGCTATAGCCACTGACATACTGAATCTAAAACAGTTTTATTTTTTTGTTTCAGACGACCCGTCTCGGAGATACCATCAACAAGCCACGACCATAACATTTTTACACGGGTTTTTCGATGCTACTGATGTATTATAATAATTGTTTAAAAAAATTTTTAAAAAATTTTTTCATGTACTTGAAAGATGTGTTTATTACATAGGATCCGTTTTATCCCATAATTTTAAGCAAAAATCCTCGAAAAAAAATCGCAAAAACAGCCTATTTTTGAGGCGCTTAAAGTGAGAAGATGCCTTAAGTTTTTCTACGAGAAAGAGAGAGAGAGAGAGAGAGAGAGAGAGAGACGAGCAATTATGAGGTATATGAGGCATTTTATATCAACACGACCATCGTCTGGCCCTCATACTCGTGAATTTCTTCCATGATTTTTGTTATATAATTTTACCAACAATGCAAAAGGTATTCGACGTTATTTCTAGATTTCCCACGCTTGTATAGTTGCTTGAGAATAATTTTTTTTACCCTCTCCGGTCTCGGATAAACGTTTTCGAATTGGAAAATCGGTAAAAAAAAAAAGATTAAAACGAACTGTGTATTTGGGTTGCAGTATGAATCGAATATGATTGAAAAAAAAAATCATAATTGGACGGCGAAATAAATGTTTATATAAAAAATTAAAAAATAATTCTTTCATTTGGAAAAATCCCAAAGATGTGAAAATTCATGGGCCAAAATCGTGAGAGGCTGAGGAACAAAATTTTCGGAGTTTAGCTCGAAATATCTCGTGTATGTTCTGTCTATGTATAAAAATATATGTATATATGAATTGAGCTCGAAAGGATGAAAACGGGACGAATACACCGTGCGGACAAACAGGTTTTACAAGATCGAGGTCAATGGCGCTTTTCAGGTCAACACCGAGAGACAATTTAGCCAACTGTAAAGCCCGTGGACGAGCGTGGACGAGCTGGATGCAAATGAGTGATTACTCATGTGACTTCTCAATGGGAGAGGCCAAAATGTGGCACTCGATAAACCCTAGAATTAATTAATAATACAGCGATCGAATCTCGAATGAGAGAGAAATGAAGAGAGAGTGTGGATGTAAGACACGTGGCGAAGGTGAAGAAATCGAAAAAAAAAAAAAAAAAAGGAAAAAATTCTTCGTAGATCCGGGGCTCGAGAGAGAAGAGGTCGTTGACTGGCGTCGTAGATTTATCATCGCCCTTTACGCTCGTGCGATAAATATTGAAATCGGTAAAGATCGGTTGAACAAAAATATTTCGATCGATCTAGGAATAAATTGTTAGAAGAATGCTATTTTTCGGATATTTGTTTTTTATGAAAAAAAAAAAATGCATTTCCTATAATCCAATCCAATCTAATATCCAATCCAATCCAATATAATCTGATCCAAGTTTTGCGATTTTTCAATATTTTTTTTTATCAAATGTAAACGATGTAAATGTGCCAAGAATTTTTTTTCAATTTTGTCAAAATCTATCCGCCATTTGAATTTTGCCTCTTTCCTGGACGATGAAACATCTTTACGCGTAGCCCTTTTCCAAAAGTTATACCTACCCGCAAAGCTTAACGGATTCCGATTTGAATTTATCACTTTTCCCGACCATCGCTAATGCGCATTGTTTTTTTTTTTTTTTTGTTTTTTGTTTTTATAAAAGTAATCAATCAAACAACGTCACGCTTTTGTGTTTTTTTTTCGAAACTGACACTGACAATTTTTCAAAGAATTATTGTTTTTTTTTTTCTTATTTTTATTTTCCAGAGCTTTCCGTCCGAATGGAACAAGTTCGAAAGACTGCATATTGTTTCAGCGAGCTTGACAACCGCACGAATTTGCATGTTTGCATTTTAAGGTCAGCCGGTAAATTTGTCGACGCACGGAGACAATTAGCTCTGCGATAGGCAAACGATAAGAATTTACCTGGTCAACGAGGTAAATGCTATAAATTTTAAGTAGTCCGGGAATGATATTTCAAAAATATCATTCAAAGTTTTCAACTGTTTCCCTCTTTTCCTGTAATTGCGATCGCTGATGATAATTATTCATCGTTATGCGGAATTAATGTACTGGAATAGCTCGAATTTTATAAATTTCACGAGTACAGCGCTGTTCGATGAATTGTTAAGACAATAATAACATTCAACAGTTATTTCGTACTTTTATGCTTCGCTTGATGTTTCAGCGTTCCGGTAATTGTGGAAATTCGTTCGATAAGAATGTCGTGTTACGAAGAAAATGAGCTCATTTGCCTCAATTACAGATCTTATACGATCTCAATGGCATATAGATATTCCGTCTGCAAACACGAGGAAAATCAACCTAAATCGTTTATGACGAGTTCCGTCTTGTTTTTCTTTTAACGTCCCTATATATGTACGTTTTCAGGAGTCTTAGGTTTTATTGGTCACAATTATTCTCGTATTCCAACATCGAATATTTTTTTTTAAAAGCTCCCCTAAACTTCTCCATTGTCCTGTGTATGGAAATCTGACTAATTGGCACAATGAGTTTGGTTTATTCGCTAAAATTATCCCTGAATTTATTCAAATTACCGATCAGTTTTCACGGTGAATCGGTTGAGCGTGCGTATTACGATCGTGCGACAGTCTCAAATTATGTACACTGCATAATACGGAACGCATAATCTATAAAGTCTAATCTCAAGAAATATTATAAAGGGCGCATACACTCGAGCAGGGAATCGGCATAATCGTTGTCTCGCATTACAATCGTGAAAACGTAATTATAAGCAGTAGAAATTTCTCAAATGCCAATTACATGCATATGTCATTTGTAATTAAAATATTTCGAATGAAAAGTACTGCAAAATTTGTCATTCAAGTTTTTTTTAAATTGCATATTACGAATAGAATTCACAATTTATTTTCGAAGATAGAAAAAAAATTGTGAAACGAACTCTTTTTGTTGTTGTTCAGGTTGTCCATTTTGCTTATTGCTTTTATATACAGCGATTCGAACTTCGTACAATTTTTTTTTACCCTCTTGTGAAAATTTCCACCATTTTATTTTAACTCGACTGATTGGGATAAATAATTTTTTTTTTTTTTTCCGATCAATCGAAGTTGAAAAATGTTGCCTGATAAAACTTTTTGTCCCTTCATGTTGATTATCAATTAAGTAGACTGCGTTAACCTGATTTTTTTTTCTTTCTTTCTTTCTTTCTCGTATTAAAATCTGCCAGTGACTTGCACCGTGAAAGTATGTCGAGCGGAAGAAATGCTCGTCTCGTGTGTGTCTTCGATGCTCATCTCCCGCGAAGCGCACGTATCGAACGTGAGATTCTCGTACTCGCGTTGTTTATCGCTATCGTACCACAACAATCGTGCTCACGTTGTAAATAATTTTTTAAATTTATTTTATTATTTATTTATTTATTTATTTACTTGTTTATTTGTTTAACCGTGCTTTGTAACTGTCACATCGAATGACCAATAAATTCGAACGAAATCATGAAGCGATGTAAAAAAAAAATTCATCCATTTTAACGAACTCTTCGCACGGTTCATCGAAAATTCGTATATTCGCGACAGAGATAAACGAACTTGTCATATCAATGCTCAATGTAATTATTCCGTAAGAAAAATAAAAATTACATCGCATCTTTATTACCAAACAAATTGTCAATATTTTTTTGGCAATCTTGTTATTTTCTTTTCCCGTTTAAAATATCGGTAATATTTTATTCGCAAAAGTCTCAATAGCACTGACACGATCGCGAGTAATTCGCAGTACCGAGGAAATCTCAATAATTCGTCCACATAGAGGCCATTTTTAAAAACCTATTTTCCAATTTTGTAATTACATATGTCTCATTATACTTAATGGGACATGTGAATACAACTTTTTTTTTCAGCGTCGGTGATAACCTTAGTTTTTTGTTTTTATTGCTGGTGTAATTATTAAAAATATTTCACTGAAAATCATTGCCTGCAGGATCAAAAAGATCATTAGTAATTCGAGATAAGAAAAAACGATCCAGCTCAAAGAATTGACAAATAACGATATGAAATTACGAAAGAAATATTAATTGACTTACAATTATGTGCCAACATGCAACAAAGCGAACACTCGACGAAATTAAAAGAATGAAAAAGAAAAAAATAACGAAAAACAACACAATTGATTGAAGCGAAGAACCAATGATTGTATATGGAAGACCTGCCGGCACGCAGGTAACGATCTCGACTGACGGCGAGTTCACAAGGCAATACTGAGGATGCAAGAGCGTATGTCCTACTTATAGACATCGTTGCGTCCCATAAAATAGCATCAACAAAACGTCTTGGGGGCCTCTACCCTCTCCACTGCTTTTTTCCGTTTGCCCGAAAGACTCAAAATGGCCACCTAAATTTCCGATCGTCACCTTAAAACGTTTACTCAACGTTTAAATGGCAGTTCAATGGACAAATAAAAATTTACGTCTCTCCGTTTACGTTATTGTCATTGATAAGATTATAACGATCAACCATCTCCCTTAACTATTCGATCCTTGAATCATTTTTAATTATTCGAATCGACGAAATTTCGCAATTTATTCTTGTTTTTTTTTTTTTTGGTTCAATACCGGAATAATTATTTCACAAAAATACATTGCAACGAATTGGCCGTTCCCGTTGCAGTTGACCCCTGTGATGGTTGCATCGGTTCATTGCAATACGCCTGCTCGCGAAAACCATTGTCTTGTGCTCGTCAGAGATTATTGACCAACTATGAGAAATGGGTTAACGCTAGCTAAAAACTATTGCACACAGCTGGGATAATCTATTCCTATGTATATATGTTGCCGTTCATGTCTGATCAACCACTCTTGATTAATCAGCGATTTGGAAGTATCCGAGTAAATGCATCGAAGTTGTGAAATAAAAATTTAATCGAATTTCGAATGGTATCGTTTTTTTTTTGTTTTTGCTTTTGCGTTCCAAAATTGTACCCCATCTCAGGGTCAATTTTGTCATTTAAAAAATCAAAAAGAAAAATAAGAATCTTATTCAAGCTGGTCGATATTTCTTACGAATTCGTCGTTAAAAATATTTTTCTATTTTCCTGATACATGTGACAGTGCTACGACGTATCTTGCATTTTACTCCCAATTAATTCGCAACGATTTTTGGAAAAGATTGTAAAAATTTGGCACTGATTTTACTCGACTGGATCGCAGTGGTTACCTTGATGTCAATGATGAGAAATTCAGAATTATTTCAAAGCTCGTGTAAACGAAGGATAAATTTAATAGAGTACGGATTCAGCACTCTCTCTCTGTCTTTCTCTCTTTTTCTGGCATTTTATTTGATCGTCGAAAGTCATTTCCTAGCGGTACTTATCTCAATGGGCTTACAACTATTTTGATTTCACGGTCGTGACAACTTGCACGTAAACCCTTCAAGTTACATAAATATGAGAATTTTTGTTTTTTTAGGTAAACATTTTTTTTTTTATTTTCTCATCCAATTCTAAAGCTTTTGAAAATCAAGCTAAAATTTTTTTTTTCTTGTATGGTTAGAATAACGTTAAATGATTTCTAATATTTATTTTGGCATTTTGAATTATTTGTAATTTTCAATTTCCCTTACATTAAAGGTATCAAGCTTCCTCAAGGAGAGTCACAAAGCTTCTTCAGTAATTTACGTCGCTCGTGAAGCCAATGAGGAAACCAAAATTCATGAGCTTGCTCTCGCATTAGCCAATTCTGTAGGAAATTTGCCATGTAATTGGTCCTTACGATCATTTTAAAAATTCTAAAAATCGTATATTTGAGAAATAAAAATTTATCTATATACGAATAAAATAATATATATTCGTCAGAAAATTAATTGTTATCCATTATTTTGTTATTGTTATTGCAGCACGTGTGGAATTTTCTTTAAAAAAAATGGTCTGGTTCCTCGTGGAAAAGAGAAAGAGGAAGAAAAACCATGGGATAAGAAGAATATCATCAGCTTACGTGACAAACTGGAAATTCACATGATTGATAGATATAGTTATAGTTACTTCGATAGATAGATAGTTTTATTGAGAAGATTCTTCGATAATATATTTTTTTCGATTCCTGCCATTTTTTCCAACCCTTATTTCCGTTCTTCAGGCTCTCAAAGGTTACATCATATTTGACTGTCATTTTTGTTCGTTTTTTTTTTTTAATTCTTCCTATCGAATTGCATTGTAGTTCTATGAATTTCAAACTTTTATTAATTTTGTCTTGGCGAAAAAAAAGAACAAAAAAAAATTTTTTAATTTCCATCAAGGCGAAGGCGACCACACCTATCAGTCCATACGTGCGAGAATCCGATTCTCAGCATTACAATCCCGCACGTATAGTTTTTCACAATTTTTTTCCTTTCTCAGATCTTATCACCATTAAACATTTGCCTTGCATAAATTCCTGTCGTTGATACGGACGACAATATTTGTTCGACCCCTCAGCTGAGCTGTGAATATTATCCAAAGTCATAACGTCCGGCCAGCTTTCTCTGTTAGACGAGAAGATGTTCGAGACGCATATAATCATCCCTGGTGAGACGAGTCGTCCGATCTCACTTTCAACAATTTTATCGTTTTTTTTTTGTTTGTTTCACTTTTTCCCTCTTTTCTTCGCTTCCACTCCATTTCGTTTTTGTTTTTGTACTTTTTTTTTTTCATATCTCATGCACAACTCGTTTGATGAGTGTATATAATATATGCGTCACGTTTGGCCGGTAAAATTTGTATAAACGCGATCGAGGAAGTTGTTGATAAAAATGAAGAACGTGAAGATGGATGAATTTTCGTCGCGAAGTTAAACTGACGGTTGATTGAGAAAAAGAAAACTCGACCTTGCTGAAGTAGATTTAAAAAAATGAAAAAAATATATTTTGGAAAGAAACACGTCGCGAGTACGTGCTACTCCGATGTAAATAAGAAAGATCATACTTCCGGGATCTGAAATTTAACGAGGAGAGCATTCAAAGTAGATTTGGAATTGGTCGGACAACTCGAGGAAAATTTAATCCTGTTTCACACGCTCCTGTTCGGTGCATCGATTAATTTAGAAAAAAAAAAAAAACGGATAAATACCAAAATAGCTAAACAAAAGAAATGAACAATACGATCCAACCTAATAACTGTTATTTTATAATATACCGAGTAATTTTTTTTTTTAATTAAAATATAATAGAACGGATATTCTGTTCTATTTTTTTATTTTTTATTTTGGAAAATTAAAATCAACATAGAATTTAATTTAAAACATTATTACAGTACTTGATCATTTGAAATAAAAAATAATTCTGAATAACTCTTATGATGGGACCAAAACTTTCAAAACTATTGATAGATCGTTTATTCTTTTTTTTTTTTTTTTTTTTTTTTTTTTTTGGAATAGCTAACGGAACTCTTCGAGAGAAATCAAGCGGTGAGCCAAAACGTTCGAATGATATACCGTATAAAGATTTCAAGCAAAACGAAAAGTTGTCGAGTCGTCGAGACGAAAGAAGGCTGAAAAACGGTACCTGCATCCCGAAGATCGTACAGTCGAGTACACGATGTCTTCGACGGGTAGAATATCTATTATATGAGCATACGAATGATAAAGAGAAACAAAATAAAAAATCTTAGAGTGAGCAAGAGAGAGAGAGAGAGAGAGAGGAAACTCGAGAAAGAGTGAATACTGATCAAAAATCGTGAGGTGAATGAGCTCGTAGTGAGACAGACCGAGGCAGTATAATAAAATTACGAGGAAGATGAACGAAGAGAGTGCGTCAACTCGAAAGAGAGATCAGGTTAATTCTACCTCGATGCTTTTACCAAAGTACGACCCAAAGATCATGAATTACCATTCATCTTGTTACGTTTAACGATAGATAAAACTAATCTCGGCAACTTCTATTCTCGTTAATATTTAAAAATTAAAATAAAAGCATGTAATGATAATTTTAACGAAAAACGAAAATGGCCTTTTCTTTACGAATTCCTAGTTCGAGAAAAAATATATATATTTTGCAACCAAAAATTTCAACTATAAGCAAAATAACGAGGGTTCATAAACGTGTAATCATTGCTTTTTTTCCACAAAGCGTTTATTTATTTTTTTTTTTTTTTTCTACGCACAACGGTACAGTATCTAAATTATCAAGCAAAAAAATTAATCGTAAACTTACTTTAAAGCGATAAATTCGTGTGCGCATGTTAAGGCATGAATTCCGTATATTTTCATCGTGAATATATTTATTATTATAATTCGTCGCGTGTGATGCATTATTTTCGTATGACAATTCTGGACCACATATGCGAGTACACACCATAAAATTCGCATGTCGCGTTGTATTAAATCGTACGAGTAAAAATCAGTCATCAAACGTAGCCACGAAATTAAACGCAATAAATACGAACACGTGATAAACAAGGATGTACGTAAATTACAATAAATTACTTTACAAATAAAACAATACTATTTCGTACATGTAACTTCTTGTTTTATACTTTATTCTCGCTACTCACTACCCAAGATCTAATTTGTAATATTTTTTTTTTTTTCATAATTCATAATTCATAACGAGCTGAAAAAAATAACAAAGCCGACACGACCTACTGACAATTTTGAGTGCTCATTTTTATTGTACTTGAGGTCACGAGGAGCAATTAAAATTTTCGGTAATCCTGTTTTACTGAAAATTACCACAGGTAGATGTGTTCTTACTGATTACTACAGAGGCTCAAATTGGGAGAAAAAATATAAATAATATATCAATTTTATAAATTATTTAATAAATTTTTATAATAGGATGATTAGGAATATTTTTTTTTATTTAATTCATCATCATAAATTTTGTAAATAAAAGTTAAAAAATCTAGATAATAAAAATTTCAACATCGATTATTTTCTATTGGGGAAAAAAAATCACACAGGCTTAAAAAAAAAAATTTCTATGAACAATATACCCGCTGAAGGGTTCACCCATTCTGAATTACGAAAACCTCAAAAATAGTCGTGTCTCAAAATTCCCCAAAAAAAAAAACACCTTTTCAAAATTCTCAGAAGCCTCAGCTTGCATGGACACTTTTTTTTAATGCAAAAATCCAAACGTTTACGACTAGGAACGAAATCATATATATATATATATATATATATATATAAATATATGAGATTTTGTACGTATATGAATATATCACGAGATTTTATTTTCTGATGCACGAGTCGAGCAGCCACGACGCACCCAAATATATACAGTTTTCTCAAAATAATTGGCATCCCTGTTTTATCCACACACAACGATGTACTGTCAATTGAACGAGTAGCCCAAAGTCTTTCTCCCTTTCCCCATACGTACAAGTATAAAACAGCGTTGAACTTCACCGCACACACACACACATCACGAGGACGAAAGGAGAAAAAAAAATGAAAAAAAAAAAAGGAAAATGATATGCAAACGAATTGTTTATCGCGACATAAAGTATGCATGCGTCTCTCGAAAGCTGTGCATTTCACTCCGAAATTATAACACTAACTAATTATCATAATTGTGACAATAATTATTATTATTCGTTGTCTAAAATATATGTTACTACATTTTTTTTGTTTTTTTATTATCGTATAGTAGAGCGTACCCGATCAGCCGGCCAGTCCGTACATTTCAGCAACGCGCTACTACTGCCCCTCGGGGATGATGTCACGAGGCCACGATGCAGCTTTTTATCAGTCGATACGGCAGTACAAATAATTTTCATCGTTATTATTATTTTTCAAATTTAGACTTGATAGATTGGACGAGATGAATTTCCATCGGTCCGGCATTAAAAATATGATAAAAACGTCAGTGTCGAAATTACAATAGAAAATATTGTTCCTTGATCGATCGTCTGGTTACATGTTTGACTGTGAAGGAGCTGACTCGACCCGTTGAATCGATACCGCGGAGTCACATGTTCGTCCAATTTCACGGATATACGAGAGAAGTGAAACCTGTTCATGGCAACTGACTGGTTTAATACGACTTTAACGTTGGAATTTTTGCAGTATTACGATGCTTTAATGATGCCCAGTAGGTAATGCTAGTTAGAAGCCTTCCGCAATATTCGTCGCATTACGTGGGCTATCCACAAGGGGTTGAATTCTCGCGAAGGGTTGAACAGGGCATTCGCCCGGTAATGTCACGACCAAGATTTTTATGCGTTGATAATAAAAATAAATGGACAATTTTCAATTTGAGCGAGACAGAGATAAGATTTTTTTAAAATGATGAAATTATTTCAAAATTTTCAAAGTCTATCGTTTCATCGTGATTAATCATTTATTTGATCATTAATTGTCAATTAATTATTTCATACTGATTTATCAATCGCTCATGCGATTGTTAATCATTAATTAATGACACGAACGATAATCGATACGTAAACCAATTATTCAGCAACGCAATCGATCTCGTTATATTGTAAAATTAATTACGAAGGATTGTTATTTTGAAATAATTTCGAAATTTTCATGAAATAATAATTCGAAAAAAAAAGTGATTTTCACAATAATTCGTCATTGTTTTGTTTGGAATTCATTTTCATTGATTTCCAATTTGGTTCGTGTTCGCTTCTGGCTTACGTTTTCTTATAAAAATTGAAATTCGACTGTCGTAAATGAAATTGCACCGAAAACCATCTTTTTCGGAATGATGGAGGAAATAAATTTCAGAAAAAAAAATTCATATTCTCCATTTCTATCAAGCTCCATAAATATATATGCGATAAATGAAATATGTTAGTACACAGAACACGATCGAGTTGCGTGTGTGTAACGCCCGTTTCAAGCACTCGTTTCACGGTCATCAGCTGGGCACACGTATTCCCCTGCTCGATCCCAAAGTATGCAGATATACGAACTCGTTCACCATTGTATTTACGCGAAAAAAAAAGAATAGAGAGACATGGAAAAAAAAACATTCTATCTTAACGCAACAGCGCAGAGAGCCAGAGAGACGTGTGTAATTCATGCAAGCGTCATCATTGTATGTGAAATGGGAAGTTCGTGGCACGGTTCGTTTGCAAAAATAAAAGTCGACTAATCATTATTTATAAATATAGTAGTCAAGGCTCTCTTCGGCTCACCGATGTATATCATTACAGCCTAGACTATTTGCACGAGCGTCGCGTACAATTTTTCATAGTCTTTTTTTTTTCTCGTCCTCGCGACTCGCGGAGGACGGGTAAATTTTTTTGGGCTCTTTTTTCATTCTTACATCGTTTTTTTTTTTTGTACATTTTTTCTTCTCACCCGCGCTACACAATGCTAATGCGAACGAGATATATATTTCATTCACTTGACTTCTATGAGGACGAAACTTTCGTTTTTTTTTTTCTTCTTTTCAATTTCCTTTACAAGACGGTTCTCGTCATCTCCTTGTCCTCCCGTCTCATATCCTCGTCATCCCGGCCCCGCAAACGGCAGCCCCGTGACTTTCTTTCATGTCTTTAGCCCGCCAACTCTGTACCGTCGTCCGCATTTTCAATGCTCGCTTTTTCACTATTTTCAGGGATACGATTTTTAGATCGTATACGCGAGACCGCGATCAGCGCGAAATAAATCGATAAGATCCGTGGTCAAGTTTATATAATTTCCCAGCTCGGCCGTAGTCCCAGCAGGGGGCGAAATGCGCAATGATAATTGTGCCAGCCTTCGCCGCGCGTCATGATAGCTACCCCCCATACTCTCTCGGGGAACTCACGAATATTTTTCGATTTGGATTTTTCCATTTGGATATTTTTTCAATGGAAAAATATTTTTTTTTTGTTCTTCCCGGGCCTCTTTCTCGTATACAGACTATCAAGTCGATCGACACTCCGATCCAATAATTTTCCAATAGATCCATATAGAAGACCGACGGAATGTTTTAGTAATTAAACAAGCAAATAATATGAAGCGTTAACTATTAACCGGAATAATGGAGAATATAGGAAAAATGAAAGGTGGCAATTTTTTTTTTTTTTTTTCAAAGCTGTACATTTCCGATTTAATTTTTTTTTTTTAATTTAATTATTGATGATTAATAATTGACAGTTATCGCGATTGATGTCGAATAATAAAACGAATATCGTACCTGATGAAGCCACGCAAGCTGCATCGTCATGGGTGTTACTCTATAATGGGAAGTCTCGCTCTATAAGTTCCGTGGGCCCATAGCCCATAAAGCTTCGGCTGTCACACCGAGAGGGCACCAAGACTTCCGTAATTCTAAACTGAATTTTCATGCTCCCATTGTTCACATGGCCAAAATATTTTTTTTAAATCCACCGGTATAATTAATCATAGGCTTAATTAGTTATCGTCATTGTTTGATAGTATCAATTATTTCTATAACTGTAACAATAGAATCATTAATTAATTTGGCAATTATAAGATACAAATTTTTACCATTTATTTTGATAATGAAATTTAAATAATTGAAAATTACAGGAATCAAAAGACTCATGTAAGTGTTTCAATTATCTCACCAATCCGTGTTCTATTGTTTCGTGTTAAAATTATGTTATTATGTTTATTAAATTATGTTATTATAGCATAATATTTACATATAACCGGCATCAGCAATGGGTACGCGGTTGGCGCGCGGCTTTGGCGATCACCGAGAGTTAAGCAGCATTGGTCGAGGCCAATACCTGGAGCGGTGACCGCTCAGCCGCGCGCTGGCTGGCGCATCGAATCGCTGAGCGGGAGGCCATCTTTCCAGAGTCCGGGATCCCTGCGAGGAACACGAACTCTGCCGAAAGAGCCGACTGTATCGGCACAGGTTTTCCGCAGTTTCCCTGTGCCCTCGTGCGAATGCGATACAGAAGGGGATTAGGAAAGAGTGGCTGCGGACAACACTCTGGAGAGGACTTGTGGAATAGGAAAAAAATGGAACACGGAAAAATAGGTTAGGGTCTGCCAAAAAAGAAGAAGGACCCCGGGCATTGGCAACAAAAAATTAAATTATTTACATATATACGATTTTTTCCGTAAATAAATAAATAAGTAACTAAGTATATGAATAAATACATAAATGAATAAATGAATAATCACAGGAAGTAGAAATTTCGATTTTGCATTCGATGAAATAATTACTTGGAATTAATTGGATCTGTTAATTGTAAAAAATATATTTAAAAAAAATCCCCAACAATCATAAATGTCAAATAAAGTACATAATAAATTTTCTATGCATTATATGTAAAGTTTATTGTTACCCAAGAAAACGTAATTAAATTACTGTTTTTTTTTCTAATTAGTACAATGCAATTAACCTAATTTTCATTGAAATAAACTTTTATTCGATTCAATGGAAGTTTAGTCGATAAATAACAGAGAGATCATTTTTATTCGACAGCGGTGATGCTCGGAATGAAATGTTTCAACGCTGAAAAAATATACGAACGATTTTTCGTAAACCGCGTGTGCATGTGTGCATTGTAAAGGCTTCAACTTCACAATGTGTCCAGAACGTATTAGATTCATTGGGAGTCATCCGCTCGTTATGTCTGTTGGCAAACATTTGTCGTTGGCAAATTTGCGATGCATATTTATTCATCGAGTCGTTTTTTTTTCTTCGCCCTCTTCGTGTTTCATTCGTGTCGTGGGACTGACGCAGTCATTTGGAAATTTTACTTCGCGTGTCCGCGAGAATAAAAGTTCCCATCGTAGAAATTTCATTTTTACGAGACGGTGGAGGTAACCGAAATTAATTTGTCATCCATTCGTTAATTTAATTAGTCGATAATTTATCGATTTTTTGTTTTGGCCTCCAGTTCAATTTCTTGTATTTATCAGTTTTTTTTTTTCCCCAAAAATCATAGCATTTTCATGGCATCATCGCAAAATTTTCCAATGCACACGTTTTTGGAAAACATAATTCAAGGGAAGCTTGAGTATACCACGAGACCTATGCATGCAAAAGAATATTTCAAATTAATTATATATATGTTAATGATTAAAAATTTCAGTTTTAAATTGATTTTAAACGAACCATTTCTTTTATGATACAGTGAATAAAATTATATTTAAATGCATAATTTTGGCACCAGAGAATTTCATAAATTGATCCATCTATGTTTTTCAAAATTGTATTAAAAACATTTTAAACAATCTACTGAGTCGATAATTTTTCATTCCGAGTACAGATTGTACTTATAGAATGCATTAAATTTAGGAGAGTTTCGACTGTGTCTATCGTACAACGGCTATAATTATTAATAATATCGATATAGTCAGAATTATGCATCATAAAAATTAATGATATTTCAATCAAATCAAAGCGAGACCTAAAAATTTTTCAATCGTAAGTTTATACCGTGATCCAGGACATTTAATTATTGCTCTCTCGGTATTTTCTGGCTTCACCTGCGAGAAAAGATCGTAAAAATCGTCGAGACAAGCATTCGAAAGATCAGAAATACGTTGGTAAGAAATTCCATACGTTTTTTTTTCCTTTTTTTTTTTTCTTTCTTTTTCTAAATACACTTTACACACAGCGAGGCTCTCGGGACCGATGGATGCTGCTGGAACGGTACTCGCTATAGGAATCTAGGTGAGCCATCTCGACATGTATTTTGCCATGAACAACGCCGCCGCCAGCTCGATATCGCCGTCTCTCGAACACTCGTTCCGACGTGTGTATATCTTCAGGGCGAAAGCGTGAAAGTACGAGCGAGAGAGAAAATTATGAATAATCGGTCAGTAGGTGGGCATACTATACTTTCGAAAGTTGAACCTTAATTCAGAATGATGAAAGGGGAAAAAAAAAAACCCCCGTTACTATAAAAAATGTCGCTCTGAAAAAGTGCCCATTTATACCTAATACATTTACCAGGAATTGAATTTCAATCTTGCGATTGTATGAGAATCGTCAACAAATTCGTACGAAACGCATGATCCGTGAGACTTGCCAATTTACAAAAATTTATTTGTAAAACAAAAAAAATAAATAAAAACTCCCAATGATCTCATATTATTTCAATTCGAAACGGATTACTGAAACGAAAAGTTATGATAATCGTTCAATCCAAATACGATAGCTTAAAAATCTTATTGATGTCAAGTATAACTTTTTGTTTTTTGTTTTTTACCGAATTATGATTTATCAAAACCAAAGCCATTTGTTTCGTTTCGATGAGAAGAAAAATTGGAACCTTTTCATACGATGCAGTTTGAAAGAGTCCACGGTGCAAATGCTTTTGGTTTAAAATCGTCGTAACGTATTCAGCAATTAGATCAGTTGACACGAAATTAGCCTTGCCTTTAATTATAATCACAAGTTTGAGACCTTAATAACAAAAACTGCCCGGAAGTTGGGAATGTTTTTTATTTTCTTTATTTTTTATCGAAAGATTGCTCCGCTGGGAAAAAATCAAATTTTATCACTTAAGTAATTCGAGTCCCGTTGATTTAATTAACGAAAAAGCTGGAATCTGGAGAATCTTTGTTGGGCCAAAAGATATGTTCGATTTTTCACCATTTTTTTTATGCGAAAAATATTAAAAATATAGAGTGTTGATATTTGGTATATGTTTACTGAGCGGTTTTTAGTGAACATGATAATATTTTTTTAAATTTGGTGCGCTGGCGATGATATTCTTCGCTCGCGAAAGTCCCAAGTCCTGGACAGGTGATTTGAAACAAAAAAATCAAACATATTTTTACATTGTACAATATTGTGTACAAGTTGAACTCGAATTAAAAGAAGAAATATTGAAAAATAAAAAAAATGTGAGTGATCAAAGGCGAAGTTTAGTTTTTTGACAAAAATTTTTGCAGTTGTTTGTTCATAATATAGAAACGTTTGAATATTTTTGAATAATTCTAGTTCAACTTATACACAATATTGTACAAAGTAAAAATATGTTGTCCAAGACTTGGAACTTCCACAAGGAAAGAATATCATCACCGACATACGTGGCTCCCTCCTACTCCCAATACCATGTTTTGTCAAACTTTAAAAGATAATTATCATGTTCAATAAAGACCGCTTAGTGAACACACCGAATATCTACATTCTATATTTAATATTTTTCGTATAAAAAAATTGGTGAAGTATCGAACATTTTTTGGCCGAACAAAGTAGAAACAGATTTGAAAAAATTCCTTGCGTAAAATGGAGAACGACGAAAAGGAAAAGGTAAGAATTTCACTCTTCGCGATCTTGCGAAGCAACCGTGAAAAAAGTGGCTCACAATTTTTTTTTTCTTACCGACCGTGGTATGGTCCACCAATCTCTCTCTTCCCTCGATAAGCCTTTACAAACGCTTGAAAAAACCAATATATCGTTATAATAAATATATTTCAAATTTAACAAATATTAATACGATAGTATGTTGAATAAAAATGGAATTCACGTTTAATCCAAATCGAAGAAGAAATTAATAGAAAATAGGAAAAATTCATTTTGTACGAAAATTAAAAAAAAAACACTGATTTTTGGACCGAGCAGTACACACATAAAAACCTCGTTTACTGAGTATTAATATGGTCAAAACCCTACCTTACCATGGTAAAATTATTTTTATTAGTGTTTGCGATGCTCTGTCATTATTCACAATTCTCATTATCCCCGAAGTAACTGCATACACACATTAAGAGCGTGTTCGGAAATTGGCTGACAGTACTGTCAGTACTAGAAAATGTACAGTATACGTGACTTGCACTATAGATTTTCTAGTACTGACAGTACTGTCAGCCAATTTCCGAACCTGGCCTAAAAGTCCCAAAACTACTTTACCAACTAACGAAAAGCTTCATTTCCTCCTTTTTTCATGACAAATAATGTCTTGGAATTCCATCAAACGACAATTTTTCATTCGCGATGTAACAATCCACGCCTACGCGCGAAGATTGTGAAATTGTTATTTTCTCCGCGATATATGATGCATCGCAAAATTATATACATAAATCTCATGAAAAAAAAACCCGCCTAGCGTTGTTGGAACGCCATATTTATCACAGACGTGACTTTTTCCACGTTCTACAAAAATCGGTGCTGCTCCCTTCTTCGGTTTTTTTTTTTCTTCTTATACTTTGCAACACAAAGTCCAAATGAAAATATTTTTACGGTTTTCCATTATAGGCCCCATGTTCGATTAAAGATTTGAAAAAAAAATTAAATTCCATGAAAATTAGAGTTGATCGCAAAAATAAAAAAATTCGTTTGTCAGGAAAGCACTGATCCTTTTAGGTATAAACAATTTTGCAAATAAATAAACAAAATTTACGAACGTAATGTACTTACGAAAAGATATTAAAAATGTATCATAAGTCCTCGTGATCGCTATCGAATACGATTGTATACAATTTTTCAACGAAATTTCACTGATATTAAATTTTTCATTTTTTATCATTAAAAGTTACGGGTATACGTATAGTTCCTGTGCGCTGAAGAGAACGAAAGAAAAACCGCCTTGACCGTATAATAACTACTACCTCCACCTCATCCTCCTCCGGCGTCACATTTTTCCCCGATCCTATTACACAATCCGAACGGCCCGAGGAACGTCACGCCATAATTTATCTGAACCCGATCGCTTGATTTACGGGACGCAAGCCTGATGAATTATTTTCCTTCATTTTTTTTTAGACAAAAGATTGATACCAAAGTTGAATTACCTGCGTGGATTGGGCCATTTTTTTTTTTTTAGGAATCCGTATCTTTATGGAGAGAAAGCTATGGAAAACCGGATAACACATGATTATTCTTATCGCGAATGGATGATAACGGTGAAGATGAGTTATCGTAGAAGTTGGATTAGTTATATTTATAAATAATTTCAAATTATCATCTTGGACATTGACGATGTACGATAATTCCCATCTTCTTGTTTAACCTCAAAATTGTTTCGTCTTTTTTGTAATAATTAATATGCATTTTACGTTTACATTTTTCTCTCGATTATTTTAAATTCTTGATGACATTTCGTCGCGTATGGTAATAATGAAAATTTATAGTTTTGCGAACAAATCGATTGATAAATAAGTCAATTCTTCGTATGCGTTCTTCATATGGCTTGTGTGAGTAAGAAAATTTTTCCCGCTTAAAATCTGTGCCAAAATGGCGATTGTAAGATCGAAATTTATCGCCAAAATGGCGGATAAACGTGATCTGAAACTTTGCCGTAAGAAATGAAAAAATTTTCGAGGATTAAAATTAAAATCGTTCGAAATTCAAATGCCAATACATAATTTTATAATTAAAACTGTATAAATATATAGATTTGAAAATGCTCTACGATTCATGATACAAGTCAATTTTTACATTTTTTTCATTTTTTTATCGTCAAATTTTTGTCAAGACTATCGAAAAAATTATTTTTTTAGATATATTTCGTGTAAACAATTATTTTTTTAGATATATTTCGTGACCATGTTGTTTGTTCTAAATTATACCGATACGCATTCTAGAAATCGGTGCAATATGAATTATCTTTCCTCCGATACTTCGTAATTGTTGATTGAACAATGCAGAATAAGTGGAGTCAACGAGATATCAGAATTACGTGTTTTTACAACGATGAGAATTCCGACAATTTTCTGACTCACAATATTGATTTCCGACAATCTCGTTTCGGTGATCGCACGTAGGCGACTACTCGTGCGATGTTGGAAAAACGAAAGAAAAAAAAACATAAAATGAGGATGATACAGCATGAACCCAGGTTTGATAACGTGTATGAGGCATATATGCTCGAGTTGGGTATATATATAAATATTCGTCATACGGCCTCTAGAGTCTCGCCGCTGATGTTGACAGTCGAAAGATAATCTCTCTTATCCAACTTGTAATATACCTGTACATATATATCATTCTCGTGCAGTAAAACTCACAGACTTTGCCAGAATTTTTTCCACCGACGATTCGGCGAAAATTATGCAGTAATACAAGTCGATCTCAGCTTGAAAAAGCGTCGTTCATATATATATATATATATATATATATATATATATATATATATATATATATATATATATATATATATATGTATGTATATATATATATATATATATATGAACGATATAACGATTATATATATATATAAAGGGCCTTTTTTCGTTTTCGCTCTTCTCCGAGATTCTTGTACTTTTTTTTTTACTAAAAAATAGCTCACGCGAAAGGGCTGGGCTGAAAAATTTTTTTTACTACTGCCTCAATGACGTTAAAATTTTTAAAAAAGGCTATTTTCGGGAATTTAAAAATTGAGATATCCTTAAATCCTTCGATGGCTATGTTTTATATGACGAAACAAAAGTTTTCGTCAAACCTGAGATGCGTGCGATTTTTTTAGTACCTGTATTTTAAAATTAGTTTTTACGGAATTTCAATATAGATTTTTCGGTACTAAAAAAAATTACACGCATCTCAGGTGTGACAAAAACTTTTGTTTCGTCATACGAAACATAGCCACCGAAGGATTTACGGATATCTCAATTTTTAATTTCCCGAAAATAGCCTTTTTTGAAAATTTCAACGTCGTTGAGGCAGTAGTAAAAAATTTTTTTCAGCCCAGCCCCTTCGCGTGAGCTATTTTTTAGTGAAAAAGTACAAGAATCTCGGAGAAGAACGAAATCTAAAAAAAAGGCCCTTTTTTGAACCGCCGTAATATATACAATATACATCTGTATAATATAATTTGTGGTTGTGTACGCCATATTGGATCGCGTGCTCTTCGTATGTCACTCAGCAACGACTCTTTCGCACTTTAATGGCACACTCCCAACAAGCGTGATCCATTTTTTATTCCTCATTTTAAGTAAATAAATCAATAAATTAAAAACAAGGTTAACCGTTCATTTGCTTGTTTAATTCTTTCACGTATATTCATTTTCCATCGATTTTTTTCTTTCCTTTAATTTCACATGATCACTGTGAATTCTCGAAAATTATACGAGAAGACCAAATCACAAAATTAAAGCCTCGATTAAATTTTCATTGATTGTCGCCAAAAAAATAAAACACTCGTCAATGACATTTCATTGACGTAGAAAGTTCAAGCTAGATATTTCACTTTTTTCCCAAATATTTCAATTTTTACCCAAATTCAATAGCCACTATACTTTAATCTTACTTTTTTTTTTAAATTCCATAATTCGTATAAAATCTGAGATGCTTAATGGATTTTTATAAAAATCATCGAAGCAGTAGTACAAAATTTACACACTTTTCAATTCAGAATATTCGTCCAGCCATCGTTTCCTAAACGTAACTTTTCAAATTTTTAATATATTTTTTACGGAAGCCCTGAAAAGCTGGAAATAAAATGAAAAAAAAAAATACTTTTTGCGAAAGCAACGTTTCCTCGATGAGAAACGTGATAAATAATAAATTTTAATAGCAAATAAATTGCTTGACATAACATTTTATTTATTATATGCTTAAACAATATTCATTGTGTATGTATGTGAATGTTTACTTGATCTCAAATAGTGTCAATAATTTTTTTTCTTTTATGAAAGTCTGTCAATTTCAATGTGAAATGATATCCAAACAGCACAAATCTCACGTGCTTTTTATATACATATCTGTATATTTATAGCATTTAACTGCAGCATGCACTTGATTAATCGTTTCATTATGAAAAAAAAAATCATAAAAAATGTATATCTTGCTTATTATTGTTATGTTTTTTCAACCACGTGTCACTTTTTATTTTATCAATGTATATAAACGTGTGTGTACATAATATAGTCCACAAGATCACGTAAGATTTTCGACCAAGCGTTCACTCGATAACGCACAACTTCCCGCTTTTGATTATGGCCACTTATCGTTCAAAACACATTTAAAAAAACCGCCTCGGTTTATATTTACTTAAGCTCACCGAAGTGCTCGCGCGTGTTAAGATAACTATTCTTCTCGGTATAGCCCCGATACGTCGTACTATATATATATATGTATGTATATGCATATATATATTATATATTTAAATAATCTCTTAGCTCGCAGCGTATTTATTATATATAATCAGATAGCGAGAGAAAAAATGATATTTTTAATAAATTTCGTGACAAATTAAAAAATTTAATAAAAATTTTCCCCTGAAATATGTACACTTTACTTTTCATTTTTTTTTTTTCAATTGCTTTTTCCAATCGTACGACAACAATTACCTTTTCACGTATTTCATCCCTTTACCCCTTGACTTCCCAAATTTAAGGATGTATCGGACGTACCTTCCCAACCAAAAGTTACTTTCGTCGACAATATTGCATACTTTATGATAAGATGAAAATCGGAAAAAATTCAACCACAATATAGACGATATGAAGATTAATTTTTAATAATAATAATGCCAAAAAGTTATCAATAAATTGTTCAAACAAGACATTGCTTAACAAATATTTATGGAAAGTTTTTTTTTGACACGTGAAATATATTCGTTGATTTTTCTGACTACACATGAATTTTTTAAGAATTTTCTTATCATTTTGAAATTTCGGTTTTCGAAATTTTTTTAATTTTCAAAAATGAAGGAAAAATCGTGAATTTTGGATAGGTTTTCGTAAAACCGTTGTACATGTATATTACAATTAAGAAGTTTCCAGGGCATTGAACGAATAGTTTACAACCTTTACAAATTTCCGAATGCCGAAATTTCAAAATCATAAGAAAATTTTTAAAAAATTCACGCGTTGTCATAAAAATCAACGAATTCATTTAACATGACAAAAACAAACATTCCCTAAAAATTTATTGAACAATGTATTGTTTAAACAATTTATTGATAACTTTTGGGCATTATTATTATTAAAAAGTAATCTTCTTATCGTCTCTATTGTGGTTGAATTTTTTCCAATTTTTATCTTATCATAAAGTATGCAATATTGTCGACGAAAGTCACTTTTGGTTGGGAAGGTACGTCCGATACATCCTTAATGTACTATACTGTATTCAACGTGGGCTCAGGGAAAATGCTTTATTGTTTTTCTTTCGTGCCACAAAAAAAAATCATGGATCCATATAATATAAATTAAATATAAACTAAATATATTTTCATGATTTCACACGTATTTGTAAATTATAAAGAATATATTTTTTCGTATGTATTTTTTTTTTTTTTTTTTTAAGAATACATATGTCACATATGGAAAATATATTTTGGTGGATATACAAAGAAATTTCAGCAGATCAATAGCGTAAAAATTATGCGAGTTAAAGAAATTCGTTTGGACGATTGTACACAGCTCTATCTCGTGGAAGAATCCTGAGAAACCTGTTAGTCTAAAAGATACGTAAAAAAAAAAATTGGTCCTCGTAAATACCACGGTAATCGCGAGATGGTCATGTAATTCGAGTTCAACGTTGAAGAAAAAGAGATACAAAAAAAATTCGAATGTTGAAAAAAAAAAACGAGCTTCGACCGATCAATGATCCAGACTCATTTTCTAAAACCCTGGCTGTTTTCTGTACTATTATTAAAGTACGGGGGATAGAGAACGAAACTAGAAAGCGTGTGTATATTTTTCAGACTTGAAAAAAAAAAAGTCGAAGATAAAAATGGTCCACGAAAATAGAACCCTCGACTTCCGTGCATCTATATGCAGCGATCCTTCGACGTATACTTTAATGAAACTACTGAACTTTTATGCCGACAATAAGCACGGCTCCGTTGAAAAAAAATTAAAACGAAAAATAGTTTTTAATGATTTTATCATCGTTCAATTCTCATTAATGTAGAAAATTTTTTTTTTTTTTAATAATTATTCTTGAATGACGAATAACGATTTAAAAAAAAACCTTTTACAAAGTACATTAAAATTAGATAAAGTCGTAATTCCCGAAATTGAAATTTTTTTAGTTTTATACATCTCGATATTTACAAACTGTCCATCTCTGTCTCTATAAATACACGTCCTGCGTTACAAGATTCCACACCCACGCACAACGTAAAGTTATGATCTCGAAAGAATATTCTTTGCTCTGCTATGATTTTTCTTCAATCATAGAGAGTCATGGCTATACACGTGAAGATATATACTATATAGAAATACGTGAACCTTTCTCTGACTAATAGAATCCCGTCGAGAATGTATTATTACGAGGAGGCAGGAGATTGTCAATAATAATAAATCATATGGGATCGAGAAAAAGAGAGGCCAAGGAAAATGGTAAGAGTTGCATAAAGAATCTCTCTCTTTTTCTCTCTCTCTCTCTCTCTCTCTCTCTCTCTCTTCTCTCTCTCTCTCTCTCTCTCTCTCTCTCTCTCTCTCTCTCTCTCTCTCTCTCTCTCTCTCTCTCTCTCTCTCTCTCTCGTTCTCTCTATATATATTTTCTCAGCTCTGCGATATTCATTCAAACCAGGGCCTTTAAGTGAAAGACTTTATAGAATTTTTTTTTTTTTTTTTTTCAACAAAATATAACATATGAACCCCTAAATGGATCTTAACCAAACTCAGTAACGAACAGCCTTATGAGCTACTCGAGTTGTGTGCCAAATTTCAGCTCGTTAGCGCAAAATTTGTTCAATCTGGGAGGGTCAAGAGAAAATTTAAAGAAAAATTAAAAAATTGAAAATTCATCAAAATCAACATGTCTGCATCTATTTTTCTGAAAATTTATGTAAAGATATCACATTAACTCTGATCGTGTGATAATGTCAGTCAGATAGCTCAGGCTATTCTCACGATCGAATAATTTTAATTTTCGGAGCACACGCGTTTATCAACAAACTTTTTCCAAACACCATTTTTTTTTTTTTTTTTTTTTCGATCTTTCGGACTATTTTGAGTGCTGACGAAACATTGAAATGTCGAAAACAATTTTTTTTTTTTTCATAAAGATCTTCATTTATGAGTTATCAAAAAATTTGAATCCGATTGAATGTATATATATATATATATATAAGGACTGAGAAGTCGTTCTCACATAACCATTAGGCGGACATTGCGACGTTAAGAGCTCTACGACGTTGGAATCTCTGGGCGTCTTGAAACGGTAAAATCGACACACAGACATATATATGTGTGATTCTCATTTTGAAAATACTCGTAAGAATATCGTGAAGTTCCAAATTATTCGGAACAAAATTTCGAAAGCTATAGTTTTATATTTTACTATTTTGCTACGAAATCGTTCGAGTTTAATGCCACGTTAATTATTTTTCACAATAAGTCAACGTGTATTATATCGAGAATGATAATGCTGGTCGGAACACAAATCTCATGAAAAATACAAAAACAAAAATCTTTAAAAATATGCAAGTGTTGGCCTTTTTTTTTGTCAAAATAAATTTGTAAATCAAATTTTTTGGTAGGAATTTTCATGTAGTCAAAAAAATTACATTTAAACATTCTTTTCCCCCGAATCTTTTGAGCCATCTCTAAATGTCTATTATTATTATTATTATTATTATTATTATTGTTATAAATCTTGATCCGTATATATGTTGAATGCGAAGTACGTATATAGAGACCAACTTGTGTTACGATGATGGTATGTGTGAGATCCTAGGGAGAGGCTTACCGCGACACGCGCGTGAAAACCTCGAGCCGGCTCGTACAAACCGACGAGTTTAGTTCATGCTCGCACGCGTTATTAGCCGGCTAGCTCAAATGTAGCTGTCCGATATATCGCACTCAATATCACGAATTTCGATATTACAACGCGTAAAAGTATATTACAAAAAAAAACAATTGAATCGTCGTAAAGTGTGCTCTGTGTGTCTCGCGAAATTTGGATAAACGAAATAATTGATAATTAAAAAATTATTCGCTCAAAATGATCGCACTACCCTGAAGAGAAAAGTTGAAATATCATTTTTTGGTGGTGTTTTTTTTTTTAATTTTCTTTCGAGAATAGGGAACAGTGATAGCGACGATTCTTAAATTTGTGAGGTGTACATCGTGTTTATCGAATTATTCGATTTACAAAGGTATATATATATATATATATATATATATGGTTCGTAATAGTGCATGCTGTGATACGATTTATTGTGAAATAATATGAGGATCAGCCGGCAATCGGAGAAGCAATCGATAGCTTCGTGTGACTGAAGGTAAGAATCGATCGATATCGATTAAACGCGAGGATTACACGATCATGATGATTTTGTTTAATTACACATCGTGATTATTATCACAGTCATGAATAACATAAAAATCCGAATCGACCATTTCGTTATTCAGCCTAAAAAAAATTTGCTCCGATCAATACAAATTCGTTAATTGAGTTCGAAATGAAAATCGTTGATTCGTCAATCGATAATTCAATATAATTCGCTGTACGATCGATTTATATAAATTTCTCATTCCATCGTTTTCTCGCTCACGAATGAATTTTTCTCGATAAAAATAATTCAGGCGAGCAGAGAATTGACAAAAAGTTATTTTCAAATGGATCTTGAACTGTACAGCCGTTTGATACGATGATTCATCAAAGCTTGTTAAATTTTTAAACGTATATGCGACTCGATCACTGATAATTTTTTTTTTTCTATTTTTTCTTCAACCGAAAAAAAAAAATTCGTGATACGCTGCTCGTAATAATGGGAGAAGTAGGAGGAACAAAAATATAATTATCGCTGTAGCGTCGAAAACGTGGTTTATCTATTACTAAAGCTTTATCACCCGAACAATCGGAGATTAACGAAAAATTCTGCGACTTTTTTTCTACAAACTTTTTCATTCGTGTATACATCTATATTGCTCTCTCCTCTCTCTCTCTCTCTCTCTCTTTCTCCCCCTCTTATTTTCTGACTGACAATGACGTCAGATATGATGTAAACAGATTTATCGTCGAGCTTGAGTACGCAGCAGGTGGGTGAAAAAAAAAGGAACGTCCTATGACTAGCAGAGGTATTACGAAACTAAAAATGATACTCCTGGAAGAAGAAAGTTTTACACACACACCGCACGTTTGAATAATGGAAAAAATATCATTTAAACTTGTTTATTTCGCACGGTTTGTAATAATTAAAAATAATTTTTCGCTTACAATCGATTATTAATAACTTTTGATACGTTTATTCGTTATTATTTTTGCCCGCACGATTGAACGTGCTCCGTTATAAAATTTACCTTTATTTTCATTGGAATTACTTCGGCATCATTTACCCAATCAGTACCTCTTACCTGTGTTTTATTTTTCTCTATGGTAATATAATTTCGTCAGCCCATTCGCGCATAAAACATTCGTCGTCGAATAGATATTGGCCAATCATTCGTGCATTGGATCACGTACAGATTCGACTTTCTTTTTTACAAAAACCCTCCTATCTATTTCATCCATTTGGTACTTTGTACTTGATATTAATGTCCTTTAGATTAAATTATTTGACATTAAGTTTCGATATAGGTTTCGGTATAGCCACCCACCTTTGTAATAAATTAATCCTTTCGCAGTATATCGACAAAATTCTCAATCGACGCTGCCAAAATTGTCAATGTAACTTTGAAATTTAACCAATTTATTCCTTGTTCTATCGACTATTACAAACGAATTTTTGATATATATACATAATTCGCCAGCTCATTAATTCGTATAATTCACATTAGTCAATAATGATGATCTATAACATTGGTCATGTAGAAATCGACAACCTCGATTTCCCTTTCGTCAAAATTCAATTTTCTCTTCCCAAATATAAATCGTGTCGTGTCTGCCGTCTTTTGTATCGATACATCACACACAAATATAGTCGCCCTTTCTATCTTTCTCACAATAGCTCGTCCCATTTGCGCTATAGATCATTCTCATTGTGTCTATTCATGACGCATAGTCGCGTCTGTCCGAAGAAAGTGACCGTCAGGCCCGGTACGGGTAGGGGTGTATACCTGACGTTCACTCAAAGCACGTTCTTATGTACCTCATGGGGGAGTCGAACGTATGTTAATTATAATTTCGTCACGCATGCGGTAAATTCCAGCGAGAGTCCGTTGCTCGTAGCGATACAGGGAAAGTGAAAGATAATAAGGTTCATATAATATATACATTGATGAGACTTTTTGGATGCGCCGGGATGCGCCGTATCGTCGAAATTCCCTCGAAACATTTTAACGAGAAATTTTCATCATATTTCACGACGGTGGAGTTCTGACCGATAACGTTCAAACAGCTCTTTGCAATCTTTCGCCAAGTTTTTTTTTCTCTTTTTTTTTTCAATATTCACGAGAGTACTTGGTGAAGCGTTTCTTGCCGCACCGGTATTGCGCAACGCAGCCGCCACGCGGTCAACTCACTGTGTACATATAATTTAGTATAGTTCCTTATAGCTACACATACATGGGATTTTCAACGTCAAAACGACCTGGCTGCTGCTCTGATTATTTAAAAAATAATTTCTGATTATTAAAATCCAGGAACATTCCCAAATTTCGATATTTTTCCCATCGCATCCATATATTTGACTACAAATTTCTCCTCTGCTGTCAAAAGTATAAGTTGTCAATTGGGAGAGCTACGAAATTCTTTGAGAAAGAAAAAAAAATGTTATTTTGATTGAAAACATTTTTTAAACTAAAAATTAAATATTTCGGTTTTCTTTATTTCGCTATTAATCGTCAACTATGTGAATCTAAATGGAGGAGCTGGAGTGAACTGTGTGGGGGTATTTTATTTGCGAAAAAATATATATATTTGGCTTAAAAAAAAACAATAAATGAAAATTTTGTGAGCTTTTTTCATTATAAATAATTGCTCGATTTTTTAAATCTCTTTTAATATATCGTGAAGCAGCAAGAAGAAATAGTGCACCCAGAATTTTCAATTTTTTTTTTTTTTTTAATTGATGTGACGTCTCAAGATTGCAAAAAAAGTCAAGAAATGACAAAACTTAGAGAGAATCAATTTTGATGAAACACAGCTCGTACATTCTTTTAGCAAAATGAAAAGTCGTAAAAGCCGAAAAGAAATATTTTTAAAAAAAGTAATAATAATATGTATATTATATTACACAAAAAGTACCTTAGACATCGTCCGCATATATTACATTTCTTCAAGGTCGATATTACGTGCTTCGCTTTTTATAATTATGTCAACGTTATAATTTATACTCCACGCTTCTCAGCTTGTGCATACTCATCGTTTATAACGTTTTTTTTATTTTTTTATTTTTTTTTCAAGTATCGTTTAGTCGAGTTTAGATCTGAGGGGCCAATTTTTATTTAATTGAAAAATATATACTCATTGCATTTTATTAATTTTATTTTTATTTTTCGTTAATGCTTACTTTTGTTTATTTTTATCAATGAATTTTGATAATAATTTTAATGAAATTTATTAAGTACAAGAAAACAAAATAACCTTCAACTCGCCTTGCCAACAAACAAGTTGTCCAATTGACAGCCCGTGGTGAGTGATACATTTTTTTCTTCCAATAACCCCAGGATATCTCGTTGAATGAATTTTGACGGGAGAAAATTTTTTTTTACATTATGCAAGATATCATATATGTTATGTATCAATTAAGATACTCCCTAATTGGCCAGCTGACTCGTAAAAAACTCGAAGGCTGATTACAGAGGTGTGTCCACACGAGGATGGATTACACGCTATAAAGGAAAGAAAAAAAAAAAACTTACACTCAAATGAAAATCGATAATCACGAAGGTTAATGAAATTTTCAATTCCACATGTTTTTTTTACAAATTTTAATTCTTTTCACCACTTTTTATTACTAGCTATGTAATTTATTAATGAAGATATAACATTGAGAGATTTCATAAATTCGAAGTTTGAAATTCTACAATTTTTTTTTTTTCCTAAATATGTGCGACTCGAATCATTCGTAACAATCGTTTTTATTGTCGATTTCACATAATGTCAAGTATATTTTTACATCATCTCGCCATATGACAGTCGTGACCGAGTTTCTGTTACTCATGACTTTTTTTTTTCTCTTTAATCTTCGACAGCTGTTCGCTCTTAATGCTCGATATACGATGACGTAATAAGTCTGACCCTCGGTATTCGATCGGCCGTGAACGATAAATTTGTAACAATAAGTAAAGATTGATTGATTCGAAGATACGACGCTCCATGAATCGTCGAGTGTGCTATTCTTATAAATTGAAGACGAAATTGTTACACATTCATTCACGATATTCATGATTATTTTTCTCGTTTTTTTTTTTATTGTTCAAAATTATTTTTTAAATATCCTCACCGAGATTTGTCTGTTTTGAGTTTCAATTATTTGTTATTTGATCCAATTAAATCATTGAACTGAGTCAAATACATTTCTAGCACGCACTGTAGAAACGTGTTTTTTTATTGCGAGTTATCGATTCGAATATTAAATTTTATTTTAATTCGTTATTACTGCGATGGGTGGAGAACTTAATGAATTTCAATTTAGTACATTTCGTATTCGTCATTATCTCAGTCGAGTGGACATAAATATTTTGATCAAACAGTTACAAGTTCTCTGAATAAATTATACAATATACACATGATTGATTTAGCGGAGATGTTGATTTGTTTATAAAAATGAAAGAAAAAAGAACTATAATACAAAGAATTATTACGAAACGAAATTTTTGTTTTTGAATAATAAATTTTCTTCCAGCCAAGTAAATTATTTTAATTTAATCGAACGAATTCTAAGCTACGGTTCCTAAATGAGAACCTTTTTTTTTGCATCATGAGATTAAATGTTATTCAATAATATACACGTGAAAATTAAATTTTCGTTTAGTTTTGTTTTTATTTTTTCTTTATTCAGTGTTACAGCGATGATAAAAGTTGATTGATGTAAATTTGGCATTTTTATGTTCGTAACTCTTCGTGATAAAGGCGTAAACATGCTGATGAAGCAATTAATTCCTCGTTTCTTCGATGCTGTATAGGTCGTACGTTCTTCTAAATTTCGTTGAACTTAATTATTGACCTCTCTCACGTGGGCGTAACGACCCGCGTATCCTTTCTATCTTAATTAATCCATATATGTACTAATCATAGTGATTGTTCATCAGCAGGCGACAAAAAATTTTCAAGTAAAGTAAATGCCAATTATTCATGTAACTCTCGTATGGTCGTTTCACGTATACTTGAGTCATCGTAAAAAAAATTGAAAATAAAAGAAAAAGAAAAAATTATTTTTCATTTTTTTTTCAATATCGTTACACCAACGAGGGCTTCCCTCGTTTCTCCATAGCTCAAGAATCTCGTTAGAGTAGGAAAAATATTTCATTATTAAATTCTGGGAAATGAGTCAGAGAGATCGAGATAGATATAAGTTAACGACTTTTGTACATTCTGTGTCGGAGAAAATTAATTCACGCTCAGGGTCAACGATAATTCCATGAAATAAAATATTATTATGCAAAACATGAATAAATTCATTTGTCAGTTTAACGGAAAAAATATATATATATATTAAACTGTTAATTTTAAATCAATTTTTTGTATTCAAATTTTCAAGCGTAAAATAATTTTAATAATTAAATATTTATATATTTTTCAATGGAATTGTGAATGGATGGAAAATTTGCAATGGCACGAGAATATCAAGAATCTCTTGCGCTGAATTTTTCGATGTGCATTTAAGAAACGTTTTTGAGTAACACATGTGTATGTAAATTTACATTTTCACCTCTGGGCAACGATCTAATCAGACTATATTATCCATCCAACCAGACACAGAATAGAAGTAAGCGCTGATAACGATATACACAATGATAAGAGAACCAACGAGTTTGTCGTAACGTATATAAATAATATTCATCAGACCCGCAAACGTTATGCCAATTTTTCCTACCATATACTTTAGGAAGAATAGCCGGCCATTGAAATGAGAACCCTGAACACACCTGAGCTCATACTTGAATGTCTTTCTCGTCGCGTTCCTTCGAAGATATGGGCTTGGCTCTCGCGGAAGAACCAAGATCAATTTTTTCCAAATTTTTTTAAATTTTGTTTTATAATAACACTCATAAATTTTTTTGTCAATTTATATATATATATGAGTGTCCCGCTGAAAGAGAATGAAAAAAAAACGAGTCTTTATTAACTCGTTTTTTTTTTTAAATAATTTGTGATAAATATAAAATTAAAGTAGAATTGGAGCTTTACCATTGAAGATAATACGGTCTTGAATTGAAATTATTGAAAATGGGCCTTTAAAGAGCGTTGAAAAAGTTCATTGCGAACTTTCAATTTCGTAAATTACAAAAAGTATAGTATCATTTTTTAATCGATATTCCATGTAAGAAGAGTATAGGGGTGAATATCGTTAGTCATATAAATGCGGAAGTATGTATAGACGTTGATAGAGGGAATGGTAAATTGATCATCGTTGGTAAAATGGATGTTTGTAAGCAGCTGACAAAGTAAAGAAAAGGAGAGAGAGAGAGAGAGAGAGAGAGAGAGAGTGGCGATCGCCCTTTTGTAATGCATTAACGGTGAGCAATATGGCGCCATGGGGGTTGTTTGACTTTATCTTGAAAATCCGTATAACCAGAATAGCGAATAAAAGAAGGGTAGAGAGAGAGAGAGAGAGAGAATACAATACTTGGCTATAGATGAAACTATAAAACAGTTCTCTACACTAAGGTCTTCTACACTAAGCTAAAAGAGCTTAGTGTAGATTCCTTGCACTCTCCCATTCTCCAAAACAACAAAGCAACAATAAACAATTTTTAAAAAACATTACACAATTTTTAACTTGAAAAAACATCCCTTAAATCAGTATTCGCGTTCAATGCTGCGTAAGGGATAAATTGCGATAATTTGCCGCATATAAGCAGGAGAAAAAAAGAATGGCTATTGACGAAATGACATATTTTTTAAAATAAAAAACCGTCAATAATCTCGAGGGAATCTTAAAAAACAAAAACGTATATTTACCCGACCATAGCGACGAATAATCAACCCCATCAACCCTCCATGACCGACTTACGCATTACTCTCGGTCATCAGAGCTCAATGACCGCTTCCACACCTCCAACGTTTTGCTTATACCCGTGGCGTGGAGCTTCCGGGACATGCGATCGTTGATCACGAATGAAATTATCTCAGTCTTTGTATCACAATAACAACAACAACAACAAAATCAACTGCTTCGAATTTGGAGAATCACATAAATGAAATAAAAATAATTTATTTACTTGATTCATTTGATGAAATTTAATTCAATCAAATTTAATTGATAAGATTTTTTTACATCAAATTTTATTCCATAATGCGTAATCACGAAGTGGCTCATGGGAAATTTCTCGATTTTATTACAGGTGTACCACAGGAGTCTTCACAGCGAAAAGGAAAAAAAAAAAAAAACAGAAAATCATATACATACATACATCAAGCTGTAAAAATATATATTCCATAAAACGAAAACGAAAAATGTCTCCGAACAAGGAGAGAATACCTCCAACCATGTGCACAGGAATGATGGACGTCGATGATGTACCGAGTTCATCGGAGATCGAAGAGCCAGCGATTACCAAAGTGACGCAGAGAAACGGAATCTTGAAAAATGAAGAAACCATGAAGTTTGAGGATTTTCCAAAGAAACAGATCGATTACGTACCAAGGATCAAATGGCCCGATCTGTTGGTTCAGATTTTCATTCATGCAGGATTCCTCTACGGTTTCTCCCTTTTGTTCACTCGTGCCAAACTACTCACGACCCTCTGGGGTACGTAACGACACAGCACAAAATAAATAATTTTACTTTTATAATTAAATATTAAATTATAATCGGAAAATTATATATCATGCCACGAAATCTAACTTTGAGTGTCCATACGATGCTCTACTCGCGTAATTTACAAGTAGATAATTCTATCGGAGATATTCATCAACTCCATTGATTCACACAATTACGTTGGAATAATTGACAATCGAGAGAAAAAGCTTTCAGTACGAAAAAAGAGCTACGTTTTAATTCATATAAAAACTTTTGAACAAGTACCATCACATGCATTAGTCTCTTTTAGGCATTTGAAATGATCATTGTCAGATATAGGTCAGGCATGATCAAATCCGAATTAGGATTGTCCAAATCCTAATTGATAAATTATATGCAAAATAATGTACATCGATTAATCTGAGGCTCAATGTTATCCCAAGGAAGGTCTACGGTACTTTAGAATAGGTTTGCGAATATTTGCAGTACTTCAATGATGTATTATCGATTTTTAGTGTCCATATTACATCGAAAATCGATAACTGAGATCGGTTCTCGGTGATACGGTATTCAAAATTGAATTGCATGAAAAAAACCTGTATGGAAAAGAAGTATATTACAAGATATATATACGAGATATATAAGAGATATCGAACTTATTGCCGCAAAGTATATTTTTATAACTCCGTAATATATCTATTATATATCTGTTATATATCCTCCCGGATATATCGGGCAGATATATAAGAAGATATATAAGAAATATAGAACTTATTGCCGTTATATATAGAGATATATTTTTTATATATTTATCTGAAGTATACTTTTTTCATGGGGGTAGGTAGTACTTCCAAGGTATCACTATCATTTCAACCGTCATCCGGTATATATGGTAGTCAGAATTGATAAGATAAGAGCAGTCATGTATATATATATACACGTGGAACTGTCGACTACTATATACGGTGCCTTTTCATCGTATAGCAGTTAGTCCAGTCATTCTACACTGTAAAAAATGTTCGTAAATTCATAGCACAACTTAATATTAAAATTTAGAACCAGGTGTATGAAAGTAAAATTAATATAAACGGCATTGTAAATTTCATAAACTTATATGAAATTTATTTAGTCAGGTTTGAAAAATATCATACTGGTGTATTAATTTCTTCGTCGATATACTGGTGTATGAAAATCAATACACAGTTTTATAAATACAAAGACCGAATAAGGTTTGTAAGATCTTTCTTGATATTGAAAATAGTGGTCAAAGTTGTTGAAAATTAAGTTAAGGCACTTGAAAAATCAGGCAACAGTGTCTTGTCAATTCTCCCCACACTGGTGCATTAAAATCCATAGATCGATTGAGAATTATAAAATACTGGATTGGAATTTAAGGTACCGTTCTGGAAAAATGATAGCAGAGATAATTTATTTAGCACACTGGTATTTTCTGTTTACAACACGTGATAGAAATTTACTATACCCGTGTATGAGTTTCGTCATTAATGGATTTGCGTATGAAAATCATTATACAGTTTTGTAAATATAAAGACTGAATTAGGTTTTTAAGATCTTTCTTTATATTGAAAGTAGCAGTAAAAGTTGTTGAAAATTAAGTTAAGGCACTTGAAACATGAAGCAACGGTGTCTTGTTAATTCTCGCGACACTGGTGTATTAAAATCCATAGATTGACTGAGAATTATAAAATACTGGATTGGAATTTAAGGTATCGTTCTGGAAAAAATGATAGCAGAGATAATTTATTTAGCACACTGGTATTTTCTGCTTTCAACACGTGATAGAAATTTACTATACACGTGTATGAGTTTCCTTAAAAATCCTCGAGAACAATGTTCAAGTGAATTCTATTTAACCCTTTGCGGCATAGTGGGACACCAGAGTCCCACCTTTTTGATTCACAACTTTCCTTGGTAGATTTAATGCTTTCGAAGTAACATCCACGAATCTTTGTACTATAATAGTAGAAGCATCGTGGCAGAAGCAATTTGGTACTCGGGGGTTTTGGGGGTCGCTGATTACGAATCTGAGGTCCATTTTTTTTAATTAAAAATGGCGGATTCAATATGGCGGACGAATTTTCGAAAGTTCATCGGATTCACGTGAAACTAGTTACTCGGGGGTTTTAGAGATTGCTGAATATGAATTCGAAGTCCGTTTTTGAAAATTAAAAATGGCGGATTCAATATGGCGGACGAATTTTCGAAAGTTCATCGGATTCACTTGAAACTACACTACGACCTCGATTTAACGGCCAGTGGCGGGACCGGCTCCGCATCGCACCTTGTTAAATCGAGGTAGCGTATGCCCGCCCATGCTGTATCTGCGCATCGGCACTCCGTGCTACGGGCCTGATCGGGGAGACTTTAAGCGTCCCCCACCATCTCCCACCACGCGAAAAATCGATCGATAAGTGCGACATGGTGGGGACTGTCTATTCAATCGAGGACCATTAAATCGAGGTCCTAGTGTAGTTACTCGGGGGTTTTCGGGGTCGCTGATTACGAATTTGGAAACAGTTTATAAAAATTGAAAACAGCGGAACCAATACGTCCCAACTGTTCCGCTGTTTTCAATTTTTATAAACTCTTTCCAAATTCGTAATCAGCGACCCCGAAAACCCTCGAGTAACTAGTTTCAAGTGAATCCGATGAACTTTCGAAAATTCGTCCGCCATATTGAATCCGCCATTTTTTATTTTCAAAAACGGACTTCGAATTCGTAATCAGCGACCCCTAAAACCCCCGAATAACTAGTTTCAAATGAATCCGATGAATTTTTGAAGATTCGTCCGCCATATTGAATCCGCCATTTTTAATTTTCAAAAACGGACTTCGAATTCATATTCAGCAATCTCTAAAACCCCCGGGTAACTAGTTTCACGTGAATCCGATGAACTTTCGAAAATTCGTCCGCCATATTGAATCCGCCATTTTTTATTTTCAAAGACGGACTTCAAATTCGTAATCAGCGACCCCGGAAACCACAAGTTCGATAGTTTTAGTAAAAAACCGTTCGTCTGAAAAATGTATGCCGCAAAGGGTTAAGCTCAAATGAAGGCCTCAAAGAGTCAATGGATCCGCAATTCTGAATTCTGAAAACCTGACTGCCGATTCGAAATGAATAAAATTTTTTCCGTATAAAGAAGCTCTATTTCGTTTATATGCTTCAAAATCTTTTCGTCAAATGATAATATTCAATTTTTTATAAGTGTGAGTCAGCTTGCACCTTATATGTCGAATTTGATGCAACGAAATTAAGTAGTAGTCAATAGCGTAATAGGTAGCGTCCCGGGTTAGTAAGCAGGCATTAGGTAGGAAACTTGTGGGTAGGCGGTTCGAATCCCGCTTCAGACCGAAATTGTGTAGTGAGTGAATATCGACGCAGAACTTTTTTTTTTCTTGTTATATTATTTCTCATATCATAATAAGTGCATTATAGTTTATTACTAATTTTTAGCTTGAAATTTAAAAAACGATTTATGCACAAAAATGGGTGTATTAATTTTAGAGCACTTTTTTACTTGAAATTTCATGTACCTTCTTTATAAAATTTCAGCGATTGTATAGTAAATTTCAAGTACCTATTTATTGTAATTCTACGTTACCGTCATGATTTTTCATATACCGGCACATTAAAATTCCAACGTATATGCGCTTGAAATTACATATACCTTCGCCATACGATTTAAGTGACTGTTTGGTAGATTTCAAGTACACGGTTATTGTGATCCTGCATTACCGTCTTACTTTTTCGTAAAACGGTACATTAAAAATCGAATACGGTCTTCTATTAATGTCAACAGATTTTTTCCTTAATAGTAGTACACCATCACTGTAAATATACAATATGTATGCATATAAAAATTAATATACGGTATATGCATCCGAGCTTTGTATACCGGTATACTAATTTTCGCACAAAAATTTTTTACAGTGTATATTTAGTCATAACCATGCTTGGAAAAGTTTGCTGTGTTATAAATAAAAAACCATGTACCAAACAGGAAAAAATTTCAAATAAAAGTTGTAGAAAATTGTATTACCTACGAAAAAGATTTCTACTATTTTTGCCGTACGATGCACGGTTCACGAGATATTTGATAAAACATGTTTCACCGATATGACCAGAATTCCAATTTTCATTTCATAGAGATAAGCTAGTCAAACACTCCGTATCTCATTTATTATAGTTTAGTATTATATTTTTTCATATTATTTATTAATTTATTACGGTCAGTGTTATACGATCATACAAATATATATGTACATGTATATATACACCTAGGTCAAACGTATATTAGCTAATGTCCCAGAAAATTTCGCGAAAACCTTAAGTCCACGGTGATGACGACGCGAATAGAGTTTCTAATATTTCTGGCTAACGTATTAATATCTATGACACGTATCGCATACATATATACACGAGTGCTAGCTCTGGATCACAGCTAAACATCCATACGATTCGCGGTAGCCAACGCTTTTACACGTCTGTTGTTGACGCTCGGAATAAAACTAAGAAAAATTTTGCAATTTTTGAATTTGTACAATTAAAATTTATCCATATTCATTGATTCTTCATAAGCGCTTGGATATTATGACGAATTCGTCCAGGTTTTTCAATAAAAATCAAGCACACTACAGCCTGGATTCGGTCGAGCTTGGTTTTGGCAATTTTTAAATAATTTTTGTGATTTGATTGACAGAAATATGTTTCGGTCTGATTAATTGACATTATGAATCTCTCGAAACATTTCGATTATATATTATGATGGTTTCATTTTTTTGGCTTGTTTCTTTTCAGAAATTAACTAGAACCATTGAAAAAATATATCTAATATATTATATATAATATATATATATTAATATATTTTGAAAAAAATGTGTAAACTGTACTTTAACGATTTAATAAATGAATAATTTGGAAATGTACCAAGAAATTCACGTGGAAAAAAAACCGATGCAACGCAAAATCGATTTGTATTCATATTTGCCCAGAATAGATCGGAGATCTTAATTTATGCATTGCAAAATCATGACTGCAATATAATTTCATTCATTTTTTTTTTTCGTTCTCAAAGTATATACCAATAATGTCTATTACCCGTAAAAAAAAAAAGATATGAATCTATCGAGTGACCTGAGGTCGAAAAAAATCTCCACTCGTCTCATACAAACTTTAATGGGGCGGTAGCAAAAATAAAAAAAAATTCAGACACACTTGTCGGAGGATAGACGAGTATGAAGCGACTCTCTGTTCGAATTACAAATCGATACCGGACTTTATATACGATTGTGGCTGCTTGTTGTCGAGGCACTATGGCGAACGTTACGATAAAACGACGAGAACAAAATTATAATCACGCACGCCCTAAATTACATCAGAGCGTATGAATTTTTCATCGTGATCGTTTCAAGTAGAGATGAAATTCATGAATTTTTATTGCGACAAAGAATCGTTAAAAAAAAAGTACCTGTAGATGTCCAAATGACCGCAGAGTTGCAGCCCTTCTATTAATTTTTAACTCTCTCTCTCTCTCTCCCTTTCCTTGTTTATGTAGTTTTTAAACAATATGATAATAAATTATTCAAAAACACAAGAAAATTCGTGATCAATAACTCGACATTTTTTCAGGCAAGCAATGGCGAGTAATTAGCCATTGATTATTACAGTATCAATTATTATAATGAAACAGTAAATGTTTGTTGTTGTTAAGGAGGCACATGCGTCTCTAAAGCCTTTATTTTAGTCTATCACAACGATAGTAGTGGGGTTAGAGTGTAATTGATAGATTCAGTAGAAAGCTTGGATCATTGCCTACAAAATGCCTCATCATTGACGTTTTTCAAATAAACATAGCATATAGCTGTAATAGGGAAGTTGGTAAGTCACTGCGAAAAGCTTGCGAGCAGGATTTCTCAAGACAGACTTATCCGATTTAGCTGAAATTGTAACCGCATGTTGAACGAATGTGGTGAATGAAAATGATAAACCAGTTTTAAATTTTACTGATAATTTACCAATTGGCACAGAGTTAAATATTTGTTTATCGATATTTTAATTTTTATTGGCGCATATAATCCTGTATCTTGAAAATCAATCAATGAATCAAGTTTCCGGTTCATCGTTTATTCAAAGTCGATGACTTCAGCAATTATTGTGCAATATTTTATCCAGATCGGTCCAACGGTTCTGGAGATATCTTGCGCGCAACAAGCTTTTCGCAGTGACTTACCAACTTCCCTATTACAGATATACTATATTTATTTGAAAAACGTCAATGAGGCATTTCGTAGGCAATGATCCAAACTTTCAACTGAAAGTATTATTTCCATCCCAACCTCACGACTATTGTTGTGATAGACTTATAAAATAACGGCCTTAGAGACGTTATGTGCCCCCTTAATGAAACGTATAAATATTTTCGTACAAAGAGTGAATAAAGGGAGTAATAATAAAAATAAAATTATATCAAATTATTTATCGAGAGAGTAAAAAAGAATGAAGTGAGAGCTCGCAATCAATGGTATAGATAGAAAGGTTACAACTGCTGTAGGGGAAATATCTGCAAGGTCATTAAGCCAGGGTGGCCAACGTCATCGAGCCTCAGTGACTCCAATGTTTATTTTACTCTTGGGATTTCGTTTTTTTTTTTTTTTTTTTTTTTTTTTTTTTTAATGGTCAGAAAAGCGAGGCCATTCACGCAGGGGCGCCGAGACGCCAGGCGCCATGAAACGAATAAATATCAACCCATCTCAAGGGCGCCTATATGGCGAGGCATGCGCCCAAATACACACGAGGATACTTTGGGGAATAATAAAACATAGGCCACGGAACCACCCTGTGGACAAGTTGTCTGTGTGTGTGTGTGTGTGAGAGAGAGAGAGCGAGAGAGAAAGGGAAAGGGAGGTAGAGCAGGATCTATATTATCAAAGTTCCAATCATCCTGCTCTGACCTTAATTCCAAGGACAGCGTTATGTAGACGTATATTCAAGGGGGTAGGAAAAAAAGTCTCGAGCCTAAAGTGTGACCACCATAACTTTCATAGCCACGATTTCGATTTATCCCTATACTGCGTTCAACGAGAGAACGACACAATTCCGAAACTAAATTCGTCCGGTACGGTCAGACCCCGCACGTAAGAACATAGATTTTTCGTACAGGGCCCAAATGTACAAAAATGTACAGCTACAGTACTAAAAATCTACGCTCTTACATGCGGGGTCTCACCGTACCGAACGAATTTAGTTACGGAATTGTGTCGTTCTCTCGTTGAACGCAGTATAGATGAGTGTTCCATTAAAGTTTCAATTCACTCACGTGACCATATACCGCGAGGTCGGCTCAGGATAATCAATTTTTTTTTTCCAAATTAATTTTTAATTCATAAGAACGATGTTTCACATCATTGGATGAATATTTGAACGGTTAATTTCCGATACAAGTAGCGAGGAAAATCCGAAGAAAGAAAGGAACGAAAACAATCATTTACATATAATTTCACCTAAACGTAATTTCTTAAAAATCAAATGTAATTTAAAAAAAAAACGAGTGATCGATAATTAAAAGGCTTAGGAATTTTTTGTTCACCGAAGAATGATCGAACGAGTAAAAAAAAACCAGATTTTTACACCGCGTTGGAAAAAAGAAAATTGCCTCTTGAATCGTTCACGAGAAACGTTAATTTATGCTGTGGAATTTCAATAAATATAGCAAGCTCTAGCGTGCTGGTTATAAACGAGATAATTTACAAAAACGTTTTGCCAATATATTGCAACGATCTTCGATAAATTGGATCTCACGTACGCACATTATTCAAGCCCATTGAATTCAATTGATCGAGTTTAATTTAACGTTCTTTTGGAACGTTTTCCGTCTTGCGGCCACCTCGTGGTCAGAATGAGAAATATCTTTCGTGCCATTTGATCGATAAAGCGAGGTTAATGTTGATAAAAGCGATTTTTCTTTTTTTACACACCGACCGAAAACTTTATACTCGATCGAGGATAACGTTCGTTATTGCGGAACGTCGAATTTTCATCCTGCTTTTTGCTTAAAAAAAAAGATCAAATTTGACGAAAATTATTAATTAAATTTTGCAAGAAAATTTACATGAAAAAAAATGTCGTGATCGTTATTACTATTGGTTTTTTTTTTTCATTTTATGGCAGCATTTTTGACGATCAATACAACTGGTTTTGGTATCAAATTGGTATAAAAAAAATGACATGATCGTTATTATAATTGTTTTTTTTTTTTTTTTTTTTTCATTTTATGGCAGCATTTTTGATGATCTATCTAACTGGCTTTGGTATCACAGCCGGTGCTCATAGATTGTGGTCTCACAGAGCGTACAAAGCGAAATGGCCCCTGAGGCTCATTCTCGTTCTTCTGTTCACCGTAACGGGCCAGGTAAAATTTTTACTGACCTTTTATTTTTATAAATAACATTTCCAGTTTTTTTGTTTTTTTTTTTGCCGTTTTTATCATCCATAAGAGAATTTATTAAATTTTCATCGACAGAGGCACGTTTATGCTTGGGCACTCGATCACAGGGTGCATCACAAGTACAGCGAGACCGATGCCGATCCTCACAATGCGAAAAGAGGCTTTTTCTTTGCTCACGTCGGCTGGCTATTCACGACACCACATCCGGAAGTCGTTGCCAAAAGAAAGGCCGTGGACATGAGTGATCTCGAGGATGATCCAATCGTCATGTGGCAGAAGAGGTGAGAGATCGCTGTATCCATAAAACCATCGATTTATCCCATCGATCCTCTCTTCTTTTTTTTTCAGAGTCAACTTGACGTATGATAACTTTTGGAAAAATCAATCTTTCTCTTGGTCTCTAGATTATTTTTATTAATCGGTGTCTGGCGTTTCGATTTCATTATAATTGAATCTAAAAATATGAATTTGATGAAAAGTTATGGAGAATTTTGAAAATGAATTATTATCTGACAGACCATATATGTGCCATGTCCAAGGGTCGAGAAATAGATGGACTGAAAAGTTTTAGATTAAACAACAGAAAAAAAAATGGCAATTTTATGAAACATTGACGATGTTTGACGAATCTCTGTGATTTTTTATTATACGAAATCAAGCAGAAACTTTTTTTTCTTTTTTTTTTTAATATTCAGGTACTACATTCCTCTTTTCGCGCTTCTGGCGATCGGAGTTCCAGTATGGATACCATGGTACTTCTGGGACGAGTCCCTATGGAATTCATTCTGGGTGAATTTCAACTTTCGTTTCTGCACCACCCTGAACATTGCCTTTTTCGTTAACAGCGTGGCTCATATGTGGGGCCAAAAGCCCTATGACAAGTAAGTCCAGCCACGCATAAATATACACACATATATATATTTTAAATAGCTTAACATGTTTATATATATTTTAATAATAATCCGAGAAAAAATCGTTTGGATCCAAATAGTTATTTTAAAGACCATATTTTGTCTATGTAGATCGAAATCGTAGATCTACCTAAGATCTCCGTATACAACGGTAGATTTACGTATATTCGAGTCGACTTGGTCTATCGCGCTCGAACACTTTTGCTTATATATTACAACTCCGTTCGTCTGCTTGAATCTCACTAGATTTACTTAGATCTGGATAGGTCCAACGGAGATCTATAAGCAGATCTAATTGTGACCTATAGGTAAATCTACGATTTTTCAAAATTTATATCTGCGTAGATCTAGACTATTTTTTCCTCGGGAGGCGCACAGAGAGTTTCAATTTGATTTTTGGATTGCATAGCCATGACTCGTGGAGATTAATTATTAAAAATACAAACGAATCGAGCCCCCTGATTAATGCAATCGGCCTTTCTTGGCTATCAGTGATGAAGCCACGAACGACGAAACATGCGATCCTATGAAGATCAAAATGTCACGGAAAAAAAAAAAGCTAATTACACGGAATTGATCGGTTAAATTTAACGATGAATTCGTGTAATTTCTCATTAAAAAAAAAAAAAAAAAAAGAGTCAGTTTTATAATTGAGAGTGAAAAATCAGAATGGAAAAAAAAAGGCACAAGTCAAAATTGTCTCTGGATCCGGCCGGAATGATTGAGTCCCGTAAACAATTAATTTCTTTAATAGCGCAATAAGAACAAAAATTTTGAGATACTTTTGCCAGTTTCTTCGTTCACTTTTTTTTACTTCGACCTAATTCGGATGAAAAAAATATCGTCCGAGGAAAATAATTGAATTTTTCTTCATCGGCATTCAACGAAGACACATATCACCGGTCGAGAACGTGGTAGTTTCAATAGCGGCATTGGGCGAAGGCTGGCACAATTATCATCACGTATTCCCGTGGGACTACAAGACCGGTGAGCTCGGCAATTATTCGTTCAACATAACGACGGGATTTATCGATGGTTTCGCCAAACTCGGCTGGGCATACGATCGTAAATACGTATCGCCGGAAATGATAAAACGTCGCGCCGAACGTTCGGGCGACGGTAGCCACATTTGGGGCTACGGCGACAAGGATATCCCCAAGGAGGATCTTCAAGAGCTCGATATGATGCTCGACAACAAAAGCCCGTAATGTAATTGACGAACGAACGAGCAAAAAAAAAATTATCATCAAACGCGAACGAGCCTCGATGCGGAGAGATGGTGAGTGAAAAAAAAAAAAAAAAAAAAAAAAGAAAAAAAAAACAGAAAAAAACTTTATTATTTCAAAATCCGTCCTATATTTCGGAATTGAAACACTACGAACAACAATAAGCGAAAGCGCATCTTCGACATCCTAAAAATATTAATATTTATCTCGGAGACCAAATAATTGGAAAAAAAAAAAAAAATTTAATACAAAAAAAAACCAGCTGTAAAGGAGGAAAGCTTTGCATACCGCAACTTCGATCGTAATCGTGAATTTAGTGATTTATTATTTATCGGTGGAACGTTTTGTGATTTTTTTCTTTTCGTCACTGAATCTTCGGATTCGGAAATGCTTCTTTTTCTTTGTAAATATAGGAACGAACGTGCCAGAGTGTGCGACACCCCACAGATCGATGTAATTTGTGAAAAAAAAAGATGATAAATTTTACTTAATTAATGTGAAAAAAATTATTATACGCGCATTAAATTCGTGTTGGGCATTCCTTGCTCAATCAATCCGAGAAAAAAACGTTGAGATCTCTGCTTGGATCTGATTTAGATTTTCGTAGATCCGAATTTTTTTTTTTTTTTTCAAATCGTAGATCTACCCAGATCTTCGTATATAACGGTAGACTTGCGTAGATCCGAGTAGATCCAACAGACATGAGGTAGATCCCAATTGAGATTCAGGTAAATCTGCAATTTTACAAAATTTAGATCTACGTAGATTTTAGAAGAAAAAAAAAACAAAATACTTTCGCAGATCTGAATCTGATTTACGTAGATCTAAACAATTTTTTTCCCCCCCCCAGGAACGTGGCTTTGAGTACAGATCAATTTCGTATGAAATATCACGATAGAATTTCATGAATTTTTAAAAACAATGTAACTCGTACAATCAACAAACAACCTGTCGTGAATAATGTACTATTGTAATTTTTTTTCTTTTTTTTATAATTTTGATTTGCTTACAGCACTTTTATTTTAGAAAGTGTTATGAGCAACAAATTTAATATTCCGGCAGCAAAAAAAACAGTTTTATAGAACAGCTGACATTGTGTGAGTTTGGATTTTCTTGCGAATTTTTTGCTTCTAGGAAATTTATGAAAAATAAAGAATAAAAAATCTTCAGGGATCTTCAGGGTTGAGGCAGGGTCGGCTTGATATGATCCATATACGTATATGCGAAAAGATTCATAAAAAGTATTTATGCGAAAGGGCATTTTTCAGGGTGCCCCCCCCCCCCCTTCCCCTCGATATAATAGCAGTTTTAAAGATTTTATAAACGATTTGAATTTTAAGTATACTTACCGGCAAACCGTCCCGCAATTGAGACGCTAGAAGACCTGTTTTAACGTTGAAAATTCCCATCTTCGTTGATTAATCGCTGCCAAAACAACGTAAAAAAGGATTCATGAAATTGCAAAAGAAGGAAAACCCCTTGAATATCACTATGCAGAAAGATATTTTTAAATTTCATTATTAAACTTGGAAATAATTATCAATGAAACTGATGATTGAAATTCATTTTTACTCCATTGTTCAATCGAGTTTACAGCTATAATTTTACGTATATATATATATATATGGGGCATTCCACGTCAGATCGACCTGGCCAAGAGCCTGACTCTCTCAGAATTAGTTTAAACTTTGTGGAAACCTTCCTGTGATATTTGTGGTTTTTTTTTTTACATTGTTATTCGATGACGTTTGGACGTTAGCATTCGATTTATAATATATGCGGAAATCGAGAATTTCCGAAGTTCAATTAAGTACGACGCGAAAACTGTTAATTAAAATGTGAAAAAATGTGAAAAAAAAAGTTGAATATAAAAAAGTTTCAGTTTTCAGTGATCTTTAGCGCCGAAATATGCAAAAATTTATCGCGAGGCCGCTGAAAATTCTTTTAAACTAAAAAAATAATAGTTTTTGAGATTTTTTCAAAAACGATTTAATTTTTTTCGCCAAACATTTTCGAGGATATTTTTATTTTTAATTTTTCAGCGAAAAAAATTGAGCCGTTTTTTGAAAAATCTCAAAAATTAATATTCTTTTAGTTTTCAAGAACCTTCAGCGGGCTCGATAAATTTTTGCATATTTTGCCGTTTGAGTTCACTCGAAACTGAAACTTTTTTATATATAACTTTTTTTTTATATATAATGAATAATTTTCGAGTTATACTTAATTGAACTTCGGACATTCTCGATTTTCGCATATATCATATCAAACGTCGTTGAATAAAAATTTAAAAGAAAATCGTAAATATTCTCGGCAAGTAGCGGAAAGTTTCCACAAAGTTTAAACTAATTCTGAGGGGGTCAAGGCTTTTGGTCAGGTCGATCTTACATGAAATGCCCCATATATATATACATGTGTTAAGACACGTAAGAAAGTTGCGATGAATGTTACAATTAATTCGTAATTATAATTTTTTTTTTTTTGTGACAAAATATATTTATACACGATTAAAAGCTATTATGGATAATCAAAGTCGTAAGAAAAATCGTCTGAGTAAATCTCAATTCCATCCAACCAGGATGGAGATTTATAATCGTGATACAGATTTTTAAAAAAATAAAAATTAAAAAACAAAAACAAACTAACGCACAATTCGTTGTGCCACGAAATATTGGAAATTTGGAAAAATCCCACAAACAAGATCAATTCGTAAATTCGCATTAAACGCGAAATTTACATCAAGGGGAGCAAGGAGCATTGGCAAACAGAGCAGATAATTTCGTGCACCAATTTACTTTTTCAAATAAATAATGTGACAATCATTGCCCAGTCGATTTATCCTGGAATGCCCTAATTTTCATAATTATTTCTCGATTTATTTGGCCTATCGATAAATCGCCACTCACCGCGACCTCGGACATCAATCAATCCGAGTATTTTTCGATTAATTTTCTCCGAGACTCGAATTCAAAACGAAAAAAAAGAGCAGTGAGAGAGAAAAAATGATTTTTCGCATCAACTCGTCACTGTCACTATTTAAATATGATAATTTTTTATCACGTATTATTACACAATGACCTAAAACAGTATTCGTTCCTTCGCCAATGCATCACAGGTATTTCCATCCCCTCTTTTCATCCATTCATTATATATCGCGAAGAAAAAAATAATATAAAATAAAATAAAGCCTATACATAATTAATCGAGTCTTCAATGATATGCCATCGATAATTATTCGTATTGTATTCGTCCAGACCTTCGTCCCTCCTTCTCCTGAATCGTGTGATATATCGACACGCATCAAGCTGCCCAAGTGGACGCAATTTAAAAAGAAAACGAACTTATTTCAATGAGGATTAAAAAAAAAAAAGTGCATACGGTGAATAAAAACGTCATCGAGCAGAAAGAGGACAATTGCCAAAATATTAATTTACTACGAACGAGCAACAAATTTTATGCCACGCAGAGAGCTTTTCTCCGAAACGTTTTTTTTTTTTTTTTCCTCTTTTTTTTCTATCGTCATTACCGGGTGGGATAAAGTGTGCATCGCGAGAAATGTCATACAACGACTCGTGGTGTGCGACTGTCGGGTAAAATGAAGTGCGAGTCTCGTTGCGATGTATGGTGAGCGGGAGAGGAAATGACAATGGTAAAATTTCATTTAGGCGATAATGAATTCGTGAATCGGGTCACTTCGGGGTTATTTAGATATATGCATTTACGAGGAAGTTTCAGGCCCTCGTAGTCATCGCCAGACCATCGATCAGTGCGCCTCGTATCCAATCGAAACAAGGTAAAGAGACGAGAGAGAACAAAAATTTTCGACGATCGTCATTGGACTTCGGAGGAATTTTTTCGTGATATTCGTTGCTCGAGAAAACGTTCGACGATTCCTTTTTCATATTAGATTTTTGATTTTTGATTTTTTTTTCCTCATCGCACCGGGTGTTTTTCGTTTCATGCGATTTTCAAAATAAAATTTTCATTCAAAAGGTTTGAATGTTGGTGATAGCTTAAGGGAAAGTATATATCACGTTTTAAAAATCTTTTGAGATGTCGGAAGAGCCGGAAGTGAAGAAACGAGAGTTCAAGTGGATCACCGTACTCTGGTACATTCATCTTCATGCCCTTGCGCTGTACGGAATAATTCCCTTCATACAAGCCAAATGGCTTACTATTTTCTTCAGTGAGTACATGAGAAATGTCAAATATACCTTAATTGCATATAGGTTGGAAAATCAATTGCGCGTTAATTTCAAACTAAATCTTCATTGGTACGTTTTTTTTTCAAGCTTTATTCATAATTTGCCTCTCAAACGTGGGCATGACACTCGGTGCTCATCGTCTCTGGGCCCATTCGAGCTATGAGGCTCGTGGACACGTGAGACTATTTCTCATGCTGGCCCAAACTCTCACCGGCGTGGTAAATCGAAATTTCCATTGATCCCCCCCCCCCCCACAGAGTAGAAAAATACGAATATCTTTTCACAATGCAATATATTCATCGTTATTGTCAAACAAATATCCAGGGTCCAATCTATGACTGGGTTCTGGCGCACAGGATTCATCACAAATATTACGGCACCGAAAAAGATCCGTACAATCACAATAAAGGATTTATATACAGTCATTTGTTCAGCAATCTCATGACGCCGCATCCGGATGAGGAAAAAATCATTCAGTCCATCGATATGCGCGACGTCGAGCTGGACGGTTGGGTGTGGTTTCAACGAAGGTACGAAATATATTTTGGGGAAAAAAAAAATGTGACTCGTGAAAAATTGATCGATCTGGAATGAAATTTTATCGGAAATCTTAGAAAAATCGTTTAATTTTGATCGAAAATATATTAATATTCGTATGAACTTTGGGAAAAGATGATCTCATAACAATCTATAAAATACGAGTGAAACTAAATTTATTCAAGAGAATTGCACAATTTGACAAGCCCAAAAAAATAAGTTTTATTAATTTTTTTTAGAGCAACAAGTTCACGCATATTTTACACGAGTCTCACAAAGAGTACGCGTCAATTTTTTTGTAAAAAAATAAAAAATATTGCAAAATAGCGATTCCTTGGAATATATAAAGTCCAAAATCGTTTCATTGACAGCGTAACTTGATTTAATATTGATCGATCTCAAATTTTCACGAGATAATTATCAAAGCAACCACTATATCGCATCACTGACGATTTTTACTTTGAATCATACTTTGTTATTCCTTTTTGCGAACGAGCAAAATGATTTCTGCTCGTTCGGCAAAATTGAACAATTCCATACCACTGCCCGTATCTTTCAAGATTTAAAAAAAAAAAATTCTGCGTCAAATCGATTTTTTTCGAATGACCGTTGTGAAAACCAAAACGAAACGAAAAATTATCAACAGATTTTACTGGCCTCTCTTCATCGTCGTGGGTCTATTGCTGCCGATAAACGCGCCTGCCGAATACTGGAACGAGTCACTGCTCAATTCAATATTTGCTCTTGGTTTTCTTCGTCTCGCCGTCACCGTGAATCTCGCCTGGCTCATCAACAGCGCAATGTTGATATGGGGCCTCAAACCCGGAGACAAGTTAATATCAATTATCGATACGATCCGTTTGCTATTTACCCTCTTCTTTCGCATGCCCAAGAGTCACGGTACCGTGAAAATCGATAACGATGGTCTGCACACCTCTTGATCGACATTATACTTGTAATTCAAAGAAAAAAAAAAATTCAAAGAAAAAAAAAAGCAAGACCAATCTTCAATAAATCATAAAGTTGTGTCAATCATAAAAAAATTTCAATCGATTCGTATTCTTTTGGTTTCCTTCAAACGAACTCATCTCATATGGATAATCGTTCGACAGTTGTTACACCTGGTAATCTCTCATTGGCTAACCCGATCCAATCGTATACGACTAGCGCCAGATGGCGCTAGTCGTAATTTCCCCGCCCGCTTCGTACCGACCGTCAATCTCGTTTCAAACGAGTTTTAAAATTTTTTTCTTCTTTTCTCTCATACCTCACCGTTGTAGATTTCCCGCCGATGACAACAGCGTCTTCATAATTACGAAATCCTACTGGCCGAACTATCATTATCTGCTCAGCTGGGACTACAAGAGCGGTGAATATGGCACTTACGATTCCGGCTGTACGTCGTTCGTTCTGAATTTCTTGTCGTCGCTTGGCTCCATATCGCTGCTCAAGACAGCATCGAGCGAGTCCATCAGGGATGCACTTTATCGCGCAGCAACGACGAAGAACGTTACCATCGACGAGGCACTCGAGGATGTCAAGAAAATTGCCGAAAACGAAGCGGCCAAAGTTAAACTCTCTTATCTGCATTAGAACGATGATTTTTATTTTTTTCATTTTTTTTTTTTTTTTTTCCCCTACTTAACTCGTCACGTTGCGAAAGCAAAATACATCAATGTCCATTGTATCGTGTGCTCGTAACTATATTAGAATAAACGTTTAATTAAACATTTGTCTTTTCCTTTTTTTTTTTTTTTCCATCAGCTGGAAAAATATTTATTTATTCCTGACGGGCTTATATTATATTGTTCAACTTTTGACCTCGGGCACACGTGAGAATTCATTTTAAATGGCGGGATATGCATATATATGTACAATATTCGAGGCTACACAAAGCCAAAGGCCACTTTTCCAATGTATTTTTGTGGTGTGTTTCTTTTTTTTTGTATTTTACGTCCCTCGTGGAGGAAGCTTTATTTTTATGCAAATTATAAAGAAGCTTTTTTACGAAATTAAAATTTTCTCTTGTGAATTTGAAAGAAAAAATATATAATGCAAAATTGATTACTCACGAAAATAATATAATATGTGGAAAATAAGAAGGAGTCATTGTCTCGGTTTTATAATAATTTTGTCAACAAAATTTTCTAGAAATTCGAATTATTTGTGGAATCGTCAAGAATAAAATGTTTAAACTCCAATTTAGCATTTTTCAAAAATAAATTTCAACGTTTTCTACACGGATAAACCCCGGCATAAAAAAAAATTATATCCCACATGGTACAAAATTTATATTTTACATATGACACATATATTTTGGCAAAAAAAATTGTATAAATGAAATGCAAATTTTTGCCTTCACATTTTCCAAAGATGCAGCCTCATGCGATCGAAGTATATTCAAATTTATTCGTGAAATATGAATTAAATTAATAATAAAAAATTTTTCGTTTTTTGGCAAAAAATTTATATATTTTTCCTACAGGATAAACGAGTACACGCAAAAATAAAAAGTACAACGGTCAATGAAAATAAGAAAAAAAAAAAAAAATACTGCAAATGAAAAATTCCAATATTGATTATTCGTAAATGTTTTATTACAGGAAGTCTTTTAGTTTCCTCTCAGGGAAAACTTTGTAAAAAAAAAAAAAAAACAAGGGGAAATCATGAAAGAGCAATATGTGCCAATTATTATAGTTTGTACAGTTTTTTTCTTTTATTTCTAAAAAAAAGTGTTTTTTTTTTAATTTATTAACTTGTAAAATGGGCTTTTTTTAAACCGACAATTTTATCGATTTTCTCACACGCGAAGATATTTCACAAACAAAGATTTTACAGTTTCATTACCGACGAGAATTTTCTTCTCGTCGACTGATATAGTATAGTGTTGTATAGTAAAAATATGCTGGATGGAATTTGTCGAAATAATATTGCAGCAACACACACATGAGCGTACGCGTTTACTTCAAAATATATATAAGTATATATATATATATATATATTGAATATTTTATTCCAGCTACCATTAATATTTATGTTCATTGTATATAATATACACGTTACAATAAGGTAGTGGTGTATAGTAACATTAGCGTTTAATTAACTCGTTCGAAGACGCAGCATGTTTTCGTTTTTGTTTATTTTTTGCCTTTTTTGTTTTTTCTTCATGCCCCTCGAGGATTTCGCGACCAGCACGATGTTCACCTACGCTGTGAACTCTTCGATATTGTTTGTGTGTATGCGTGTGTGCGTGTGTGTGTGTGTGTCTTTCTCTTAATTTACTTTTTTCATATTTTTTATTCATCATTTATGTCTTGCATTCTCTTCGTGCGCGAATGCTCGATTTTTAAATCTTCCACGACTTTGCAATCCGTCGGAAGACCATACGTCATTTTCTTTGTTTTTTTTTTTTTCTTTTTTTATTTATTCATCCATTTCCATTCTTCTCATTCAATCCTGCATCTCGATGGAGGAAAAGAAAATTTCGAGCGCTATGGGATTTTAAGCCTGGGAGAGATTTGACAAAGAGGAGAGAGTACAGCGCGACGCAAAGAAAAGGGAAAAAAAAACGAAAAAGAAGTATATAAAAGAAAAAAACATGTTTGAAAAATTACTCAAGCTTCGATCACGCGCTGATTCACGGGAATACAAAATTTCCATTCAATCATCGCATTTCCTCCGGGATACACGAAAACGTACGGGAAGATATTCACGAAATATTTCATAGTCTCGATCATTGATCCGAGCGTTATCGCATTTAGAAATAAAAAAAAAAAAAAAAAAAAATCGATTCAGCGCTCCCTAGCGGAAGCGTCGGTGAAGCTCCCGTCTGCGAACGACCAATCCCCGGCATCGTCGCTGCCAGCCCTGATTCGCCGACTCTTCCCCCACTCCCCATACGCTCGCCGTCTCGCTAACGCGAACCTTCTCGCGTCTCTCTTTCGCCACAATAACCGTAAATCGTCTTCAGTCCTATACGCGAGATCGCTATCATCGGTATACATCGACGTGAGACGAGAAAGGATTTTACCAAAGACATCCCGTACTTTTTTTTTCTCGTTTTGTTTTGTTTTGTTTTGTTTTTTCTTCTTCTTCGTATCTAACAGGTATAAATCTAAAGAGCCTCTTTTCAAGTACTTCGATATGCGAGAATAGAGAGATAGAGAAAGAAAAAAAAACAAGAGAGAAAGAGATTTAATGACGAATATATTTACAAGAAAGAAAGAGAGAGAGACACGGTAGGAGTAGTCCGAGAAACAGTGATCGAATGACGACAGGATCGTCATTTCGAGAAATCTGCATGCTCGTGTACTTTTAGGAACTAAGGGACTCACGCCCTTTTTTGTGATTCAGGGGGGAAAAAAAAAAAACGAAAAATAAAAACAAAACAGATAAGAAATAATTACATGTATTAACGACTCGCGAAAATTTCGTACAAACGTGATAAAGCCTCATCGACTTAGGACAAAAAATATGTTTATATATATATATATATATGTGTGTGTGTGTGTGTGTATGTATGAGCACGTGTATGCTTTGGAAAGGAAGCGGTAAAATGAATACTCGTGTATCAGCTCGTGAAAGAGCGATGAACGAGATAGGGATAGGAGAGGAAGATAGACGGAAACGGATAATTCGTGAAAAATAATAAATAGACGGGTAAGTAAGTGGCGACGAGTGAAGTTTTCCTTTTGTGCGTCGACTATACGCGAGATTAATTCTCGCCGAGTGAACGTTTCGACGATTTGTGATTTTTGTTTTGTTTCTTTTTTTTTTTTTTTTTTTTTTTTCTATAATATACATATATACTTTCAGTCGAAATGGACTCGACGAGATGAGGAGATATATCAACGTGTAGAGTCTCGATTGGGCTCGAGTGCCACGAGGCTTGAAAATTTTACCTCTGTCTTTTCATTCCCATCTCTTTGTTTACTTATATACGTTGGACGAGGATACTTGGCCTCGAGCTTCAACTCGACGATTCAGCGGAAAATCTTGTTTCAGGCTTTTTTTTTCACGTTTCGTTGATTCGTTGATGAAGGTTTTTTTTTTTGTTTTTTGTTTTTTGTTTTTTTCAATGTTTGGAATTCAATTATCATGATTGGTCGGAAAGGGAAAAAAAAAAGGATGACGATAAGAAGAATTTGTTGTGACCGATAATGTTCAACCACCGAAACAAAGGTCCTTACTGTTCCTTCTCGCTCTTTGGATAAATCAATATCGCACCGTCTCGTTCCTCCTGTGCCTGATCCTTGTCGCCCCAGCCCCAAACTTCGTGACTACCGTCGCCGGTTCTCTCGACGCGCTTATGTATTATGTCCGTTGAGACCCTCTTGAGATCATAGGCCCAGCCGATCCATGCGAAAAAATCGATGAAAGCTGTGGTCGTGTTTAGCCTGTAATTGCCAAGCTCCGCGGTCTTGTAGTCCCATGGGAATACGTGATGATAATTGTGCCATCCTTCGCCCAGTGCCATCATCGACACGGCCTTGTTCTGCGCTGGATTTATAAATCTGCGAATCAGAAAGTTTTGTCGGTTTTTATTTTTTCTTTTCGACATTTTCTTTTCCGCTCTTGCCGATATGTCACGCGGTGCAGCTATAATCGCAAAGTCAGAACCAACCGCAGAGTCCGATAAGCTGCATCTTGGACACTGATTTAAAATGATGTCATTGAAACTCAAAGTTCGGCCAGTGATCAGACCAGGTCAGTGAGGCAGTTAATCTTTAAAGATTCTTGACATATTCCTTGTTTAATACTTCGTGGTCACACCTCCAAATGCGACCAAACTATCCGTCCGAAGTGGGTTCAAAAAATTATGAAACATGCTTTGAACATTCTCGATTATGCACGAAAAAAAATGTATTTATGCCTACTAGACTGTTTCAAAATAAATCGATAATTTTTCTTTTTTGCTTTACACAATCTTAAACTATACTTGGACATCAAAAAATAATCCTCGCGAAAGGAGGGGCCGGTCCTTCAAGATTTAGAGGTATCTCATCGGACTTTTGTCTTTTTTTATTTCGTTAATACGTAAATAATTAATTTCATGGATGGAACAAATATTTTTTTTTTCCTAAAATGATGAATATATTCCAAACTTATGTATAAATACTGCATATACCAGAAAAAACGATCTTGATGATCGCAGCAACCATTATCGGTCGATATATACGTCGATAAATGCAAAAAACAAAAAAAAAATACAAGAATCTCCGTAAAAATGAATTTTTTATTATCGTCAATAATCTTAAATGAATACATTCATTGATACGCTGTTACGATAATCATTTTCGGCTACAAAAAACTTGACTTATTGCAATTGGGGTATTTTTTTCTATGGTCTTGAACTATTTGGAACAAATATTGTTTTTGTTCTTCATTTTTAGTTAACACATTATTATATTCCTCGACAAGGGCTACTCCACGTTCAGCTGAATCATTTACTACTTTCATTTGTGAGAAAACCCTTAAGCACGTTTGAAAGCTTTCAGTAGATTCCCATTGTTTAAGAGGCTCATCCAGGAAATCATGGGGCAATTCACATTGTTGAAATAAGCGCCTCGACTTTTGAGTGATGAAATGACTTGTGTCAATTTCAGGCAGTGTTTGACACTCGCTATCACTCAGGGCAATGCGCTTTTGATTCTTTGATGTACTCTCACGTGTCCTTAAGGCTGTTAACATCTTTTCTTTCACATCCATAAGAACCATTGAATCGAAAAAAGCTAATAAGCCGTACTAACCATCCGCTCCGTCGGTAAAAAAAATCCCTGATGTATCGGTTGCGAAAAATGCGTTTTTATATGAATAAATATATGTTTCTAAACGTCGGGTGATTATAATAGAATTATGTTTTAAATGAAAATCATTCAGGAAATTCATTTTTACGGGGATTTTCGTATTTTTTTTTTTTGTTTTTTTTGCATTTATCGGCGTATATATCGACCGATAATTGTTGCTGCGATCATCAAGATCGTTTTTTCTAGTATATTCAGTATTTATACATAAGTTTGGAATATATTCATCATTTTAGGAAAAAAAAAATATTTGTTCCATCCATGAAATTAATTATTTACGTATTAACGAAATAAAAAAAGACAAAAGTCCGATGAGATACCTCTAAATCTTGAAGGACCGGCCCCTCCTTTCGCGAGAATTATTTTTTTATGTCCAAGTATAGTTAAAGATTGTGTAAAGCAAAAAAAAAATTATCGATTTATTTTGAAACAGTCTAATGCCTATGATGCATTGTATGGGAATGCATATAGGCTCGTGTATCGAAGGCGAGATTCTGATTGAACGAGTAAAATATTTGTCGGTACGTCAGTTCGTTCAACTGTCGTGGCCATTTTTTTTACAAAGGAGTATCCGTAAACGTTACCATCGGGGCAGTGCCTCTCGTTTCTAAAGATTCCAACTAAAGCACAGATCCAACTCGGCCCACGCAATTCTGTACCGAGAAATTCGTATACGTAGTCATAACTGAACACAAAAAAACATTCTACACACCGCTAGGCCATCGAAGAAAAACTTTTTCCACGAAGCAACTTGAGCCCGGATAAACTAGGTCCATAAACGACTTTAGGTACCGAAAAACTTGATGCACCATCACAACTTGCCAACTGGCGAAATTGGTTGAAGAATTTATCGGCAAGCAGGCGCAACCGACCATGAATCAACTTGGCCACAGCGGACTGTGCGGTCAGTTCATTCATGATCGATTGCCCGCGCTTGTCGAATTTATATCGATGACTCCATAATTCCTCGAAGAGTTTCGGATGCGTCGTTTTTTTTCGACTATTTTTCGGATCACGATCTCTTCAATGGCCTGTGCGATCGAGGGACACATCCGAAATCATGGAAAACTTACACAGACGTCCTGACGATGTCTCAATCTTTTTTTTTTTTTTCTGCATCACTCGTATCCATTGTTAATTCCTAATTATTTTCTAGATCAAACATACGTTCGGACCGCGGATTCATTATCATTAACGTTAAGTTTGCTTCGAAAAAATTGGGCAAACAATATTTCGAAACAATTTACTCGATTAACCTGATTTCTATTGCCGAATAATCGTTATTATAATTCTTCCAAGTATATGCGCGCTGATTCGCTTGCATTCTCGCGGACGCTCTATCCGATTGGCTGAACTTTTCCTAACTTTTCCTAACTTTTGAAAAACTTTTTCCGTTCAGCCGATCCGAATACGAAAAGGAATAGACAAATAATTTCAAGCTGAATCCGTATAATATTAAACTCACTTGTCGTATGGCTTGCTGCCGAAAAGATGAGCCGCGGAGTTCACCAGCCACGTCATGTTGAGCGTGAATACGTAACGGAAAACCGTTGAGACGAAGAATGCGTTCGTCCAGGTCTCGTTCCAGAGATAAACCGGTGCGACGGTCGGTAGAATGAAGCACATCAGAGGCATGAAATAGGCGTAATGTCTGTTCAGAATCAGAAAAAAAAAAAAACAAAGGAAAAAACATTCGATCAATCCCGATCGGAACTATCAAACGATATTTATATCGTTTCCCATTATATTCGCGGTTAATTAACTTTCGTTTCAAATATAACTTTTCGCGGCACTCACTTTTCTTGGAAACGAAGAATCGGATCTTGCTCGAGATCACTGAGATCGATACCCTTGCCCTTGGTACTGACGTCCGGATGTTTTTTACAAAGTAACCAGCCAACGTGGGCGAAGAAGAAGCCACGCTTTGCGTTGTGAGGATCAGCGTCCGTCTCGCTATACTTGTGATGAACTCTGTGATCTCTTGCCCACTCGATTACCGTGTTCTTCATGCGTAATACATGAAATACATTATCGAAATTGATGAAACGATTTTACGGTTTATTTGCCATTGCAAACGATCACAAACCACATGGCACCCCCGCAGTTGAAATAAAATGTTTCGATGTTTTGTGAAAAAATAAAAAATAAAGAAGAACTTTTACCTGGAACGCAATGGTGTTGAAGAGCATGAGTATGATTTTGAGCTGCCAAGTTGCTTTGTAAGCACGATGAGCCCACAATCTGTGAGCTCCCGCGGTGATACCCAAACCGGTGCACTGATACAGAATGAAAGCTGAAAATCATAAAATTACATATTCAGCTGGATCATTATCATTACATTTTTTTTTTTTTTTATTACATACTCGATTTCAAGTGTCGAGCGGTTTTTCGTACATCTGTGCATCATAATGATTGGGTTGGGGGAAATATCGTGACGTAAAAATTGGCAACGGAAAATATATAAATATATATATATATATATATATATATATATATATATATGTATATAGATACATATGAATACGAAAATATTTTGGCAGATTGCCGAACTTTTCGTATCAACAAGTCGTCTTTACGGTACAAGTGCACCAGCTCTCAGGCTCGTGTGAATTCGATCGCGATAATTTGATCTTTATATTATTCTCCGTTGATTATCTTTCGATGACAGATCATTATTTTCATTTTTTTTTTCCCCCCGTTTTATCCAAACAAGCTGAGATCAATCGATTGAAATGTTCATTGATCGACTTATCGATCTAATCGATGCTAATCATAAATCGATTAACGATGAAATTTTATTAATTCAAAAATTCACGTTTACTTGATTCAAATCTGGAAGAACGCAGGGAGTATACAGGGTGTGTACGCTTTGTATTATAAATATATATGTCGCATTCCACGTCAACTCAGCCACCCCGTTTTTTTTATTGTCTCGAAAAAATTATTCAGTATGGGCATTTCAAAGGACAATATATCCATGACATTTTACCAAAATTTCATCCCCCCACTATGGTTGGTTCTCGAGATAATGATTAATGAAGTCTCAATTTTGTAAAAATCATAACTTCGTAACTACTGATCGGATTTAAACTATTAAAAAAAGAATCTTTTTTATTTTTTTTGCTCTTTTCGAAAAAAAAAATATGTCATCATCGGATAAAAGCTCATTAGACATTTTTCGGAGTAAATTAACAAAAAACAATTTTTCCCTCTTCACTGATGCCTTGTTCCATTTTGAAAAAATCCTGCGGAGTTGTGTATTGCCTCCCTCTATCAGAAAAAAAAATACTGAGTAGAATTCCGATTGGCCCTTTCGTGAAAAAAAAAAAAAATCGAAAAATTTCCCCGAAAACTGTTTAATGAACTTTTCTCCGATGACGGCATATTTTTTTTCAAAAAGGGCAAAAAAAATAAAAAAGATTCGTTTTTTTAGTCGTTAAAATCCGATCAGCCGTTACGAAGTTATGATTTTCACAAAATTGAGAATTTATTAATCATTATCTCGAGAACCAACAATAGTGGGGGGACGAAATTTTGGTAAAATTTCATGTATATATTGTACTTTGAAATGCCCATACTGAATAATTTTTTCGAGACCAAAAAAAAAAACGGGGTGACTGAGTTGACGTGGCTGCGTTGACGTGTCGTATTCCACGTTAACTCATCAGCCACCCCGTTTTTTTTTGTCTCGAAAAAATTATTCAGTATAGGCATTTCAAAGTACAATATATCCATGACATTTTACCAAAATTTCATCCCCCCACTATTGTTGGTTCTCGATATAATGATTAATAAATTCTCAATTTTGTAAAAATCGTAACTTCGTAACGGCTGATCGGATTTTCACGATTAAAAAACGAATCTTTTTTATTTTTTTTGCCCTTTTTGAAAAAAAATATGCCGTCATTGGAGAAAAGTTCATTAGACGGTTTTCGGGGAAATTTTTCGATTTTTTTTTTTTTTTCCACGAAAGGGCCAATCGGAATTCTACTCAGTATTTTTTTTTCTGATAGAGAGAGGCAATACACAACTCCGCAGGATTTTTTCAAAATGGAACAAGGCATCAGTGAAGAGGGAAAAATTGTTTTTTGTTAATTTACTCCGAAAAATGTCTAATGAGCTTTTATCCGATGATGACATATTTTTTTTTCGAAAAGAGCAAAAAAAATAAAAAAGATTCTTTTTTTAATCGTTTAAATCCGATCAGTAGTTACGAAGTTATGATTTTTACAAAATTGAGACTTCATTAATCATTATCTCGAGAACCAACAATAGTGGGGGGATGAAATTTTGGTAAAATGTCATGGATATATTGTCCTTTGAAATGCCCATACAGAATAATTTTTTCGAGACAATAAAAAAAACGGGGTGGCTGAGTTGACGTGGAATGTCCCATATGCTAATCATGCCAATTTGAATTGTAATTATCTTGACTTTAAAATGGTCAGTACTGTTCAAATTGCACAGGCATTTGGATGAAACCTTTGGTAATGTTCAAGCTAAATTTCAACAGATTTATACAATCAATGACTCTACGGTGGTACTAACTTTGAGGAAGAAAAATTTATGTCCGCGGTATATGGAGAATATCGTGTATTGTTTGATTTTGTGCACTTTTCATTTATAATTTTTGAGGAAAATGTGAAAAGGATGAGCCGTGTGAAAAGCGTAAGCCGGTGAACGGCACATGGGTCGTAAATTCAAGGATTAGGCGAGCGGCGATGGTCGAGGCATCTGGGTAAAGGCGCGTCCAGATTTGAGCACGAACGCACACGAGAATTTAGATATATATATCCAATATTTGGATATATTATATATATATCTAAATAGCATTGCCTCGTGTGCGTTCGTGCTCAGATGTGTACGCGGCTTTACGTGAAATTTTCCAGCCTACCCTCGATGCCTCGATGACCCTTCGAGAGAGTGTCGAAGAATCGTGTGAGAGAGAGAGAGAGAGAGAGAGAGAGAGAGAGAGAGAGAGAGAGAGAGAGAGAGAGAGAGAGGGTCGGCAAGAACGATGTAGAGGGGTCGGAGGGGTTTCGGTTGAAACGAAAATGGACGGAAAATCCGAGGGAAGAGAGCGTTTTGAAACGCAACGACGTCAAAAGACGTCTAATACTTATGTATTAATAAAAGAAGTTGATATTAAATGAAATAACCTCATTATAAATGATCAATAAATTAATCGATTTTATCGTTAAATTAAGGAGTAAATTTTTTTTTCTCAATTTACCTAAAATCGTGGTGTAAAGTTTTGCCGATGTGAATACCAGATATGCACCATAAATTGCGGCTACATGAAGAAACGTAAAGATCAAAATATTTAGCCAGACGAGACGTCTTCGATATTCGGATTTTGACTTTGGTGGATCGCTGGATTGACGACTCTCGGCTTCGAGGGTCTCGTCCTCGTACAGTACGCCCGTCGGCGCACTCGTTACATTTGGTGCCATATCACCTTCCGTTCTGTAAAATAAAATTAAAATTACATTGACGCGTTATTCTCGATCAATCATAAGAATACGTCGATAAATAGTTACAAGTAAGTATGTCAAGGGCTTGGAGGGGAAAAAAAATCGAGAAAGACGCAAAGTCAATAACGATTTATCGAAATCAATTTGACTAATTTCTTATTGATACATGGAGAAAAAAAAGATGTTCGAGTAGGAAAAAATTCGAGAAGCCTCCGGACCTTATTTTCGTCGTTATTTGCACGCTGTTGTGGCGCGTGTGAGAAATAAATCGTTACCAAAGTGCCAAAAATGATAATTGTACAACTGCAACTCGTATATATAATTACACCCGACGACGCCAAGATCAGCTAATTTTCATGCAAAATTTAAAATGGAAGAACGGACTAACGAGGCAAGTAAAAAAAAAAGTTTGGTCAAGCGCATGGACAAATCGCGTTTGACAATCGTTGAGATTTAAAATAAATCATAATAATAGGTTCTCTCATTAGCGATAATTATGTTTAATTGTAAGGAGGTTCTTAACCCAGAGAAAAACGGTAAGAATGATTCTAAAATTTGAGGGAAGGTTTGTGCTAGTACTATGAATACACCGTAATTATTTCAGATTTTTTGACCGCGTGGTTGAGGAGAAAAAAAAAACATTAAATATGCCGCTTATACATGGGCTCTTATGGGAGAAGTATACGAAGTTATGATTGGAGATTATTTTAGGAGTGAAAAAACGGTAACATTTCCCCGAAGAACCGCTTAAACGACAGATCAGACCTTCGTAGATATAATTTGCCCATGAAGAAAGTTTTTCACCGTTCCGATTGTGAAACATACTTGTAAACGAAATTGAGCGTGAGTAATGGCTTTTGGTGAAACAAATGCCGAACGCAACCTGCCCCGCACGTCGCCCGCGCCGCGCCATCGCGTTCCCCTTGCTGCACCAAATTGATGTTAAGGAGGTATTATCGAAACTTCAAAGTCAAAATAGTGTTTGGATTTTCTGCTAAATTTTTATTTTTAAATAGTGACTAAAAAAATTATTTTAATTTTTTATTACTAATATACTTGTGTTTTGAACACTTTAATTGTTAGGAAAAAAATTTTTCATAAGAAAAGACTTGCATGATTCTAGCAGTTATATGGCGAAGAAGGTTAGGTGGCAACATCGCTTAGCGGAAGAATGCGTGTGTCGTGTGTCAGAGTTGTATGGGTGCGTGCGTGAAGCATGTGAACCTAACCTCACTTATTTTGTGATCGAACCGCAAATGGTGAAATTATTTCACTGCTTATTTTTTGCATTTATTTTTCCAAGTTTCGATATATATATATATATATACATATATATAGACACACATATATGCGTGCGATAGTTTGAGTTGGTTATGCGGCGTTGCCAAATTTATTTTCAATCAGCTCGTATATAGTCCGTCGCGTTCAGAAACCAGTGCGATTAACTCGATATTTCTCTTTTATTTCATCGGTAATCCTACATTTAAAGTACATCAATTTATTACCTGTAATCCAAAGTTGCATGTGTTCGTTTTTCATCAACGAAAGTTGGAATTATCACGCAGAAAAAATAAAAAACCTAACCTTGGTACCCTTCACGCCATAAGACATGTGTTAAAAGTATACAAAAATTGTGATTTTGAAATTAAATATCTCAGTTTCTAAACGGTAAATCGTTGTGAAATTTCACCACAAGTTTTATTTTGCTCTGAATTTCGTGTTCACAAAATTTCACGTAGCTAAGTTGGAAATTAATTTTCACGTGAGAAACGATAATACCTCCTTAAGAACCTCCTTAAGATACTCAATAATAGTATAATTATTGACATATTAATATCTTAATAATTTTAGACTATGCCAGTCATTATTTCAAGTTAATTTGAATGTGTAAACAATTCTTTTACACAAATACCGACAGGCAAGATCACCCGATGAATCTCATAACCAATACAGTCGATCAATAATCAATTTTTCATACAATTTTTTGAGATAAATTATGTATTGTTTCCAGTATGAGAGGCGTAATCGAAAAATCAATGTATGCTCGAGAATTGAGAGTCGAGTAAAAAAAAGAAACCGGTTCTATGCTAGCGCCAGAGAAAAACTATTATCACAGTTTTATGCTCTTTTTATAGTCACGAAGTCACGTTAATATTGTGTTACGTCCGATAACCGCAGTGTTTTTTTTTTTTTTCTTTTTTTTTTCTTCATGCCGTGACGCACTTTGTGCATGATTTTAAAATATCGTCGCGAGGAAGAATCGAAAGGGGGGGGGGGGGGGTGTTTTCACCGTTTCAACCACATCCAACGTTGCGAATTATTCTGAAAAACGAGAAAGAAATTTTCAGGCTCGACTGATTACAAATTTTCCAAATAATTGCAACGTTATTTTCAATATTTTTTTTTTTTTTTTTTTACTCCAAAGACATTTCTCAATTTCTAAAGACATTTCGATACTATACTTATTTGAAAATAGTAACAATAATAATAATGATAAATGGAATTAAAAACGAGGCTGAAACTTGACTAAATCGGGAAAATTAATCTTATTAATCGCGATATAGTGTGACGTTGACTCTTTCGATGTTTCTTACATATGCATCGTCGAGACAAATATTCGAGATTGTCGACGAAACGTTAATCATACAAATTGCTATTATTTCTATTTGTCTGCACGCATCGTTGAGCGTTATTATTGTGCAACGTCTGAAAGTCACGATAATGCATTTGTTATTTGAATGCACGTAGACCTGTTACATTTGTGGTATGATTATGAAAATCGTTAGAGGATACTTGCATCATTGAAAAATAATAATAGTAATAATTTGATGAAAAAAAAAAAAAAGCGTACCGATCGAAATCACAGCACGCGATTCATCGCTGAATTGTAAAAATTCAAATAACCCCTTTTCATGTCACGATAAACTGAGAAATTTATTAAGTATACGAAAAAAAAAATATATATATATATATTTTCAGTAAAATTCACTAAACTTTCGTTATTTTTTTTAAAACCTTTCCCCTATCGCTGAAAGAGAATCTCAGGATGATAAAAGAATTCCTCTTTTTTAGCGTTATCGTCGTTTCCTCAATTATAACGATTTTCGTGATTCATTAATATTTTGTTAAAATAATTCGTAGCCCCAATAGTTTTTTTTTTCTCTCATTTTTTCTTTCGATAATTTTGCATCTTCACATTCAATCAATTTTCCGTAATTTATTCTTATACTCCTCGGAGAAGAATGGATGAAAATAATGATTTTCATCGAATTTATGGTGCTGCAAGTGTTTTGCCTTTTTTTACGACGTATCGAAAAAATTGAGTCATTACTAATATATCCTGTGCGTAACAATCGTAAGAAGTTTGTTCTATTGTTTGTTTATAAATCACGAGGACAATGGCTCGTGCTCGGACAATAGGTAAAGTTGGTAGATTGATGCGATTCGTCGAAGAGGAAAAATTTATAAGAAACGCGATAATGGCAATTCCTGGATGGTTTATCTGTTCGCGCGCGTAAAATTGGATTTTTATTTTTCCCTTTCAACATTGATGCACCTTAACGAATGATCGATATATTTGAAATTTTTGTTTTTCCCCCCAAAACATCACTTGCAAGAAAGTGCTTGAAATTTTAATTGCAAATACTTTAATTACATGGCATGTATACTCGAAAATTTAAGTACAAATACTTGAAGTACAGGTCGAGTACTTGGAAATTTAAGTACAATACTTGAAATACTTTTACAGTACTTTGTACTTCAAGTACTTTACAGCTTTGTCTAGTAATGATTACCTCATTAATTTTTGCATGAAAAACAGTCTTCTTTCTTTGAAGGCAATTTTACGATGAATTTGATTTTTTTTATGGAAAAACATAAAATTTATCATTATTACATACTTTATCATGAATTTATATAATATATTTATACATATATAGTTTGCTCGAAACTTGAGGTTATTGAAGTACGTGTGCGTGATTTATTGAAAAATTTTTAATTCTTAAAAAATTTTTATTCATGACGACAGTAGCGAGATTACGAGAGAAAAATCGTTGACGAGATACGACGAAAAACTCCGATATCTGCGTATGCATGAAATTTTGTTTATCGCAAGTTTTACTCATTTTTTTTTTTGCTCGTTAGCTTACATCTCGAAACATCGTAGTAAATTTCCCGAGATATATAATATCGTTTCAGACGTATACGCAATTATATGTTTGTCGTGTGGTATGACGATTGACGCACTCGCGACATGAGATCACAAAAAAAAAGTGCAAAAAAAAAAGTATGAATCCGTCAGCCTTGATCTTGGTTGTCGTCAGTACGATTAACGTTTCCGATAATGGTTAATCGTGTACTTCAAAATGGTGAGAGAGATAAAAATTCATCGATGAATGATAAATTTTGAAGTGATTTTCGTACGAAATTTTGTGAAATTAAACGTTATTCAAGATTTTTCTTCATTGATTGAGAAATTTTGTCATATTTTACAAATTTTATTTTATCATTAGAAATTTATTAATTTTAAGATATTATTATTATTTTTTTAATAGAGCACAGATTTGACATACATGAAACGTGTAAAACCTCTTTCATAAAATATATGCATTAATTTATACTACATCGATGTACGCAATAGAAATTATCCAGGACACTTATATGAAAAAAAAAAAATTGAATGACAGCCTATTGGGAGACATTGAGATAATTTAAAAAAATGGTGTTTCAACACAATTAATAATCGATGGCTCATTGCCGTGAGCAACGTTGAATTTAATTTTCCATTCTGAATGCAATAATTTTTTGAATAAATTTTACAATCGAACTCACCTATATATGTACGAATTGAGCGTTAAACAAAAAAAATTTCAGTGTATCAATTAAAATTGTTAAACTGACTTTGATGCGAATACTGTCGAAAAAATTCGCTCCATATAAAAATCATTATGAATATTTTTTAGTCACCTTCTTGATTTGCAATAAAATACCTCAAAATGATTAATTCGAAAAGGGGAAAAAAAACCTTTCTAAATTCTTTGTAAATTAAGTGCAATGCAAACCAACGAACACGATTACACGCGAAAAGACGATAAAGCCAACTGAAAATATTTTTCGGGTCTCACAGACGGATATTAAATACATATATTGAATTTTTTTTTGCACTGCAAACGTGAACTTCAATTTTTCCACGTCGCATGAAATTGTACTCGTGTCGCCGCGCCCTTGAGAGAGCATATATAATATGAATTATCCATGAATTATTACTCGGATGTCTCAATTTATTCATGAAATTATTCGACCTTGTCTCGCAGTTTCTAATGTCAAGATAAAAAATGTAAAATTATAAACAAAACAAAAAAATCGTACACTTGCTTCACGCGGGATATAGCGAGAGATGGATAGACGAGGATTTGCCATTTTAATCGCAAACTCCGGATAGCAGCTTTTTTTGCAGAGCGTCACTGCTAAGATTTTATAATTCCATATAAAAATAAAACAAAAAAAAAATAAAATAAAAATCCAACGAATATCCCCAAAAATGTTGAGAAATTTGAAACGAAAAAATTGAAATTTTAAAATACGATAAAATCTGAGGGGAAATAACGGTTGAAATGATAATTTTATAAGGTTGACATCGTTAATCGGCAATGGTATGAAATGGACGTACGGCATATCGTGAAGTCCCGAAACGTTCGATAACATCGTCAACGATGTAGTCTCGTTGCTGGTGATATCGTCATTCGTCGAATCTTCCGGAATTTTCGTCGAGTTACGACGCTCGCAATTACGCCTTGACGACGAGTCAAGCTCGTCGAAAAGAGCCAGTGGTATTCCAGGATTCATTCTATCATATGATCTTTTATTTTTTTTCTTTTTTTGCTTTGTCCTCTCAATCGTAGGGTCGACGAGTCTCGCGAATCCTTGTAATTCGTTAAATTATACGTTACAAGGACGTTTCTCACGTTCGAAATTTTCAGCACCCTCGGAACAACACTCGTTCTGCACGAATTTTTCAATTTAAAGAAGAAAAAAAAAAACGAAATATCGAAGAACAGACGATGCGTGATACTTGCACAGCCAGCCTTGTTCAGGCGGCCAATCGACTGTCGGGCAAATTCTTCGGGCTCTTTTGGTCGAGGATCGCGAGGCGCAGGCTCGCGCCGGGACGCCGTTTTCGTCCCCCCAGAAGAGCGCTTGTTGCCGCGCTCTCGATCTCACTTTTCAACCCTCTGTCCCTCTCCATCTCGAGCCCTTCTTTCATTCTCTATGCTCGATTCTCTTTCATTCTCTATGCTCGATTCTCTCTCTCTCTCTCTCTCTCTCTCTCTCTCTCTCTCTTTCTCTCTCTTTCTCTCTCGTCTCTTCAAGCTCCTTACTACCCCCTCTAGCGATTTCGCCCCGCTATATGAGCGTACAATATTTACGTACTTGTAGATATTTTGTACGTTTATTTTAATAATGCCTCAAATCGAACAGAGAGAGAATAATGAATTCAGCTGATCCAGGAAAAAACTTTGTTTTTAAAAATTCACTACACTGTATTCTTTTTTATATATAACTGTACGACGAGTACATCCTTAAACCTGAAAGTACAACAGATATATTTTTAGCCAACTAAAAGCCCACTGTGAATTTTCCAGTTGGCCGATTCAAGCGAGTGTTGTAGCGTAAACGAATCGCGAGTGCGATATTATATATAGGTTAAACTCGAAACTGGCGCTAGCAGTTGGTTTGCGGACGAAGAAAATTAAAATAGTCGTTTTGATGTAATTTTCCTGCGGAAGGATCATCGACAATACAGTCGGACCTCGGGCACTGACTGAGCTCGAGAGCAGGAGCCTCGGGCACTGACCGAAAGACCTAACCTTCTTACTAACCAATGGGAATAAAGCACCAGGCCCGTATCATGCGTATATCGGTACCCTCCACTCCTTGAAATTATAAATTTTTTTGTTCATGGGGGTTCTATATTGTAGCGCCACTGTGGATTCCGCAGTGCCCGAGTAAAAGCTGACGTCAGTGCCCGGGGTCAGTCAGTGCCCGAGTAGTCAGTGCCCGAGGTTTGACTGTAATTGTCTCGTTACAGTCTTTCCTCAAACGGTACGAAAAGACTTTGTCTTCGATTTATCGATGAACATCGGCTATATAATAATTTTTTTTTTTTTTGTAAATATATTTCTGTATCTTACATAATCAGTCAATATTTTGTATAAAAAAAGAAACGACAAAGTCAGCTTATCTCCGGCATCATGTACGCTCCGATATGTCGATCGAATCGATTAATAAATTAATAGAGAAGCAATAAAAATTGAAGTTCCTTTCATAGTTATAATTAATTTTTATGTGTGTACAACGATATTATAGGTGAGCATCGTGTTTGTACGTAATTAATGATTTATTAGCGTATATCTGATATCAAATAATGATCGATCATAACAGCATTTATCGTTAAATTACTTGGACGCATTCACCGCTAGGAGTTCCACTTCCATAGCTGTGGCCTATATACGAACTATGTATTTGTTTTTTTTTTTTTTTTCAGATATTTATGGATCGTAAGCGATGCAGAGTAGTTTATATACTAATTACATGAAATTAGTACATAATAGGGGTCGATGAAATGTGTTATTTCGTTCGTTGACTCTCGCATATTATCTGTCAATAATAATGTAAATGATTCCTTACAAAACTACAGCATTAGCTTCATTCGCGACAAATTTTCATACGGTTTACTTTCTTCATTCGAACCCCCGGGGAAAAAAAATTGTTCAGATCTATACGTAGATCAAATTTAGAACTGCCTAATTATTTTTTGGATCTACAGAGATCTAAATTTTGGAAAGTCACAGATTCACCTCGATCTCAATTTTATCTGACTAGATTTCTTTTGGATCTACTCAGATGTGAGTAAATTTACTGATACTCAAGTAGATTAACGGAGATTTAACAAGCAAAGGTATGCTCGAACGTAATATCAGATCGACTAAACGATTTTTGCCCGCACGGGCTTACGTTTAAAAAATGTAGTGTAAATCTCGATTTTCGGGAAAATCCCCGCAGTGCGTTTGCCGCCATCTTGATTTAAAGAGGGATTTTTTGTTTTTAAAATAACTCGCTTATTTTCAACCTTAGAGTGAAAATGATAATAACCAAAGTTGTGGGAAATCTAATTCCCCATAAGTTTGGTCCTTATACTTTTTACCCTAGGATCGTTATTAATAGAGTTAGACTGCTAATAGGGGTAAAAAACGTTTTTTGTTAATTATCTCGTTAATTATCAAGTTTATTGTAAAAATGGTAATGAATAATCACGTAGGAAATTTTATTTCCTTCAACTTTGGTTATTACCATTTTCACCCTAGGATCAATATTTTCGGACTTATACTTAATTTAGGGGTGAACTTTTTTTTTTATGTTCAGATATTTCGTTTATTGTCAAGTTTATCGTAAAAATGGTAATAAATAATCGCGTACCCATATATAGTACCAATGCGTTTGTTACAATGCACTCTTTTTCGTAATAGCCATGATAAAAGGCTCGTCAGAACTTTAGTTTTAACATCACTACGATAATATACAATTGTTAATATAACAATAATAACAATAAATGTTCCATTATCATTGTTTATAATTATTTTTATTGTTATTGTCATTATTATTGTTATTATCTCTCGTGAGTTTCATCTTTTTTTTTTTTCAAAATCAAAATACAAAACAATTCATTAGTTAAAAGCTTAATTCGCCATTTATTTCTGAACGTTCGACGCACTCTCGTAGCACCCGCGAGTCTCGAGAAAGATGATTGACTCTGCTCTCTCGCGCGATACATGCATTGCTATATTTATAAATATAGATATATATATATATATATATATATATCGATACACGCAACAAGCGAATTATTACGGAATTACGAGATACGCGGGGCCAACGATTCCGTATTCTTCTCGCTTATCCATGTATATATACATATGTACTATATATCCCTCTTTGTGCCGTTCTCTTCCCGTATGATTAACCCTGGCGCGAGAAGAGAGTGTAGCCTTGGCACCGATAACGAGCCCGCGAACTCGCTATCCGACAGCTGACCGCGCGAGAATTCCGCGATCAGCTGATCGAGAGCCATTGCCAATCGCATATATATATATTATGTATGCGCACTCGGCTCGCGAATTCTTCCGTGTATACTCGTAATACCCCGACAGCGTACGATATACGTTATAACCTCTTTTTGTAAGAAGTTTTGGCTAAATAATCTCAAATTTAAAAAAGTTGGAGCGATCACATTGCTGAAAAGTTAGGGCGATCACATTGCTGAACAAATTCAAAGTTACCTATAAAATCGGATACCCGTTATAAATTTTTTTTTAACATTTTGTTTTCAACGAAAACAAAGCTTCCTCTATTATAAAGAAAAACGATTAGAAACTTTTAAAAACATTTTTTGGTTTTGTACACTCAAAATGTGTATTACTAAAATTTGCAAAACTTTAATTCCGTTGAACATTTCATTCGCTCGAAAAAAAAAAAAAAACAAAAAATCCCAAAAAATGACCATCTTTCCAACGTTCTTAGAATTTTTGATCAGTGATCGGCGAAAGATTTCCAATCGAACGAGCTCTTGTGAAGCTGAGAGATACGAAAAATATACGGGCAAAATTAAAGTTCTGATGGACACCAGGTATATGCTGCCTCGATATTGCCAATTAAGGAAAAAAAATAAATAAAAAAAATCTGTCTTGCCAAACCAAGTCACGGTATTCAGTATTAACATCACACGGTCCAAAGATCATGACAAACGATGGTAAAAAAAAAAATAAAACTTGTTTTCGGTTAGAAGATCCGGAAGTAAAAATCGTCTTGCCAAATTTTTATACGAATATGTATATATTTTTGTTTTTTTACGCAAACCCGTTTACTCAAAACGATTGGATAAACACGCGAAGATCTCTACGCTGCGTTGCTATATTTAATGTTATCGACGCAAAATTAATGTCGAATAATTCAATTGTCGCTGTTAAAACTCCAGCTCGTTAACAATTTGCAGCATCTTTCTGAACGTGCAATCTCTCTGTTCTTATCGAGGAGACGTGATGTCGTTTGTGTATTGAGCAAACCAGAGTACAAATTGCTAACCCATCACGCACATAATATACGGATTAAAGATAATTAAAAAAAGACCGTACAGAAAAATACTATAATTGTGGGCAATGCGGCTAATTAAATTAATCTTCGTGACATGCTATAGTTATATCAGCGTCGATTCAACAAAATCATTGATCAGTTAAATAAAAAATATATTAACCAACGGGCAATCTTCGTAGAGTCAGGAAAAAAAAATCAACTATTTGTAATTTATTTCTGGACTAGGAAAAAAAAAAAAAAAAACTGTCCACTTGGGCAATCCAGGTGAAACGATAATGAGCTTTCTCTGATATCGTCCAGAAGGTTGGAAAATAATATTTCTACCGATGGGAGCTCTCATTTGATTGACGAAAACAAATTTACCGTTCTCGCTTGGAGAGCCCAATATATTTCTCAATTCGTTGAAAATATTACAATCCCCGTTGGGATTGATGCATTTTTCGATCGATCAATATAATTTCATAATGATCAGTTCCTCACTCGTGAGACGCGCAACGGCTGTCAATGATTTCGTTGTAAAATTTGAAACAAAGGCAAAAAGTTAATAACTTTTCAAGCTTCGATGCAAATTATAATTTTGAGAGAAGATTTAATAACAAATCGAAATCGTGAAGTTAATAAAAATAAAAAAAAAAACAATATATTGTCAAAACAATTTGAGAGAAATAATGACGCATAAATGTACGATAAATAATTCGTCATTTACAATGATGAAGAACATTACGTAATTTGTGATTCATCGATTGACAATTAAGCATCGCGATTTTTCGAAACCTCCATTGTATTCAAAATTAAATCGAACGAATTACAAAAAAAATAAATTACACCTTCAGTTTGCATGGTAATTGATGCAGCGAGCAATTTTTTTTTTTTTTTTTCAATATTCATTCATTGATATCGGCGGAAGAAAAAAATTGTAGATTGAAAAAATTCATCGCAGACAAGTTTTGTAGCCGGTATCAATGGATTATTCATGAATTTCTAGTATTTCCAAGCGTGATATAATCCGTTTCGCTTCAACGAAACTGAAAAATAAATAAATTAACGAAACAAACAACAACAAAAAACCCAAAACTCAATATCGAACGTGTCGTTGCTCGGAATATATTTGTGTGACGAGTTTCAGGCTTCATAATTCGAAATTTATGAAATTTAAATGAATTATCCAATTTCCAAAAATTTTTGAATTTCCAAAACTTTTGAATTTCACAAAATCTCAATCCTTTCGTCGATTCTCGTCCGACTAAATATCAATAAACCTCGATATATCCAGCCACGTTGTACAAAAAAAAAAAAAAAAACGTCAGCTTCGAATATGCCTTTGAAATTTATACGGCAATATCGACTGACAACGAAGAATTTTCGAAAAAAAAAACCTCAAAATTCTCAAAAATCACTGCATGAATTTCTGACAAAAAAAAAATTGAAAACAGCTCCAATGGCCTGTCAATTTTTCGTAGCTCGAGTCATTCTCAAGTTACACGGGAATTTCTAAATTTTTCATCGTCGTCACTCTTGTATTTTATGGCTATTTGGCAAATTTTAAGCGATCTGGCATAAAAATTTATAAATTTTTTACACGAAAAAAAAAAAGAGGAAACAAAATTTTTTTCTTTAAACTAAAAATACTGTAATCGATTTGTCTGTGTTGGCGGTACTGGCGTGGTATACACACACACGCGCACGCACACACACACGCACATATATATATATATATATACGAGAACGAGTCGGGCAACAATCACAAGAGACGAATATACAGTTCTGAGCCAAGTGAGCCAGAAAGAAAGGGGAAATAATATACAATGAAGGAGGAGAAACGGAGAAGGGTGATCGTATGATTCCCGTCAGGTCTCAGCTGAGTACGAACGGACCAATCGTCGACGAGCGTTCGACTCGCGCCACCTGAATCCGGCGAATCCTGAGGTTCGACCGGAAAACCCGATGGTTCACTCACATTGCTTTACAGACGTGTATTAGTTGGGTTTGCCTTGCCAGGCAAACTTATACTATGCTCATAGCATTTCACACGGGGAAGCCCAACAGTGGGACCTCGATTTTACTTTTTTTTTTTTTTTTTCACTTTTTTTGTTACTTTTGTTTTTTTAATCATATCTCTCGTTGCTATTCTTCGAACGGGGCTAATTATCTCTCAGCACGCTATGTCTTCGTCTCTGCTCCACGGATCCACCTGTTTATCCGGTTCTTTGGCCCGTTTTTCTAACCGAAATTTACTGTTCCTCGCACAATTTTTTCATCCTAAAACTCCAAAATTTCATTCATCAGCGCTTTGGAATAGCTTTGGGAATGAAAAAAAAAAAAAAAAAAAAAACAACGTCATTATGCCATTAGCGCGCTATGATTTTGTGGACATTTTGGTGGATCAAGGTGGCTCGATCGCGATGGCATGTGGGTCGGGATAGACGGGCATCACCGGACGTAGAGAGACGGCTTGCATAGTGCATTGCCCGAGAGCCATGCAACGCTCGAGAGAACGAGACGCCAATGCACATGTATTCCCCCCCCCCCCCCGGGCCCCTCTCCAAATAATGATATCGGGAAAGTGTAAAGTACACGGTCGAGCGTTTTCAAATTTTTCGACATTCTTCCCTGGAGCATTGTCGTACGGTGGAGGTTTTTTTTTTTTTTTCACTCGATTTTTTGGTAATAATTTCTCATTCGACAGGCAGTGAAATTTCGTTCATAAGAAAAATACGTGAAAAATCTCAATTTCAATCTGGAATATTTCGAGAACGAAATTGTAAAATTTCAAAATTGTGAGCTTGATCGATCAAGGGGTTGGGTTGAGAATGGGTAGGAATGAGAAACGCTTCACCATCTTGAAACTAATTTTCGGAGACAAACTTTTCGTCAAATTTTAATAATTAATTTTACTGATAATTCGTTGAATGAATCGATAATCGATTGTAATTATTCATTTCGCTGCTTTAAAAATGTTTTGCACTTACGTTCTCGTCAAAATGCAAAAAAAAAAAAAAAAAAAAATCATTATCAATTGTAGAATCTCGAGGAGTAAATAAAATAATAAATGTAACGAGATCGGAGACTCGAAGGATATTGAGTTATCAGCAGTAAATGAAAAAAAAATGTTAAACGAATATTCGGAAAAGATTATTATTACCTTCTTCATGAACTTTCAATATCTGGTTGAAAAAATTAATTTATTCCTTACGACAAAAATTTTGTTTTAATATTTTCTATTCTGATCCTATTTATTTTCTATTCAATTTTTTGTCAGAATAAATTCATAATTGATAATGTTTTATATTCGATCAATAACCCAGATCTTTATACCGATAATTTGATATATAAAAATGTTATTTTTTTCATCGTTTACAAGATATCATTGTTTTTTTTTTTATCAATACATTTTTTAAAAATTTATTTTGAAAAATATCAGGATATATCGAATAATTATAATTTGACTCGCCTGCAGATTCTGCCAACGAAAAACTTCTTTCGAGCAACGTACAGTAGAATATTCATAATAAAAAATTAAAAAAAACAGACAAAGAAACAAAATAGTCCGAAGGCCAAATTTGGATACGTCCTTACAATCGACTCATTATACCGTCACTTTCTAATTCTACAGACTCCATTTACAATTTCCTTTTTCATATCGCAATATTCAATTTTAGAGGTTTGGACCATTTGTATGAATGAATGAATATACCTATAGATATGTTTTAATTTTACATTGCATCATCCACAAATTATTGTCGAACGGAATAATATCGAGCTACACTCGAAGATTTGCATAATTCGAGATGTTAATTTTGTGTCTTTGAGATTTTGAGGTACATTCGAGTGTATAAGGCCTGAACGTCATTATTATTCACATGCATGCATGCATATATATGCGGCGAAAATGAGAGCCTAGAACGCGAAAGAAGAATAAATAAGTAAATAGGATTGTCAGTAACAAAAATATATGCGCTACTCCAGTAGAAATTGGACCAGATTTGACGTTTGACGTTTTTCTCTATTATGGTACGTAGCTCTAAAAGGTTTATTTAATTTTTTTTAATAAGTCTTAAAAAATCTGATTTTAAATTATTAAAAAATTTTTTAATACTATCTTGCTCTTTAATAATACTTGCCCTAAGCAAAAGACAGTGAAATCATTTTTTCATTTTTGCTTTTTTTTTAATGAGCACGCTCGATTTAGGCAAATGCCAAAGGTCCCTGCGATGTTTCCTAAATCGAGGTCTTGGTCTATGCAATTACAACCGTAAAGTCAGTACAGAAGCCCGGAGGGAAAAAGAAAAAAGAAAAAAAAAAAACAAAGACGTTAACGAATGGCAGACTTGTCCATCTCATGTTTCCACGTGAACACTGCATGAATATATTTATACGTTTATATGTGTGTATGTATATATATTTTTTTATTTTACATGTATGACGAGTACAAATCATAGTTGCATCATTCACGGGTCGAACGATGCGATCGATACGCAAACACGTACGTGGCCAACCAATTCTTCCATCTCTGTCGTCATTTTCGTGCTCTATCTCTATCTCTCTCTCTATCTCTCTTTATCTCTCTCTCTCTTTCTATTTCTCTTTCATGGTTCGTCATAAGCCACGTAGCACACGTTACCACGGTTACACGAGACCTCGCGTGATTACTCGCGGAGAGACAGAGACAGAGAGAGAGAGAGAGAGAGAGAGAGAGAGAGAGAGAGAACATAAGATAAGATGCTGGTCCACATTTGGGACGAGAATTTATCGTAACAAGGTTTATCAATTTTACGCTATTTTTTCTTCAATTTTCTTTACATTTTGAGGAAAAAAAAAATTTATTTCCCAATGTATTATTTCATTTTTTGGCTTTCAATTAATAATCGAAAATTCGTAGTATCCAAATAAATAATGTAATCAATCAATGAATAAAATTTTTCTACTTGCATGGCTCGAAATTGCATTCGAAAAATTGCAATTGCACTCATTTACAATTTTTTTTCGTAATTTTTACATGAAAACAAACAAAAAAATTTCAATCTTTTAAACGTCATTTATCCCCATGAAATTCGTAGAGAATTGAAAAAAAAAATTTAATCCAAGATACAATTGGACTACACATTTTATTTTTTCATCATTTTCACTTACGACAGATAATTGAAACTAAAATTAATTTGTTTTTTTTTTAACAATTTTTGAAAAACTCTCTCCAATGACAATTTATTCAATTACTTATTATTTTTATTATATATTTATATATTTATTATTTTTTTAAAATATTTTTATTAGAAATTTAGAAAATCACTGATATAATAAATTGACGAATAATTTTTGTTTTTTTTTCACATGTAATCCAAAAAATTGAATTGAAAAAAAAAAATCAAATTCCCGACTATATAGTGTGTTTCGAATTATCCGGTGTATATTTAGACTCGCGCGAATTGTGCTTTTTGCGAAAATTAAAGCGACGTAATATATGTATATGTGTGTGTATGTGTGTATATATATATATTGAAACGACTATTAGCATTTACGTTATAGCGTTACAACGCGACGTGTCAGCGTTCAGCGCGGAAGCGCAAGCGCTTATAAACGCCGACCTTGACGACCTTGCGAATAATCTTGCTCGCGAAAATCCAAGATTGACTTCGGAGGATCCGAGAGATGAAAGATTTGCCAAAGCTCAAAATTGTGATCGCGAAAAATTTGGAAATTTTCTCGTTCAATATTAATTTTCGTCGAAAAAGATATATATATTTTTTTCAACATTATAAATAAAAATACGGAAATTTGTTCGTTATTATTTGAAAAAATAAATACATATCAATGCAATAACAATTCTGCTAATTTTCGTACTAAATCTGTTCTCAATTATCGTCTTTTTTTTCATTTTTTTTTTTTTTCGATATCAACGAGCTCTTGCCATTCCTTGTCATTTGTTTATATACGTGGTAACGTATATAATACGCATACATATGGTATATAAATAAATATTGGAATACTAATATGCATGTATATATGTAGGAACGTGGTCCTGGAGCTCACCGGTATTATAAATCGTTGCCAGTGTTACGAGATGAGAACCGGTCTTTGAACTGTTGCGGAAGGACGAGAATGAGCTAACTGATATATAATATAATTCTGAACTCAACATCACGACACGGGGGACCCCTTCTCCGTCGTCGATTCAATTTTTCAGGCAGCCCTGAACGGAAGTGAGATCGCCAAATATAATATGCTACACCGCGAATAACATTGCGCATGCATTAATGACCTTTTAGGATAGAAGGGGAAAGTTAATCGGAGTAGTAGTATTTTTTTTCAAAAACTTGAGTAAATTTTACGTTAAAAAGTCTGTATGACAATAGCACTGAAGATCGGTAGTTTCGGAGTTAAAAATTTTTAAACATGACCATTTGTGAAATTTTCAAAAGACAGCATCACACAATTGATTTTTCATCCTTTTAGGATGAAAGGAGAGATTTTAACGGAATGGTAGTAATTTTTTCTGAAAAATTTAGTAAATTTTACGTAAAAAAGTTCATATGACAATAGCACTCACGATCAATAGTTATGGAGTTAGAAATATTTAAATATATGCCATTTGGAAATCACACAATCGCATAATTGATTTTTCCACGTTAATTTTTTTTACGGAATATTGATACGAATTTTGAGGTAAAAAATATTGTTATCGAAGAAGATTTTTTAAATATTTTATGTTTATCCTTATACATGTGATAAGACAAATTGAGTTCTTTCTTTTTTTTTTTTTTTTTTTTTTTTTTTTTTTTTTTTTTTTTTCCGAGATAAAAAGATTTTTCCATCATTTTTTCGTGACTTAAGTAATAAGAATTCGTGTGGACACGAGCAGGAAAACGAAATGAAATAACCTTTGAATCATGGGCATGAGGATGTTCGAGTTTTTACGCGTTGGAATGTAGAAATACGTTGAGTGTTTTTAATAAACACGCTCCTCGTGGTATATCCACGTATAGTCACACGTGTATGTAAATTCAAAAAAAAAAAAAATTCATAATGACGATCGGTTGACGGATCATTTGAGGAGGAAAAAAAAATATTAATAAGTAAAAGGAAACGCCATACAATTTAAAAGTATTAATATGCCGCCGAAAGAGATTTTAGGATATAACGAACAATTGGTTGCTCCAAAATTAATTTTAGAGTATGACAATAAATTTATTGCCACAAAATTTATTTCACCGCTATCAATTTTCTAACCCCCAAATTTATTATTGAGCGCATGAATCAATAAATTTTATTCCTAATTTTCGGACATAATTTGATTAATTTTTTTCTTACTCCAAATATTGTTTACGACTGTATACAAGAATTTTTTACTCCAATTTTACTGCAAAATTAGTTTACGGGCAAATCGTAGATTTTTTGCTACTCCAAAATTAATTTTCCGAGCAATTCGTGACCTCGTCAAATTCTACTTTTGTAAAATTCGTCTGTATTACAATTTACTTGCCAGGATAAAGGCATATTCAATGCCCAACATCGAGAATGAGCGTCAATTTTTTCAATCGGAGATACTACATCGAGAGCGACGAGGAGGAATCCATTTATTGAGAAACATTTCGAGGGGATAAAATTTTTTTTATCCCCGAGCAATCGATTTGGAAAATTTTTCTTATCGTTTGAACTCTGTGGTTATGGACGTTTATATCGATATATATAAATACCCACATCGAAATCCGATTGATCGAAGATTGAACAGTACGAAGAGAACAATTTTCGAGTTCGATTTAACGGATGATCATCAAATTTAAATATAATATTTTTATTAATGAAAAAATTTTAATAATTACTTTTTTAATAATGTAAAATTATATTACTTTCAATAAAATAAAAATCTTTTATCGTCGAACGAACCAAAGTGTAGGCAAAAAAAATTGTTGCCTTCGACAAAATTGTTTCATTCTACGAACCAGAGAACACAAAATGGAGCAATCCATCACCTTTAACTGTGTACTGTAAGGATCATGGCTCAACTGAAATACGCTGGTTCGACAAAGGACCAATCTCACGTTTCCACTGACCCGTTCTGATAGTCACGGTGAGTCCACAACCTACTTTATCTATGTACACGGACATTGTATATATATTTAAACAAAAAATAAAAATAAAACTAACTCGCTCTCCCGTAATAAAAAAAAAAATTGATTCTTATGCTAAAATAAATTTTTGTGAAGAGAAAAACTCTTCAGCTGAATTCCAAGAGGCTGCTCAAGCGATTTTTTTTTTTTTCACGAATATTTTCGTAATTTTTTAAAATCCCTCAAAGAACGATTGAGTCGTTTAAAATGCAATTATTAGTATTGCCACATTGTTCATCAATTATTCCCGAGACTCCGCATTTTACACAAAAATTCTGAACAGCAAAGTTGTTCGCCATGACAAAATATGTATTAGTGAATTTTTTTCATAATTTTATCGAGATTGCTCAAGGGACTCTAAAGATACTTAAATTGTATAAAACAAGCATCGCTTCACAGCGTCCTGAGTGGCCTCGAAAAATTACGAAAAAAAAATTCGGCAAGGTAAATTTCGTTATGCTTAATAATAATTTTCGTATTCATAATTTTTCTTAAATAAAATTCAGAGTTTCAGAAATAATTAATAATGAGAGTGAAAATAAAAAAAAAAAACAAAAACAAAAAATATTGCAATTGAAGCATCGTGAGAGGTTTCTAAAAATTGCGAAAAAAGCAGAAAATTGACGTAATGATTTGAAATCTTAAAAAAAAAAATACATCTACCATGATTTTTTATAACAAACCGTTGAATTAAAAAATAATTTACTGAATTAAAGAGAAAAAAAAAGAAGGATCAGTGTCTCGCTCGTCGTTGAATCTTTCGTTATACCTCGAGGAATATTTTCAAAGTTTTCCATTGAGTCATATTCCTCGGTCGAATCGAAGAGCACACGTCCGAAGAAGAGTTCGAACGTTTCGGTAATATGATAGAAGAAATATTATAATGACAAATATTTCGGTCATTGTGAGACGGTAATACGAGAATTGCCGTACAATAGTATAGTAAAGTCGCATTATTATCAGCAGTTTGGAGCTGTATAGGTCCACGTCGTACCTTTCGAGCTTAATTTTTTTTTTCTCTCGCTCAACCGTATAATAGAGTAAGCATAACGGTTTCCCGTTTGGACTTTGGAGAGCATGTAGAATGGACGGTAACGAATATAAATTGTTCCCATACAGATGCAACAATTTTTATAATATTTCTTCGAAAATTCCATCAATTATAGCATTCCTTTCGATAAATTGGAAATCCATGAATCAGCGATAATTCGTTGGGTGAAAAAAAAAAGAAAAAAGAAAAAAAAATGCTTTGCAATTGACAAACAAAGAACGTTTATTTTGAAGAAAAAAAATTATTACGATCATTTTCATTGACAATTATCGCGATAATTATCGTAATTTTTTCATCGTTGAACGATGAAAAATTTCATTGAAAAATGAATTTAGAAAAATTAATTTACAAAATTCACTGATTATCCAAGAATTCTATTAATAATTTTAGTTGCAATTGAATTTCGATTTTTTTTTCTTTTTTTTTTCTTCGTGCACATCGCGTCACCGTATAATTTCTCATTGTACTTACATTTTTGGGCTTTAGTCGCTCTCTATTATTACCCCCACTTAGAGTCGTTGGATCGTTGGTTCTTTTTAATCCCAACGTAATTCCCAGCTCGAACCACGATATTAAATAATAATAATAATAATAATAAAATAATTCGTCACACCGAGATGATCATGAAAATTTAGAATTTCTTTGATGAGTCTTCCTTCGATACGATTATTTCGAAAAAAAAAAAATGTTAAAATCGCAAAGAGAGACTGCCAAATTTGTACTCGCGAAGGCCAAGTTACTCGGGGGACCCTTTTATAACGTTTTTTGAAGAATTTTTATTATTATTAGTTATTTTTTCGTTTTGTTTTACTAAATGTATCTCGCGTCTGTCGATCGGATCACGGACTCGTAAATTTGGGAAATGAAAGATTTTACAAGGACGAACAACACGACGCAGTTCGTAGCGTACTGAAGAAGCCGGTAACCACGAGGCAGCATTAAATAGGCATTTTCAGCCTCGTACCTTCTCGGTCGAGGTCGGATTATTTCGCAGCGCCTCAACTCGGAATTATCTACAGTGAAACCCCGCTTAATTCGAACTTCTATGTAAATTTGAAACGCTCGACCGACGGAGCACGAATGTTTTTTTTTTTTTTTTTTAAACTATAAGGCTTTGCTCAATAATCGACTTTTAACGTTGATTGAATAAACTACACACTTAGTCCAATAAAGCCACGGTTGAATCAACTATAAATATTTCATTGGCTAACCGTGATTGTAAATTTAAGTTTATTTTACAAATTTTTCTTTCTCAGTGTCTGCATGTCTGTGCTTCAGTTCGTTCCATTGCAGAGATCACCGTAATTTGAAAAAGACTCGAAGAAATTTGCTCTCGCCCTGAAATTTGAGTTTGCGAGGTTCGACTGTGACACACACACACACACACACACACACACACACACACGCGCATTCGCAAAGAGCGAAAAACTGGCAGTGAGACGAATTCGTGAATTTTCATACGAGCTAAATAATATTTTTTTTACACGTATCCTGACAGCAGTAAAATTAACTTATAATTCATGGAATTATTTTTTGTGCAATTTCAAGGGATTATCGGAAAATTCATTTACGTCCGTAATTAAAATTAATTCTGACGTCTTTGTGGCATTATCACCGAAAAAAGGACGAAGAAGATCGGATAATTTGATGACAGTGACAGCTCAGGGGTAATGAAAAAAAAAAATGAATTCGAATAATCAATCTATAATTCCATTATTTGCGTTTACTAATGTTTTTTTAAATTTTGTTTGGGAAATATTTTTGCGCAATTCTATTTTTTAAATTAATCAATGAGTCTATAGTCAGCTTTTACATGCACTGTAGAAATTTTGATTTCGACTCCGAATCGAAATTTTCGAAAAATAAAAAAAGGCAATGCGTTACCTGGTATTGCCTAATGCCGATGAAATTTATAACTGCACGCAATCGCGTGATAAACGTTATCAAGTATAAATTGAAACCGAAAAGAAAAAAAAAACGTTGAAGCGAACTTGTTTGGCAATAAATTAAATTTATCGGTACTCAACGTGGCCCAAATGAATGACAAAATGTTAAAAAAATTGCTCATTGTATGACGATATAATTGACAAAATTTCGGAGATATCTAACTGGAAAATAAACTCTTCGACGATTATACCGGTCGCACTAGTGCGATACATTAATTGATTAATTGACAATCAATCAATTAGAAAACAATTAATCTCAACAGTCATTTCAATTAGCTGCTCGTTTTATTTTTATTTGCACGAAACAATTTGAATACGTCATTTTTTCATGAATTCGCGCTCTGATCTCTTTGTAAAATCAATTCATGAATTGTTTTATTTTTTATTTATTTTCAACTCCACATCCGAACTCTCACCCCGATCGCATAAGCGTTCGGACCCGACCGATTTTTCAAACAAAAACATCCAAACACTTCGTTTCTCAATTCTTTTTTTCTTCTCACAGTCCCATGGAATTGTTTAAACCTTTTTCGTCGATACGTACGAGCCCTTTATTTACCTAAAGAAAATTTTCTTCTCTTTAAATTTATCTTTTCAAATTTCACAATATATTTTACGTTAATTGGGAACAAAAAGCATTGAATTTCGTTAATTCTGACGATCGATTTGATGCAATTTATAGCCATTTTCGAGAATTTTAGCACTTATTGCGCTGAACGTCAACGTCATTTTTCGTTAAGTCTTTCTTCGGAGATGATTGACTTATGAGGCAATTTCTTATGCTTTTTTCCTAAAATTTTTGTAATTTTTTTTTTTTTTAATTTCGATTACAGTTTGCATTACTGAGCGTCGGTATCTTACAGGAGTATATTACGATATTGTTGGGATACAATTTTAAGGAACAAAAAATCAATATATATATATTGAAACGTCATGTATACGCAATCATTGACTATCGCTGATAGCTATACTATGTGGACATAAATGGCTTTTTTTTGTTTGTGACTCTTATCAATCGTGAGAGAGAAAGAGAGATATAGAAAAAAAACGTGTGAGTTGGCGTTGGAACTCACGAAATTTGATGTGTAAACATTTGAGCTCGCGTCAGTTTGGTGTGGGAAAATTGAGGTCGTGCATTGGTTAAGGAGGTACGACTAGTTCTTTGGAGTCAAAAAAAAGTCTAAATTCATTTTACCCACAGCTGTTCTGATTTATGTTTATTTGCATTGATTATTCATATTATCGATTATAATGTGAAAAATTTTGTGGTAAATGATTAATTTATTGCGCATGAACTAATAAAAACTGAAAAATTAGATTGTCAACGACTCGATAGTAGTCTCCATCATAATAATAATGACATGTCTACCACAAAAACGGACTAAAAAACATTTTAAAAAATCAGCCGAAAACCTATTAAAATAGACTTGAATTACCTCAGTGGAATTAATACGATCGGCAGAATGATAATTATACATATAATTGATACGTGATAAATAATAAAACTCCATAAATAACATGATGGAATTTGAAGTGAACACTTGGCAACGTCGCATTGGCGATGCTATAAGTTGGTATACGTGACCAACGAAGATGACTCTATCCTCGTTGCTAACATCAAAACAAAGCTAGGTTATGTTTGCCGAAACCCATCAGCTGTTACTCGCGACGTTGCTAAGTCTGTGGGTGCTATTTGATCGTTCTGACCATTTACAACCGGAAATTGAAACTTTTTTATGATGTAGTGCCAGAACTACACGGTGAAGAGTAATTTTTCAATTTTTTACAATATCTATTATATCTAATCTATCAAGTTTCAGTTTTTCAACGGGTGTAGTTGGATACGTGAGCAGCAAAACCGTGATCACAGCACTTCCGGTTAACCGTCTCCATAAGACGACGTGCTTTAGTAACTCAAACTGCTCGACTTTGCAATTTTATTACGAATAAACTAAACGGTTAATATAGCTCAAATTTTGGCAATAGGCGCATAAAGTATTCGGCAAAAACATATAAAAAATTCAAGTCCGTCAGTTGGATTCTTCATACTAGTCGTACCTCCTTAATCTTAGCCCGTACCATCAGCTATCAGCTGTCGAAACACACACATTCACGGGCTCTCACACGGACCACGGTGCGCGCTGTACGCTGCTCACGCCTGCGCGGCGCCGATGTCCTATACATAGAAGTGTTGGTTAGCCCCCACCGTGTGGCGCTCTCACACACACATTCACGCGCTCACATAGACACGGATCTTACGCTGACGGTCGAAGTTTTACATCTGACGCTCGAAGTCCCAGCTAGCCCCTACCGTAGACCGAGCGCTAAGATGTTTACACATCAAAAAAAACAAACATGATGTCGTGGCATGCTATTGCACCACAGTTGAATCGTAAAAGCGATTATATACATATACATTATACATATACATACGCATATGCGTGTAAACTATCGTGTAAGCATATAGTATATGCGTATAATACATATATTGACTCTGTTATCAAGCAGAAGGACATTACCCAACCGATAAAGTATACCTAAAACGTCATGAGTTACGTCCTTTTATCCATCCACATATATTTTTCGTGCATGCGAGTCCATGTGCACTCTTTATATCAGCATCAAGCAATTCAGAGACCAACAAGGAACATCAGGCAAATCCAACGTTATAATATACGTGCTCTGGATGAATAACCAGCGATTCATAATATTCAATAAAGATCGACGGTATGATCCTTGCAATCATAACATCAAAATTATTTTAAGACGCATCGAAGCGACTGTTCGAAATATCTTTTGGCCAGAAAAATCGTCGATTTTTTTTCTTCTCTTTCCCATTGTACATTGAACTGAACCCATAGATCGTGCTGCATTTTCTATACGATGATTCAGAATACAATTTTCCTCAAGACATTTGATTATTTCGACTGTAAACTTACCTTGATTGGACTTTTCGAAGTTTAACATGGAGTTGAATTTTTCCCGATGAAAGCATATATATTTTCTCAATATCAAAATAAAAATATTTTCGGTTTAGATTTGGGTCGTGAAAGATCGGACAGTCTGAAAAGATTTACAACCGTCTGTCTGTCGATAATCGATCGTATTTTTTTTTTTTTTTTTTTTTTTTTGCTTTCGTTGATCTCCCTGAATACGAGGACTTTATATATAGCTGAAACGTCTTGGATACATCTAGACTGCATCATCTATATACTGGAAATCTCGGGATCGTGATGGAGAGACTTTCAGTGAATTATTTGACTTTGCGTATTTCAGCAAAGCTATCTTTAATCAAATGAGGCTCGTGTGCTAGAAGCATAGAAAAAGCAATCGTACGAAAAAATATTCGATTTTCGTTAAATCGAATGAAAAAAAAAAAAATTTTATCGAATTTATTCATAATGTTCGATGGAAAATCCGGAAACGAGTATTCGAATGTCCTTTTTGCCAGTATTGTTTAAAAAAAAGAAAAAAAAAAGTTTTTAAGTCGAATCCATCAGACACGACATAAATTATTCTTCGGACAATGGTTCGACTGATGCTTGAATGGTGAAAAAAAAAAAATTTCTTCGCTCATCCCTGACCCGCGAGAACAAAAAAAAATCTTCGTCGATCATAAAAATCTCCCAGCGACAACAATAGGTTACTTCGCTTATTCAGAATTCTTCTGTCTTTTTTTTTTTTTTTACATCAACGACCCGAGAACTTTATATAATATTTTTTCTACCACTCTTCAACTTCGTAATGCGATATTAGCTTTTATTCGAGATAAAACGTTTTCTTTCGTTCAAACAGTATGACGCTGATTTTAGCTCGAAAGTATCGAAGTTCGAGATATTTATATCGAATATATCGAATCTTCGACAATCAGTTGGCCAATCACAGGCGTTCGTTCGGGTCACGTGACGCGTAACGTCAGTTTTCTAACCTCAAATTTGATCGCAACGATGTTTAACGATGAATAGATCAAATTGCAACCAGATGGGAGCGTGTGATTATTGTTTTTTTTTTTCAAGTTTTAGTTTCAACGTAGAAATGATTGGGTTGATGATTTTATAACTTTGGTCTCTGTATCCCGTGTGGAAATTTTGACTCAATCTTGGGTAACGACTGGACAGTTTTCTTAGTCACTGGGCGAGATTGAACAAATAATATTGGCTAGCCGTTAGCTCGATGTGTAATAATGCTATATCTATCCTGTAGATAATGGAAACTATCTAGGGGCTGAATAGCGCATCCCCAATATATCTCATTCCTAACCTATAGTCAGCCTAGCCAAGAACGGCCCACCTGGTGCCTAGTCCCCCGTGTTTTAAAATTTGGAGGTTATGTCGTATTGTATCTCACAAGTGACTGCTGGCTTGGGATACAATGATGTTATAGCAGCAAAATTATTTTTATTTTTTTCATTTTTTATTAAATTTAAGTATCCCACCTATTGCTTTAAGTCACACTTTGATCATTTTTTTCGTACAGTTCAGTAAAAAACCATAAACGCACATAATATTTATACACATGCGTTCCAAACGCTTTGGCGGTTTAACACTTTCCTTTTTTCATCAGCCACAATTTTGTCTACTAGACACAAACTCCGTAACAACTCAAAATTTTCTATAATGTACGCGATGTATCCAGACAACTTCATGTAGTACTGACAATTCTGAAAAAAATCCCCTTTTGTACTCGACCTAGACGTACAGGGCAGCAAAAAACATCTAGCAAGAAGGAAGTTAAGATAAATTCAAGCCAAGATAATTTTGCGCGTCTCTTCGTCCATATCATTACACAGATATTGCGATACCGCGTTTTTATTGCCGATAAAACCGGAAGTTTTCCTGATCAGGCCCGTTTGGTGCCTGACCAAGAATAAACTCTATCAAAAAGCATGGGGAGCTGCTGTCTGGGCAGCCTTTGTCTCAAGATGAGCTGAATTGAAGAATATTGATGGTGGCGCCCATCGCTTCTTATTATTTCTGGGTAGTACTTGGCAAGGATGTACCTGGCATAACTGTGCAAGCAAACTGGCGTCAAAATGCGACACAAAAGAATTTCCCCAGCCAAGGTATTGTCTAGCGCCTTTCGAAGAAGTCTTGATAGACAAAACTGGCCAATGACTATATAGACTCAATCTAGGAGTGCTCAGGGAAATTTCCATACGGAATATTGTATTAATTTCCGAATTGAAATCTCTCTAATTGCTGTTATTGTTGTGGAAAAATATCGTCATCGTGATGGATTTATCACGTTTAATCTTTCATATATAAACGTAGAGTTTTATGAAAATATCGCGGGGTGTATGAATTCACGCACGACGATCTAGACGCACGTTGAGATTGTCGATTAATGTATGTGCGACGAGAAAAAAAAATGATTCATCATTCAGACTTTGTGCCCGATTAGCGACAAAGACGTTGGAAATATTGGTCAAGTGTATGCGCATCGTTTTATGATTTACCGCGTTCGTAGACGTGTCATTTCACGTTTATTTGCATTATATTACATTTGTGATATATCTGTAACGTCGAATCAACTGGCGTTGATTCATAATGAGCAAAATGTTCGCTCTAAGCACAATATGAAGCGAGCTGCTTATTAGCTCGCAAGAGCATCATCAAAAGTTTTTCGTTCAAATTTTTCGTCAATTTTCACGTAAAAAGTACTCTTCAAGCGTTTCAGACACAGAAAATTCGTAAAAAGCGAATAAAGGATCTCTGGATTGGATCGTTCATTCCCAACTATACATATGGGAATGCTCAGTTTTTTTGCCACCTCTTTTTATTCTTCTCATTTTTCGTTTGCGCACAATTTTCATCGAAGCTCATCATCATCACGCGGAAGCGTCACTCGACGATTCAAGCATCATCGACTCCAACCTCCCCAAAATTGTCTTAATTTATTAATGCGAGAAATTTTTTTACCATTTCGTTTGCGTAATAAAGCGGTGGCTATCGATCTTTTTATTACGGATTCGGTATCAATTCCTGCAATGATTTTTTTGTCTTAACGTACGTCGATACGACTTGAATCTTAAAGACACAAGTCTGAATGCACTGAGAAAAATGAGTTCGTTTTTTACGATAAAAAAGTAAACAAATCAAATGTATTCAAATAAAATTTAAATTAATTTTTTTAAAAATATTTTCAATGAGAATGAATTTCATTGAAAATTAATATATTCTCCGTGATTCAATTAAATTTCCTTCCTCATAGAGCATCGTTTGCATGCAAAAAAAAAAAGAAAAAAAATTATTACGAACATGCAAATTGTCCCCCCCCCCCCTTCCCCAAGTATTTATTTCACATTATTTGCATCACATCCATGACCTATGGAGACGAAAGAAAATTCGATTTTTGCCACAGCGTGAAAAATCGACCGAAGAAAAATCGTTGAGCAAAAAAAAAAGGTTTCAATGAAATTCCAATAGGAATTTAGGAAAGAAAAACCGACAGTGATAGTCGTACAACGTCGGGTATATGCATAATTTATAAATCGACTCGAGCACGAATACGACAAACGTTAATTATAGTTAATGACAAAACGATTAATCACGAAAACTGCATGATTCAACGATCTGTCGCGTCACTTTTCTATGCGGCCAATGTATATACGCATGAATGTGTAAAATATTTAGATGGGGTACGACACGTTCTTGTCAACTGAAAATCGTTCAAAGTCCTCTTCGGAATAGCGTTCACTGAACTTTACTCATTATTACTTTGGCTTAGAGCGTCGAAATTAAAAAGAATGCTGATGAATTTCAATTTCGAAGTATCGAGAGAGCTACTGCTTTATTTTTTATCATATTTTTTCAGATTCTCGCTAGGCAAAACCTCGTGTTTTTTTTTTTTTTTTGTAATTTCGCCATACACTTGAGTCTAATTATAATACGTGTTTATTGAAACGCTGGTAGATCGATAAAAATCCTCGATTAAATCATTACGATTTATCATCAATTAATTAACGACTGTGATTATTCTTGCTAATTATTATTCGAATATCGTTACTAATTATTGTTCATCTTGCTTCTAAAAAAAAAAAGAAAACTAACTCTCGAACAATAAAAGAACAAAAAGTGCTTGAACTTGACACCGCGAAAATTTTATAATGTGTATTATTAGCCATTGTCAGTGGGTCACGATTTTAATCTCAGTCTCGATATCAGAAACAAACAAAAAAGTTGGTCGATTAGCTCGATCGTATATATTGACGTAAATTTATCACAGCGTCTCAATTTTTTTTATCATCAGTTTAACGACATCGACTGCGTGACCGCGATCGTGAATTATACTTTGTATTAAATTTTAATGAGAGATAAAAAAAAGCTCACCGCGTGTACGCATTTGACACTTATTATCTGGGCCTGAATTTCATCCCTCGAATGTTGTGCTCGTTCGAATGAAAATCTTGTTCGTTCGACAGATTATTTATTTAATTTCTAATATTCCAAAGTATACACGTGAATATTTATTTCTTTTTTTTTCTTCATTAAATATCAGATGAAAAAAAAAAATCACTTTATTTCTACATCTTTGTATCTTGAAATTTTTTTTTTTTTTTTTTCCAATCCCGCGTTACTATTAACGATTTATTTCGAGATGGATTATTTGGCGATGAAGTATACGAAGATACCGTTACATAGTTTCATGCATTTTACTTTAATTCTGACTAAATTTGCCACGTCCGTTATTTCATGAATGACATTTTAAGACCAATTTTTCCCGTAATTGACTGAACTTGCTCCTCGTACACTTTGTATATTGATAAATAAAAAATCACTGATCGAGCATTGAAACGATTGGTCACGCACGATGATCATAGAAACTGTACATCGATTATGTTCTTTTTCTTTTTTTCCATTTATATATTATTATATCTATTTATTTATTTATCTCATTAGAGGATTCAGTCAATTTTATGGAAAATTTGAGGCATAATATCGCTATGCGTCTTAATTGATATACATATATTTTAGGCAATTCTATTATTATTGGAATAATTAGAGTAATTGATACTTTATATCATTATCGTGATACATCGTTGAATCGTATTTAATTATTCGATCGTATTTTTTTTTTTTTTTTTTTTTCTAATATAACAATATTTTATTCATAGAATGTTAAAGTTGTTATTTTGCCTACGGCTTGTAACACGTCGAAAGAATATCATCTCGGTACTTACTTGCGATCTAATTATACAACGGTGGGTTTGCTGATTAACTAATTTATTGAAATAAATTTTCATTAAAATTATGTTTTTTTTTGTTTTTTTTTTCGTAATTTTTCTCATGCAATTTTATCCGATTCTCACCGTTTTATCTTCATTTCATTTCGTTCTACACGAAGCATCTACGTATTTTTTCAGGGATCAATGAAACAAATCAATTTTTATGATATTTTTTATGTCGTTTCGATTCCATTCTCTCCCCAGACCGGATGACTACCGTCGCCCTTTTTCTCGGTTACTTTTTTTATAAGATCGTCCGAGGCTCTCTTGCGATCGTATGCCCAGCCAATTTTGGCGAAAAAGTCGATCCACATTGTCGTCATGTTGAGTCCGTAATTACCGAATTCGGCGGCTTTGTAGTCCCACGGGAATACATGATGATAATTGTGCCAACCCTCGCCCATGCTCATCAACGAGACATATTTATTTTCCGCTGGTGATATTGTTCTGGGGAAACATTTTTTTTTTTTTTTTTTGTAAATTTAAAAAATTAACATCAACAGTACGACAGGTCGTATTATTGATGATCATTATGATCATGATAATGATGTGCTAGTCATTTTTTTTAATTTACATCATTGATATATTAATTGTTCATTTATTTATTTATTTACTCGCGAGGTATTCCACGCCAACTTTTACGTTTTAACCTCGTTCTCTCAGATTCGGTCGACGATTTTTCGTACTTTCCTCATAAGACTCCGAAGGACACATTTCAGTTTTCCTGTTTATCTTTTTATCAAGCATATTTAGTATTGGCATGAAATGATCCTTCGTGTCTAATTTTTTTTTTTTTTTTCTCAAAGTAAACGATATTTCTTTTCTTCTTATAAATTCAAATTAATTCACGAAATCCTGATGAAAAAAAAAAAAAAAATATCATGATAAATCATCAACCAACTTGTCATAGCTTCGATATCCCCAGAGATGCGCGAAGCTGTTAACGGACCAGGAAAAATTCAGAAACATGACGTATCGCATGAAAGCCTGGGTCAAAATGGCGTTGTACCAATCTTCGTTCCACAAATAGACGGGAATCAGAATCGGTATTACGAAGCAGACCATCAGTTTCAGAAGCCCAAAGTACCTGCGAGAGGCGCACAAAAATTAATAACAATATGAAAATTCGTTGCATATAGAAATTGGTTCAATATTTTCACGAAAGTTTTGTTGTATCGACGTTAAATCTGAGGAGGGGGGGGAATAACGATGTTAAAAAAACGAAAGAAATGTATAGCGATAATGGCAATTGTTTGAAAGCGCGAGAGAAAAACTTTTGCACGCGCTGTACCCGGTTCACCAACGTGACTGACCCCCCCACTTTATGACCTTGATGATAACGCGATGATCACGCGATGATTGATCCGACACAAATGTTTTTTGCCCACGTATGCTAATCCCGTATATGTAGCGATTACATATTCTCCTCATGAAGAAAAGTGACGATGCGTGTATATATCGCTCTCTTGTCCTCCGACAAATTTGTCGAAATAAAAATTGATAAAAACTTGCGAAAGCGAATTTCTTTCGCGCAAAATTCAATCTGCACGTATTTCAACATTTCAAGCGTCTTCCTGACACTTTCCACTCTTTTGGGGAAAAAAAAAATACATATACAAATAAACATTGACACCATCGATGATATAATAATAGCAGACGGTAATGAAGTCAGGTCAGAAAGACGCGCGGTGCGTTGGGTAATAAGACTTGAAAGAAAAAAAAAAGCGTGCAAATTGTAAACTTGCACTTTTTGCTTCCTCATTATAAAGTTACCGCTATGAAGAGATGGTTTTCGTAGTTTCGTAAATGTGGCGAAGATGGTTTTCGTAATTTCGCTTTGCTCATACCGAGGAAGCTTTGTAATGTCAACTTTTGTGACCTCAGAACGATAGAACTCATGGACAATGGTACGATGACGATTCGCCAGAAAGGTTTACAGCGAAAATGAAAGAGAAAAAATTGCGAATTCAACATTGCCTCGTACGCTTAGCCCATAATTTATTCCCTAATCGCAAATCTTCTACAAAAATGAGAGTTACCAATGAGAGCAAGCAATGTGCAATGTACAATTTACAATTTTCTTTGTTTTTTTTCTCTTTAAACCAGATGGTACGTTTAAGCTTGTTGCACATACTTTTGTGAGAAACGAACAACGGGATCGGCAAGGACGTCGCTCATGTCGATGAGTCGACCGCGCCTCAGGACCTCGGGATGTTTCTTCATCATGAGCCAACCTACGTGAGAGAAGAAGAAACCCCTCTGGCTGTTGTGAGGATCGGCATCGGTCTCCGTGTACTTGTGATGTACTCTGTGATCTCTCACCCAGTCGTAGATTGAATTCTGCATGAACGAAGATAATTCCGGATGTGTAAGATTGGATTCTTGTGCAAATGGAGCCCCATTGATAAATCATGATACGTATATATATATATATGCGTTGGACCATTTGCATGAATAGGACAATGCTGGATATAGTAATGGGGTTACGAATTAAATGATTAAACGAAAGCTCCCTTGATGACGACGCAAAAAGTCTAAAAAGCTTCGCCAATGTTGTGACGTAAGTGGATAAACCCATTGCAAGTCGCAGCAGCGTCCCCACTCTTCCATGGATAGCGCGTTGCGGACGCGTTTCCTTCCCTATCATTAGCCCGCTTAACCCCGTTTCGGAACGATTTAGAGATTTATGACTCATAGAAGCTTAACGAAGGAACAACAAGGGTTTGTGCGAATGGCTGACTATTTTTTTTTTTTTTCTTACGAATATTCGATCATTTTCACATGATTTCTCTTTCCAAAGCTACTCAGCCCGGAATATATGATATGTTGAAAAAAATATATATATAAATGACGAAGTGGAGAAAACTCGTTGACGTACCTCGCCAGCGGTTAGATAAGAGATGAGCAGAATTATACGAAGTGGCAATTTAGCCTTGTAAGAACGATGCGTCCAGTAACGATGGGCACCACCGGTAACGCCAAATCCAGCAGTACCGCACATGAAGCAACCTTGACAGTCGTCGACTCTCATTATAGCAGCGAACGAATAATCATAAATTAAATATAATTTTATATTTTTTTTTAATATAAAAATATGCCATCTTACTCCAGAGTGTCAGTAGCTTGTGATCCAGTGGACGATACGTCAACAGTCCGTAAAGGGCAATAATGTGAAATCCAAAAATACGAACAACGTTCAGCCATATTATGGGCGTCTTGAAGCCCAATATTCCTTTCGGATGATCCTTCGTCATTGACAAATAAATCTCATCATCGTGAGCTTCCTTCGCGAGATCTCTCGCGTTCTCGAGATCCTTCGCGTCTTCCATTTTGTCATCCATCATTGTTTCGTTGGGTGGCATGCTTTCTTTTCGTCTCGTTAAACTAATCCTCGTTGGATCGAAGCGTCTGGCCGTTTCGCATATTGTACGGGCAGAGAAAATGAAGAAGAAGAAGAAAAAAAAAATGTGTTATAATTTCGTGAATTTGAGATTCGAAATTGATCGAGTGCCAGAGTGAGAAAAAAAAAAAGACCCAACGAATAATTTCATTGTTATATACGTTTGATGGACAAGCACACTGCGATTATTCATTTTACGTTTTGCTTCACGAGAGGCTAAAGAATCTGCGCATAAAAGTCTCGTGACATAACCAAGAGATTGTTTGAACGGGAGATTGTTGGTGGTATTTATGAACAACGATAAGTGAACAAGTTTACATTTGCCATTGTGCGGAGTTTTGATAAGTTCGTTAAATGTTTTAATGCCGAAAAATTGTGTATAAATGAGCGTGCGTGTTTTTTTTTCATGTTTATGTCAAGGTATATATGAAAATTATAAGAGTGCGAAGCGTTTCGCGCCAATTCATACAAATTGCTTGTTTGAATAATCATTATTGAATGAAAATTTGGTAAAAAAATTCTAAAATAAAGGCACGATGACTTTTAGCGTTGTGACAAGAACGAAACACTCGGAGATCAATTACCGGAGGCTGAGAGACGGTCAAAGGCCATATTTTGCTTTGAAAAATCTGTAATACATAGTTACATGAAATAATTTACAACGATCCTATAATGTTTACTATACGTTTATATGACCATCAGCTCATTGGAGTCGGTATTTTCACTGAAAAAAAAATTTCTAAACGAAAAAAGTACAATAGAATTCTCACTTTTTCAAAAGTACACAAATGTCGAAATTTCAAATCGCCATAACTCTGCTTTTGTCTTACCAATTCAGGCTTATCCGGAGGGTTTCATTGAAACGCCAAGAGCAGACTCGGAGCTTATTGCTCTTTGTTTTATTCCGAAATTGAATATTGAAATTGAGGGCCACTTTAAAAATTTTCAAAAAAAAACAATATTAAAGTGAATATGCATGATAAAATTGCCAAAAATCCATGATTCGGCTCCAAGTATATCTATATAACGGGAATTCAAAAAAAAAAAATAAATAACCTGTCAAACGATGGAATTTTTAAAAATTTCTTCAAAATCTTTTCCCTTCGATCGTCGGGAGTTCGAGGGATATTTTCGCGCCAATTGGAAACAAATTCAATCAAATATCTTCGAAATCGTGTTTCTCTTCCAGGCCAAATAAAAAAAAAAAAATAAAAAAAACCAATCTCGATTTCAGTGAACTGAGTTAATGGACGAAAAGAATCCTCCGTTTATGCATTATTCACGCGGATTTTTTTATTGAATTCGAAACAATAAAAATAAAAAAATAAACGAAACAAAATAATGCAATAAAAGCAAATAAAAGATTGATAATTTTGGCCAGTTTCGTTAATAAATATTAGCTAAGATGTATAATATTATGTCATATGTATTGAAACGAGCACGTGATTTTTCAAAGCTTACGCCGAGTGTAGATAGTTCTTTTTTCTCGTTCATCTCCGTATCACGCGACACGTCACAGGAAAAGTACGTCTCGTTGTCTTTTTTTTTTTTTTGCTTTTGTTTTTTTTTTCTTCGTTTCTTTCCAATGTCGATAACGACGCTGTCATAGGTCAGAAGGAGAAAAAAAAAAAGCTGTCTCGTTCCCCTATCAATTTAATCCGGAGCACACTTAACTCTCATTCCTCTGGCACGTTAATTCTTCGCAGACTCTTCCGTGGATTTTATTTATTTTTTGTTCATTTGATTTATTTATCCTGGCATGCGCGCGCGCGCGCTCACACACGCACACACACACACACACACACGCACACTAAAGTGCACCGTTCGATGTGTTACATGCCTCTGCGTAAATGCACTTAGGGCAAATCGTGACTGAGACGGGGATGACGAGGGTCGATGGTCCACACGCTGCTGCGCGATACCGACGCGAGCTTGCGCAATCGTGAAAACGACAAATTACAAGCTTTATTCCATCGCTCATGTTATTACGAAGAAAAAAAAAAAGCCGATCTCTCTCCAAAAATTTTAAAATTTTAATTTCTTCCTCGCTTTTATCGTCTTATCGTTGAAAAAAAAAAAAAACAATGTTTATTTCTTTTCGTTCAAACACCCTTTCGAATCTTGTGGATTTTTTTTATTATTATTTTTTTTTTTTTTGCGTGTGCGTGCCTCTCCAGAAGATTCGCGACTGGAATACCTCGACAGTGAAGCCACTGACGTTCGCGCGAGATGCGCTTTGCAGCGACGCGTGGGCGGTGATTTCAAGCGCTTGAGATCATACCTCCGAGCGATCTCAGATCCAATAGTCCAGTCATTCTAGCCAAAAAATTAGGTTCATAATGCAATCTTCTACAGAATTGATTTTACTTTTGGAAAAGGTTCAGGGGTGTCCCCTGAGTGTAAATTTAAGTTGGCGGGAGCGTAGGGGCGAGTTGAGCTTCAGCCGCCAACTTGTAAAACACGTTTTATCAAATATCTCGTGAACCGTGCACCGTATACGACAAAAATAGTCGTAATCTTTTTTGTAGATGATAAAATTTTCTACAACTTTTATTGAAAACTTTTTCCTGTACAGTGTATGGTTTTCTATTTATAGGGCAGTAAACTTTTACAAACATTCACCATTTTTACTGTTACATCAACCAACTAGATATTTAGCAATGCTGAGAAAAGTTTGCCATGCTATAAATTAAAAAACTCTGTATTATACAGGAAAAAGTTTCAAATAAAAGTTGTAGATATTTTTATTATCTACTAAGAACGATTCAACATGTTTTGTCGTACAATGCACGGTTCACGAGATATTTGATAAAACGTGTTTTTTCAAGATGGCGGCTGAAGCTCGGATGCTCAGACCCCTCGTTCCGTTAACTTTAACTTACACTCAGGGGACACCCTGCTTGAACCTTTTCCAAAAGCAAATTCAATTCTACAGAAGATTGCAGAAAAAATGGTTGCAAAAGCTTTGTTTTCGTGAAAAAAAAAATTTTTTTTTTTACGAAATTTTCATGTCACAGTGCTTAAGATGTTTTAAATAGTCAATAAAGCACATTTTGAAAATATTTCTGGGCGTATCTATGTATGTCCTGGTCTTGCAATATTCGAACAGTTATATCTCGAGAATGCCTTGGGCAATCGTGCCCAAATTTAGCACTTTAGTAAAACATTAAACTCCCAAAAACGACTGCACTTAGATGTAACTTTCGTAAATTTTCAGAAATCCGGTCGAAACTTCTTACGAAAATAGGCTCGGGGATATTGGATGTTTGGTACTGCATTTGGCGATGATCCATCGAAGAGTTCGGATTTCATGAAATTTTGAATTTTTCGAAATTTTGCATTTTTATGGGAAATTATGTGTGTCTGCTCAAAACTTTAACGAATTTACGACTACCAACTTCAATATTTCACACATAAATAAGCGAGGTGACAAAAATTTTCGATATTGAGCTTGAAAAGATTCGTTGAAGAGTTTGAGATTTCTGAAAATTTTGAATTTTTCAATATTTTTTCAATGTTCATGGAAAATTATGTGCTTGCTCTAAACTTTCGTAAACTTGCTAATATCCAGCCGGTATTTTTTACAAAAAAAAAGCCAGGGGACACTGATGTTCCTTAAAATGTTAGTTATAGATTTTTTAAAAATATTTTGTCATTACATCCGTATAGACTTTTATAGCGAAGATCAGGGGAGGCGGTTTTTTGCAAGATTTTGTCGGACGATGATCCCCCTAATTTCGGAAAAATTCATCGAAAGAGGGCATATAGATAGGGCATAATATATTTTTTCTTTCTATTCGTTCTCGGTATATGTAAAAGATAAATTTTTCTTACGACGAAATTTTCGAACGATAAGGGACTGTTTAACCAGTGACACGAAAACAAACTAACGATTTGCATTCTACGTAATATTGAACTTATAACTACGACCCCATGAATAATATGTATTTCGAAGACCCGACCGACAGACACGACTGAAATCGCTCTCTAAATCCAATCCAGCCGAGGGCAGCGGACTCATATGTGATTCTAAAAGGCCTCGACAAAACAATTTTTCAATCGACCTAGAAGCCGTAGATTAAGCGTCTCGTTTAACATAACCAATGCACTCCGAGAGGATGCGTCGTGTATATAACCAACGCGCGCCGGGATCACTTGACACGAAAAAAAAAAAAAAAAAAAAAAACAATAATAGCCCATTATACGATTACATCGGTGCGGTCAACGGGATTTCGTACATTAAATTCATGTAAATGAGATTGTCAATGATGATTTCCGATAAATTTATTAAATTTCAATCACGCAACAAAGTTTTTGGGGGAAAAAATAAAAATAAAAATACAGTTATCCTTTCAGCGATATATATTTGATTTTATTTTTAGTTATTATCATTATTGAATAAACACATATATGTGTATTAAAAATAGTATTGGGATTGGAGTAATTTTTTTTTTTTCTTTCTTTAAAATAAGACGAAAATTTCATCGATACTTTTTGTCATTAGTCACGAACGATGCTGAGCTCGCGTGGCCCCAGATCGGATGACTCCCATCGCCTCTCTTCATCGTGACATTTCTAATGAGATCCTTCGAGGCATATCGTAGATCCCAGGCCCAGCCGATTTTTGCAAAAAAATCGATAAACAAAGTCGTAACGTTCAGTCGATAAGTGCCGAGCTCGGCCGCCTTGTAATCCCATGGAAACACATGATGATAATTGTGCCAACCCTCTCCCATACTGAAGTATGCGACTATCTTATTTTCTACGGGGCCTATGGTTCTAAAATAAATTTGAGAGAAAAAAAGAAGAAGAAAAAAAAATAACAGGACAATGGATAATTTTTCATCATCTTTTTGAATCAGCAACAAATTTTCTCGGACATTTATATTTTTCGTAAAGTCAAATTTCACTCCTGGGGGAATAATAATAAAAAAAAACAATGTGTAGATCTACGTAGTTATTTTTTTCGATCAAATTTAATCTACGTAGATTTGAATTTTGGAAAATCGTAGGTCTACCTAGACCTCCCGTATATGTAACGGTAGATTTACATATGCATTCGAGTCGACCTAATATTATGTTCGAGCACTTTTGCTTATTTAGATCTCGGTTTATCTACTTAAATCTCGGTAGATTTGCTTCGATCTGAGTAGATCTAACGGAGATCTAGGTTAGATACAATTGAAATCATGGTAAATCTACGATTTACCAAAAGTTAGATCTACGGTAGATCTAAAAAAAAACAAACGGAGTAGATCTACATTTCAACTGCGTAGATCTACCTGGATCTCCGTATATATCGGTAGATTTACGTATATATAAATTCGAGTCGACCTAGTACCATGTACGAGCAGCACTTTTGCTTATTTAGATCTCAGTAGATTTACTTGGATCTGAACAAATCTATCGGAGATAAACATAAATCTATGATTTTCCAAAATTTAAATCTACATAGATCTAAAAAAAAACAACAACGTAGATCTAAATTTGATCTACGGAGATAACAACGTAGATCTAAATTTCATCTGCGTAGATCTACCTAGATCTCCGTATACACCGATAGATTTACGTAAATTCGAGTCGTACATAGTACCATGTACGAGCAACACTTTTGCTTATTTATAGATCTTAGTTCATCTATACTTAAATCTCAGTATATTTACTTGGATCTGAACAAATCTATCGGAGATCTACGTAAATATATGATTTTCCAAAATTTAGATGTACGTAGATCTAAAAAAAAAAGAATAACAGCGTAGATCTAAATTTGATCTACGTAGATCTGAATTTAAAAAAATCGTAGATCTACCCAGATTTCCGTATACAACGGTAGATTTACGTGCATTCCGGTTGACATAATACCATATTCGAGCCCTTTTGCTTATTCAGACCTCAGTTTATCTACTCAAATCTCGGTAGATTTGCTTACCTCCGGGTAGATCTAACGGAGATCTCTAGGTTAGATACATTTGAGATCGTGGTAAATCTACGATTTACCAAAATTCAAAACTACGCAGATCTAAAAAAAAAAACAAAAATAACAACGTAGATCTAAATTCGATCTACGTAGATCTAAACTATTTTTCCCCCAGTCTCAGTCACTATGTATAATAGATCGTGATGTTCTTTTATCATTTTTATCATTTATTCACTAATTCGCTGCAATTGTGTGCAATTAAATTAATTTTTTTTTTCCTACATATACTCGTCGTAACGTCGATATCCCCAGAGATGAGCGAAACTGTTGACGGACCAGGTTGCGTTTAGTAGAATTCCATAACGTATGAAAACTTGGGATTTTATGGCAGGATACCATTCCTCGTTCCACATGTAAACGGGTATTATGGTAGGTAGAACAAAACAAATCAGCAATTTCAGGGGAGTAAAGTATCTGCCGGAAGATAGAACGAATGTTTTTTTTTTTTATATAAATTTTTCTCGGGAGAGCAACACGTGAGTCGTGCAAAAATAATTTTAAAAAAATATCAAGAATACGGAAAACAAACAAAAAAATCCTCGATTCGAAGTTTCAAGGAATTTTGGTGTTAGTAAAAATTATTATCTTTATTATTATTATTGTTATTATTATTATGAAAATTATTTAAAATGTACAAACTTTTGTGAAAATTGAACGACAGGATCGTCGAGTACGTCGCTCATGTTGATCTGTCGTCCTCGTCTCAAGACCTCTGGATGTTTCTTCATCATGAGCCAACCTACGTGAGAGAAGAAAAAACCTCTCCTACTGTCGTGAGGATCAGCGTTGGTCTCTGTATACCTGTGATGTACCCTGTGATCTCTCATCCAATCGTACATGCAATTCTGAGGGGGGGAAAAAAATTCCATGATAAAGAAAAATTTATTTACGAATAATCTTCGTGAATCGATTTTTCTTCGTGATTTTTTTTATTGATTCTCGCAGTATTCTAAAAATTATGTGTTAAATTGTCTTTTGCAATTTTTTAAAAATTGTTTTTTGTAATATTTGAAAAATTGTCTTTTGGGATTGTTTTTTTTTTTTTTTTTATGATTTTCGTAATATTCGAAAACTTATGTGGGGAATTGTTTTTTGAGATTGTTTCTTTTTTATTCGTACCATGCCAGCGAGAAGATAAAAAAACATCAGAATAATACGAAGTGGCAAATTGGCCTTGTACGTTCGATGGGTCCAGTAACGATGAGCACCAGCTGTCACTCCGATTCCAGCCATTCCACCGACAAACAAGCCTTTAACGTATGGCGTACAGTGGCATTTGCGAGAAAAAAAAAATATTAAATAAATATTGGAGGAAAATAAAGAAGAGAAATATATTTTCCATTTTAATTCTTGATAAATTCATTTATTTTTATTTTTCAACAATAATTATAATTTTAGAAATTTTTTTGTGCCATTTAAAAAAAAAAATTTTTTTATTGATAAATACTTTTTTTTTTGCTTTAGCGCTTACCCCAAAGTGTCAGATATTTGTGTTGAAGGAAGGAAAACGTAAGGCACGCGTAAAAAGCAACAAGATGAAAGCCTATTATGGCAATAATATTTGGCCATATCAACGTTGTCTCGAAGTCAAGCCATCCACCCTCACTTATCCTACTTCCGGTTTCTTCGATAGACACAAATTTTTCAACCTTCGGGACAATTTTATCATTCTTGGGATCTCCCTTATCCCCGGCTAAATCATGCGGCATATTCTGTGACATTTTTAAAAACGTACTCATTAATCTCGAAGTAAAAAATAAAATATTGAAAATTAAAACTTACACCTTGCTTCCTCGTAATTTTCGAAATATTTTATTTTTCTTTGTCTCGCTCATAGAGCTCCCTCTAAGAGCGAGTGATTTTTTCAAATTCGGCTTCCTCGTAGAGGAATCTTCATGAGCGAGATAAAAAAAAAAGCTTTACAAAAATTCCATAAAATATAAACCCCTTCATCGATTGTTGCCAAATTCAAATGATCCTTCAATTTAAAATTTCATAAAGCCTGATTGAAGAATTAAATAATACTGTAGTATTATTAAAGGTTGCAATGAACAATGAAAAAACAAATTAGCATGATGTCTCAAAACTTGGAAAAAGTTGAAGAGATTACAGACCTTTTTTTACGGAAAATTGAAAATTTCATAAAATCTTAAATTTCATAATGTCAGATTTAAGATTTCATTGAATTGAATTATCATTGAAGGATGTATCGAACGATAAAAATTAAAAAATTTACACGATATCTCAAAATTGACAAGGAAGTTGACGTGATTTGCAGACATTTTTTTTCGGAAAACTAAAAATTTCATAAAATCTTAAATTTTATAATGTCTGATTTAAGAATTCAATGAATTGAATTATCATTGAAGGATGTATTGAACGATAAAAATTAAAAAATGTACACGATATCTCAAAATTTAAAGGAAGTTGAAGCGATTGCAGACATTTTTTATTTTCGGAAAATTGAAAATTTCATGAAATCTAAACACTTTCATCGATTTTCGTCAAATTAAATAATAACGGTCCTTCAATGATAATCCATTGATGTAAAAAAATTTCACCAAAACAAAAGCTTCTTCGATGAGAAAGCAAAAACAAGAAAAAAAAACAACAAATCACCCCCCTAAATATTCAAAACATCGATTTTTATGTAATTTTACTTTCTCGTGGAGCAAAAGCTTCATTTACATTGAAGAAAATCATTCGAGGCATTATAAATTTATGAAATTTCAAGCTTTTTTTTCCCCCAAAAAATCGGCTTCCCGAGACGTCGAGACTCGCATATGATTCAAACGATATGAACACGTGGAAAATTCTCCGTTTAATAGTTAAACAATTTTTGGAATTAAATAAAAAAAGAAATTTTTTTCAATCTTACCTGGGAAAATATTTTAATTTGCACGAAGGCAATTTTCGACGACCTAACGTCGTGTTCAAAGATCTTCGACTAAAATAAAGATATATGTTCCCAAAAGTATATATCCATGCAGCGGGTAATAAGAGAAAAGTGTTTAATCAGCATACATAACTGACCTCAATTATATCCCTCGCACGTAAACAAAATTCGTATATAAATCACGTACGAAATTTTCACATCAATTGCACACGTTTAATCGTGATGAACAATCAAAATTACGTATATATATTTCATAATTACGGATGAACGTATATATTTTTTCATTTCCTTTTGTCGAGCCTCGAGTTTTATTTCTCGAATTCTTTTATAATCGATGATTCAATTACAATACAAACTAACCGAGTTCGATCGAAGATATATTAATACTTTTTTTTCATTTTTTCATTTTTTTATTATTACCGTCATAGTTACCATCATTGTCATGATTTTATTGATTAGGGAGTGGTTGACCTGAAAAAACTTCTCTACGCGTTTGAAAACCAAAGAAAAAAAAAGGAATCAAAAGATGACGTACAAGAAAAAAAAGCATTGTCCTGGATCATTTTCGAAAAAATATCTTCGTAAAATAAGATTTTTCCCGTTTAAAAAGGTCAATGCTGCGGTAAAACATCCGCCGGATGTCATCAAAGTGAGTCAAGCGAGAATCTAAGAACGATTTATTCATATTATTTTACAATTACACGAACGATTCTTATCGCTCTTAAATTTAAACTTTTTTGCCAAAATTATTATTTATGAGGCAGAAAAAAATTTGATACGATCCTTATAATTTTGTATTGAATACGCAAGTACGTGTAGTTTAGACACGAATCTAATTATAGTAATCTAAATCCTAAATAAGTGAATCACACGAATTTATTTTAGAATTATTCGATGAAATTTTGTGTGGAAAATCTCAAAAAAAATGTCATAGTCGTATGTACAATTGTTGGTACAATACGAATACGCCACGAGTGGCGCTATAGTTTGTGAGCATTTTTGTGAGCAAAAAAAATGGTAATGGCGTCGCGGTATATAAAATTTGTGTCGTGACGGCTTGTGGCGGTGTTTGAACGATAATAAATTGACAGTAGCGCGTTATAAAATGGAATGTTTAGTAGCGAGTGTAGATCATATGAAATTTGACATTGAAATTGCACTGGACCGACAGTATGGAGCACTTTCCTTACCATTTACGGGAATGGACAGTAAGTGGGCGAATATTTCAACGAAAAAACGTTATTTTGTAGGTTATCTTTCATCAAAGTCCTTTACACACACGAAGTATTTTTTTTTTTTAACTAATCAAATTATCGTTCATCGTTGGAACGTTTGTCAAATTACGTTATTTGAATTCGCGGAAAAAAAAAAAATTCCCGCCTTTTCGAACGTCAATTGTGTAAACATTTTTTTTGTTTATTGTTAAGAATCCATCGCTGCGGTATGTCAATTTTATCCGCGAGGTACGTGCCACAAAGGGGCATCCTGTCCCTTCAGGCACGTACGCGGCGACAGAACAATCGTCTGTAAGCACTGGTTACGAGGACTCTGTAAAAAGGGCGATCAGTGCGAGTTCCTTCACGAATACGACATGACCAAAATGCCAGAATGTTATTTCTACTCGCGCTTCAGTAAGTGCGCTCGTTTTTCTCTTTTTTTTTCTTTTTCTTTTATCTCCTGTAAAAATAAGCGATTGTAAGATGCGATTGGGAGCTGCATTATTGTCATACGCGCGCAGATGCCTGTCACAATAAGGAATGTCCGTTCTTGCACATCGATCCTGAGACCAAAGTCAGAGATTGTCCGTGGTACGACAGAGGATTTTGCAGGCACGGACCTCTCTGCAGGCACCGGCACGTGCGGAGGGTCCTCTGCATGGCTTATCTAGCCGGATTCTGTCCCGAAGGACCAAATTGTAAATTTATGCAGTAAGTACAGGAGAGAAGATTCTTTTTTTTTTTTTTGGTAAAAGTTTCGAATCAGGTCTGTGGCTCAAAACTACTCCAAATATTTTTCCAACGTTTGTTATCGTTAAAAAATAATATCCCATGTAATAATGACAAGGGGGAAGACTTCCAACGCCATAAAAAATTTTTAAAACCGATAATAATAAGTAATACAGGTGGTATTACCACTCTCCATCGATAATACGACCCCGATTATATTTTCTTTTACCAAACTTGGCTTCATCGATTTTTACAGTTTTGTTTTGTCGAAAGGGTAAAAGTGTCGAATCAGAGCTTCAGCTCAAAATTGCTCCAAATTTGTTTCTATCATTTGTTATCATTAAAAAATAATATCCCATGTAATATTGAGGAGGGGAAAGACTTTCAACGCCATAAAAAATTTAAAAAACCGATAATCATAAGTAATAATAATAATAAGTTTGTTAGCATTAAAAAATAATATCCCATGTAATATTGAGGAGGGGGAAGACTTTCAACGCCATAAAAAAATTTCAAAAACCGATAATAATACGTAATACAGGCGGTATTACCGACTCTTCATCGATAATACGACCCCGATTATATTTTCTTTTACCAAACTTGGCTTCATCGATTTCTACAGTTTTGTTTTACCGAAAGGGTAAAAGTGTCGAATCAGAGCTTCAGCTCAAAACTGCTCCAAATTTTTTTCTAGAATTTTTTATCATTAAAAAATAATATACCATGGAATATTGAGAAAGGGGAAGACTTCCAACGCTATAAAAAATTTCAAAAACCGATAATAATAAGTAATACAGGCGGTATTACCACTCTCCATCGATAATACGACCCCGATTATATTTTCTTTTACCAAACTTGGCTTTATCGATTTCTACAATTTTATTTGGGCCGCCAAATCCGAGGTGCCGAATTGTGAATGACCCAATGCTCCGCGGTACTTCACGAATAAAATTGGTCCAATCGCACACAGTGCGTGTGAACCCATTTTTAATTCGTTCACAATAAAATCTTTATGCGGTGGGTGCAAAAGGATATAACAGGCAATTAATGTACAGCATCTTTCTGGTGCCAAATTACTATTGTGGAGCCGAGTTTTGATTCGCAAAAATTGTTTGAAATTACACATTTTACGAACAATTTTCTTCCCCAATTCATTGTTCGTGTCGTCTCTGACAACGCCAGGTACGACTGCTCTCATTGAGAGCAGCAGAATTCCCGCAAGTTGCACAAATCACTTCGCATTTTAACACGCCATGATTTTGTAAACAAAACAATACTGTCTTTTCGATTTTGAAATTTTATAATAACATCGGTAGGCGATATTGTACACCCGTCACAATTCATTGTTACGCGGATACCTTTATTACCTTATCACATAGTTATTATTCGGTGTCCCTTTTTTCATTCCTTCTTTCAATGCTACTGTCCGATGTTTAAATTCCTGCGCTTAGTTCATTCGGTTGATAGTTTATAGTGAGTGTGTGTGTGTGTGTGTGTCTCGTATTTTGGCACCGACTCGATACCTGCTATTATCTGCTAATATTTGTATTACTTAATATTTCCAGTTTTTTATCATTTTAATGGCGTTGGAAATCTTTCCCCACTATAATATTCCATTTAATCATATAATTTAGTGATAACGAGCATTAGAAAGAAAAAAAAATCCATGCATTTTGAGCTGCAGCCCTGATTCGACACTATTATCCTTTTTTCTTTACATTTTTTTTTCCCGCTAAAATTCTAAGGTTTATAAAAGAGAAGAGAGTATCGCAATCGTGCACGGTTTTTTTTTTTTTTTTTTCACAGTTTCGTAAAAGAGAATAAGAATATCTTAATCGCCCTTTCTCAAGACTGGCGATGAGTCTCGTTATCGGATTTGGGAACGATCTATCCGATAGCAGAGCACAAATTTTTTGGCTCAATTATCTTATTGTTGATAGTGACAATTATGTTATCGTTTCATTTGAAAAGAGAAAACTTTGATTCGCCTCTCAGAGATAAAACTGCGCGTTGACAAAACGTATTTAGCGTCGAGATTTTTAGTGCCAGGGTATCCGACAATTTTTGTAAATTTTAAAAATAATCCCTCGGACGAAAATATTCTCGGATGGGCGTGCCCGATCATATTTCCAGAATTGCAGATCTATCCGCCGACAATTTTTCACACCGGTAGAGCCATCCGTTGTTGTAACATTTCGATTTTTTTTTTTTTTTTTTCATCAAAATAATCGTTAATCGGCTTCGTTTAAATCGGTCTCTAATTTTCAGCATCAATTAACATCCAATTAGTCTCTGATTCGCGAATTCAAAGACCATCCGATTGATTTTTAATTTGCAAAATTTTGTTGAATCCCCCCCCCGCTCCCCAATTGAGTATCTTCGATATTTCCCAAAATACGATCTCATCGATGAAAGTCAATGAAATCACAGATCGAGAAAACTTCAGAGAGGGCAAAATGCTTTTTTTTTTTGCATCTTTTTTTTCCCTTAGTCCGAGATTCGAGTTGCCGGCTGTACAGGATATGCAGCCGAAGGAAGGAAAGAAAGTCATGATAACGTGTCATTTTTGCGGCGAGGGCGGTCACAAAGCTATATACTGCAACAAAATGCCATCTGAGGTAAGAGAGGCGCAGGTAAGACACGAGCAGGATGGCTCGCACTCTTCGCATTATCATCATATGAATATGCGCAACGGTCCACCGCCGAGAGGTCCGCAAAAACCCCTCGAGGAGGTAACGTGTTACAAGTGCGGCACGAAAGGACATTACGCGAACAAATGTCCCAAGGGTCATCTGGCATTTTTGAGTCACGCGGGTGGTGGCTCCGGCGGCGGCGGCGGCGGCGGCTCGACCGGTGCGAATCAAAATCCCGGATTCAGAAGATGATTCTTTTCTTAATCATATTTTTTGAAATGAAAAAGAAAAAATAAACAAAAAAAACAACAACACCGTTCTTATATATGTTAACATTTTTATTTTATTTTTCTCTTAAGCAAATAATAATAAAAACAAACAGGAAAAGAAAAAAACTTTTACAATTTTCGTGTTTGTCAGTTGAATTTGTTCGAATGGCTCTTTCGTTTCCCGGGGCATGTACGTGAAACTTTTTTTTTTTTTCTTACGTTTTTTTCATCCACGTCACGATGAAAAAAATAAAAATAAAAAAAAAAAACAAAAACAAAAATGAACAAAAAAAAAAATAAGATAAACATTTGGGCAAGCTTTTCCGTGATTGTCTTCCTCAAAAAATAAGCGAAGAATCCGGAAGTTTGGCTCAAATCTCAATAAAATTAACATTTAATACTTTTCTTTTAAAATAAAATAAAATAATAGTAATAATAATAAATGACAATCCAATATACTCGCCCGATCGTGAATTATGTCCGATCAATGTGATATATATGAAAAAAAAAAAAAAAAAAAATCGAATAATGGAAGTTGTGGTGTGATGTTTGAACGATAATAGGGGACTAAATGCACGTTTTTTCGTGTTTCAAAATTTCATATTTCTCGTATTCCGCCTCGAGATAGATAACACGATATTAAGATAGAATTTAAAAAGGAATATTCGATTAAAATTCTTATGAAATAGAGGGGGGGGGGGGGGGGCAATCGGTTTTTATACGTAATTACGTTTTTAACGAAGCACATTCATCTCTCGTTACCAAAAGACTCTTTATTTATTTATTTTATTTTATTTTATTTTTTTCATAACTTATTCGTTATCGATTATTTTATAAAAGTGACCCACGGTATATTTGCAACTGCATTATTTTATTCCCGTACTCTCTATAATATAAATGAATATATTTATTATGCATTCAATGGAAAAGAAAATAAAAAAAAAAAGAATTTGAACGAAAATTAATGCTCGTTAATTTCATGACTCGCCACCGTTTTATTTATTTATTTTTTTTTTTTGGACTTTTTTCAAACAAAAAAATCATGGAGTACAGACGCAACGGTTGCAAAGTTTGCAGGTCCTTTTTTTTTCATTGAAAAATAAAAAAATAAGAACTCTAATCGTAAAGGAAGTGAATGAAGAATCTTTTTTTGTTTTTGTTTCTTCAAAGTAACGAGAGCGGATAAAGGAATCGCCGAGTCTCGAGATTGATCACGGTAATTTTGGCGAGAAAATTTTTCGGGAATGGCTCATGGAAAAATAGGTTTCGATTAATTAAAAAATACCTTCGCACACAGAGAGAAAGTAATTTAACGTTATTCAGAGTCGTGTGACAAAAGCATCGTTTTTTATCCCCCCCCCCCCCCCCTCTTCCTGACTTTTTTTTTTGTAAATTCAATTTTTTTCTCTCGTCGGATCATTTCTTTCGGTGTTTTTTTTTCCTCAAATTCCTCAAATTCCAAATCTCCAAATTTCCTCAAATTCGCGAATCACGACTCTGAATATGCGACTATGCGTGTTATTTCGGATGCGTTCTTGACGCGATGTGAAATTGCATGAAAAAATTCGAAAGATCATCCCGGAGGAAGCGATTATACTGATTTTTTTTTCCCCCCGGAATGCTGAAAGTATGCGATCGAAATTTCGATTTAAAATACTGATAATTGTGGTATTTTTACTTTTCAAGATCAACAATGATTGTTTCGTTTTTTTTTTTTAATGTTTTCTCCGAAACTCGATTCAATTTTTTCGCCAAGAAAAATCGGTCCGAATATTCACAAAAAGCAATGTTGAATTATCTCGAATAAAAAGAAATACTTAAAAACGGAAAGGATCGCTCTATTTGCCGTTGCTGCTTTGTTTTTTTTTCACATAAAAAATTCCTAAAAATTATCAACTAATGCCTCAACGCGTTGTACCGGGCTCTCCCGAAAGATCGTCGTGACCATCAATTTTTTTCTCGAACCTTCGACACATTTTTTTTTTTCCTTAACAATCTCTCGAGCCGCAAGCATTGCAAATGAACGAAATTTCCATTTCGAAAATTCATATCTCCATGATCATTTGATCACGAGTGACCGCAATCTTTCTTTTTTTTTTTTTTTTTACGTAAAATCGAATAGTTTTAGAGAAAAAAAAAAGTAAAATACTCTTCTCGAAGCAAAGGCTAAATTGTACGACTTTGCATACAATAAAAAAATTTCTCTAAAAACTTTTCACTACGGAAAAGTGAATAAACCATTGAAAATAAACAAATTTTAACCCCCCCCCCCCCCCCCCCCCTCCCCCACCTTATTCTCACTCAAACGAACAAACGTGAAAAACTTTTTAAAATAAATTCAATAACATCTGCGTCAAAGCTGCCTTTTCAAGAACGCGTCCCTCTCGTTTTTGTTTTTTGTTTTTTAAGTATCGTTAGAATTTCACGCTTTGCGCGTATAAGTACTGAAAGTAAAAAAAAAAACCGTCAAAAATGAACAATCGAGTGTTCAGCTAAAAAGAAAGAAAGAAAAAAAAACAAAAAAACAAAAATTAATTGGTAGGCTTTAAAGTTGGGCTTATCGCGGTGGAAAAAATTCTCAAGGCGGTTAAAAAGAGGATCCAACGATCCTCTGACGTACCAAGAGGGGACACAAACATTGCGAGGACCTTTCTTTAAATGTCTCATTCGCGATTATCGACGAGAGAAAATCTTGCGGGAAAAAAAAAACAATATATATAAATATATTGTATATATGTATATATATATATATATATATATATATATATATAATTATTTATATATATTGAGAGTTCGGAAAATTCCTGGGCAATCATGTGGCATCGTTTTTAATAACTTCAACGTAATTTGCCGGGAAAAGTCCGTATGTACCGTCGGGTCCGAGGCCCTGCCACCATCCATCGTCGATGGTATCGATGTGCGTTATTATGTCACCGGGATCGAAAGTTATTTCCGTATCGTCCGCAGCCTGATAATCGTAAAGTGCACGAGCTTTCATGCCCTCCGTATTCGGATCGAATGACAAATAAGGCTCCTCGCAGCTCAACTGATTGTACAATTCGGTCTCCGCATTCTTCAAACTTTCCTCCGTCGTTTCTTCGACGTTCGTCGCATCGCCGTTATTGCACGATTCAACGTTTTTTTCCTCGCTCTTATTAATCTTCATCGATTCATCGTCGTCAATCGGTGCCGCTAATTCCAACGTACTGGCAATTTCGCGCGCTATTTCATTCACCGATTTCATCGTTTTTTCCATCTTTCCCGACTCATCCAACGTTTTCACATCGTCATTTTCCATCGTAATCTCATAATTCACCGGAATCCTCGAATCTTTCATCGCAAATTTCGTGATTTCTTCGTCGTCGCGCTTTTCATTCATCACCGTTGATTTTCCATCTCCCTCGAATATCTTCGTAAATTTTTCCAATCTCTTCGCATCTCTGTCGCGACTCGCATCGCACGTCTTTCCCCCCGCGCTGCTAATCGAATTCTCAGCTGACGAAAATTTCGTCATATTTTGCGGCGAATTTTGTCTCATCTGTCCGGCTGAGCTGTTTTGCTCGAAAACCGCACGCGCATTTATCGTACGCTGGGCTATCAATTGTTGCGCCTCGTCGCTGCGCTGCTTTCTCAATTCGTCGCTTCGCGACCTGCGCTCGTCGTCCGAATCACCGTCGTTCTGTTGGCCGACGATCTGCTGATTGCGCAAATTCTTTATCTCCGCTGCGCGTTGCTCTGATTTTTTTTCAACAGGCGGGACTCTCTCGGACGTGGAAACCTCGAAAAAAAAAAAAAGGATAGTTGCGAATGAAATTTTCAAAAAAAATTGTGAAAAAGCTATGTTTGATGTTCGAAGGAATGTTTTTTTTTTAAAATAATATTCGCTTGACAGGGAACAAATTAGTACCTGCTGCTGTTCCCTGAGCTTGCTCGCCTCCTCCTCTCGCCATCTCGTTTCGAATTCCAGCCTCTGGCGATCCTTCTCCAAACGAAGACGCTCCTGCTCCACTCTTTGCTTCTCCTCGATCTCCTCCCGCTGCCAAAAACGATCGCGCTCACTCGCGTTTATCTCTTGCTCGGGTATAACCCTGAAGATTCACGAATAAGACATTTTTTTGCGATGATATTACGAATTTTCACGATAAATCCTGAATGATCGGGTCAGATGATAAAGAACGATGATCGCTTCTTTTTTTTTTTATGTTAAAGAAAAAAATAAAAGAAAAACGATATTCATTTGTTCACTCAAAGTTTGTTCGTTACATTTGAATTATTCGAAACATTGAATTAATTGTTCGGTTTAATTATTCACGATAAATGTTGAATGACGTTGTCGGATAATAAAGAACAATAAAGAATTTGCATGCAATCGATTTTATCCTTTTTTCTTTTATCATTCTTTTGAATATTTTCTCAAGGTGATAAACGCCGCATTGATTTCTTTGAGCAAGTAAATTATTATATATCTTGAGGTATAACAAATCGTAAGAAATTTACGCGTTCCGCGGGCCGAGTGACGTCACAACACCCCCTCGCGGTACTTTATCCAAAATGGTACAAAACAATATTTGTACATTACCTTCGATTGTTCAGGCACATTAGTCATGTTTGAACCTTATTTACCGACTACATATATTTACAAATTACGAAGATTTTTTCGGGTTAGGAATCATTAGCTGCTCGAATTTCTTAATTTTACCGCTAGAGGCACTGCCGCGCTGCGGTGTTGTGACGTCACCGTCACGTGATATACTTTTGAAATGCAACTCAATTCTCAAGCTGGTATAATTAATTAAATAATGAATAACTGAAAAAACGTATGCAAACGATGTTTTTGAATAATTATCTTGTAAATAAGTAAAAAGTTGTAAATAATGCAATTTCTCTATTTACAGACCACATATTTACGAATTACGACGATTCTTTGGGTTATGAATGATTAGCTGCTCGAATTTCTTAATTTTACCGCTAGAGGCGCTGCTGCCCTGCGGTGTTGTGACGTCACGTGATATACTTTTGAAATGCAACTCAATTCTCAAGCTGGTATAATTAATTAAATAATTAATAACTGAAAAAACGTATGCAAACGATGTTTTTGAATAATTATCTTGTAAATAAGTAAAAAGTTGTAAATAATGCAATTTCTGTATTTACAGACCACATATTTACGAATTACGACGATTCTTTGGGTTATGAATGATTAGCTGCTCGAATTTCTTAATTTTACCGCAAGAGGCGCTACTGCCCTGCGGTGTTGTGACGTCACGTGATATACTTTTGAAATGCAACTCAATTCTCAAGCTGGTATAATTAATTAAATAATTAATAACTGAAAAAACGTATGCAAACGATGTTTTTGAATAATTATCTTGTAAAGAAGTAAAAAGTTGTAAATAATGCAATTTCTGTATTTACAGACCACATATTTACGAATTACGACGATTCTTTGGGTTATGAATGATTAGCTGCTCGAATTTCTTAATTTTACCGCTAGAGGCGCTGCTGCCCTGCGGTGTTGTGACGTCACCGTCACGTGATATACTTTTGAAATGCAACTCAATTCTCAAGCTGGTATAATTAATTAAATAATGAATAACTGAAAAAACGTATGCAAACGATGTTTTTGAATAATTATCTTGTAAATAAGTAAAAAGTTGTAAATAATGCAATTTCTCTATTTACAGACCACATATTTACGAATTACGACGATTCTTTGGGTTATGAATGATTAGCTGCTCGAATTTCTTAATTTTACCGCTAGAGGCGCTGCTGCCCTGCGGTGTTGTGACGTCACGTGATATACTTTTGAAATGCAACTCAATTCTCAAGCTGGTATAATTAATTAAATAATTAATAACTAAAAAAACGTATGCAAATGATGTTTTTGAATAATTATCTTTTAAATAATTAAAAAATTTTAAATAATGCAAGTTCTCTATAATCGCTTCTTTTTTGTTACAAAAAAAAAAAAACGATATCCATCCATCCACTTTAAATTTGTTCATTACAATTTGATTATTCAAAAAATTCGTGTCGACTTTGCGGAACGTTAGAAAGAAATTTTTTTAAATCAATTTTTCAACGCATTTCCGATATCCGGATCGTTCACGCCGTATTTAAAAAGCCCGAAGCCGACCGAACGATTGAGAAAAAAAAAATGTATCGACGAATCTCATTGAGACACATTACCGACGATAAGTCGTTCCGACCGTTTCCGCATTTCCACCATTTTTTCCACGCGGCTCGTTGAACCTGTAAGATGATCCCGTAGCTCGCGCCAATTTCTCCATTATCGGCTCGACTTCTACCTCCTCCTCGGAGCGAGCGTTCACCGTTATGTGAGCTCCCTTCAGCAATTTCTCTATATCCCTTGTGTGATTGGCGCACATTCCTTTTCTCACTATCGGAGCGCATTCTCCTTGCTGCAAGAGAATCAACGACGAATTCACGCCGGTATGAGTAATTATTCAAAATAAAAAAGAAAAAAAACAATGATTATTTCCGTGCTACATACGACCGACGGGCGCGAAGAAAAAATAAAACGGAAAGACCAAAAAATAATAATATTCGAATGATTGTGAAAATTAATTTGAATGAAAATTCACCTCCGAGACGATCGCAACGAATCAAAGGCCATTTATGTATAAATTGTTGGATAGGATCGAGAAAACCATTTTTTTTTTTTTTTTTTTCTATTCTCAAAAAGTTATCGTCCAGATTTGTGTGAAAATAAAATTTTTTTGTTTTAGCGCTTTGATATCATCGTGAACGATGACGAATTTGTGGATAAAAATAGGGTCGAGTCGATGTATCTTTAACTCACCCAGTTGATAAGTATGCATTTTGGTAAGCTCGTTTTTGTATCTACGACACGACAAAAAGCGTACATAATGTGACCGCTGTTGAGTTCTTCGATCATCTCTTCCAATCCTCCGCTGCCCGATCCGACGACTTCGAGATTGTTCGTTTGGCCCTCATAGCCGAATACCGCCCTAAAGAAAACGCGAAATATCATGTGCCAAGCTCGAAATATTTGCTTAAATATGCTTAAATATTTTTCCAATTACGTAAAAATTGTGATCGGTTTAAAAGCCGATGTTCGGCACTTGCCCAAAGCGACAGAGAACACAAAAACAAGGGGAGGATAATAAAAATGAAAATAGAAAGCTCGACGTATGGAGAATCGAAAGAAATATGGGAAAAAAGAAAAGTTGCGTACCAATTGACGGAAGATTTGTCATCAACTACGCTGTGCCAGGCATCGACGAGCGAGTCCTTGTTCTTGGTTAAATTAACGGACATTGTTATCTACCGATTCGATATAATACTGAACGAAACATATGCAGAGGTTGAAATTTGATACGATCAAAAATACATGTCTGTCTCTCTCTCTCTCTCTTTTTATTTTTTTATAAATTTTATTCGGCTGTTTAAGAAAGGCGTTATTACAGCGACGAACACCGATGAAATTGGGTGAAGAACGATTTTGCAAGGTTGGAATCACTAGAGTTTGTGTATAGGCGTCGCTTGCCGCAAGTGAAAAAATTTTCTCGTGAGATTAATCCCCAAATGTAAAATACCGACGGAGCACGGAGCCGGTGTGTTCAAAGGAATCGAAGGGGAAGGGCACATGGCCGCTCGAAATTGATATTTCATAATTCAACTGTTAATCCAGCACCAATTGACCACCAAACGATTATTTAATGAAAAGTTTTTAAAAATCAAAGTTATTCGAGTAACATCACCGCATCACGTGAGCTATGTGACTCGGCCTGAAGTTATCTACTTATCTCAAAAAAAAATATTAAGGTTATGGTCGCCCTAATCAAATCCACGAGCCCTAACCTCTCTCTCCTACGAAGAGACACACCAGGAAATAAACAATTATAATTCCCAAAGTGTCAAACAAATATAACTCGGAAAATTGATATTTCACGTGTTAAAATGAGCGATCAAGAGGAATTGCTCGATGAGGATAAAGATCGGGTTAGTTATTTTTCAAATTATTCACGTTATTCATTCGAGTATCAAAAACGAAATTCCCTTTTTCATGCGATATTACGAACGAGCTGTTCTTTTTTAAAAAGTAAAAAAACGCAAATGGTAATATTTTTGCTTACTCATAGTTTGGAAGCTTTGTTTTCGTGAAAACAAAAAAATTTCGAGATTTTTAAGCCACATTTAGAAAAAGTGTCCGAATGTGTGTGACAAAATCGATGTAGGCGCTCTGACTTTCGTAAATTTGAAGCTATCGAGCTGAAACTTTTTACACAAATAGTCTTAGGGGACAAGGACAATTGTTATTGAATTTGGTTGTAATTCCTCGAGTGGTTCGAATTTCAAAAAATTTTGAAAATTTCGAAAGGAGTTGATCGCTCAAACTTTCGTAAATTTGAAGCTGTCGAGCTGAAATTTTCTACACAAATAGCATACGGGACAGTGATAATTTTTACTAAATTTAGCAAGAGTCCCTTAAGGAGTTTCTTAACATCAATTTGGTGCGGCAAGGGGAACGCGATGGCGTGGCAGGTTGCGCTCGGCATTTGTTTCACCAAGCCATTACTCACGCTCAATTCTGTTTGCAAGTATATTTCACAATCGGAACGGTGAAAAACTTTCTTCATGGGCAAATTATATCTACGAAGGTCTGATCTGTCGTTTAAGCGGTTCTTCGGGGAAATGTTACCGTTTTTTCACTCCTAAAATAATCTCCAATCATAACATCGTATACTTCTCCCATAAGAGCCCACGTATAAGCGGCATATTTAATGTTTTTTTTTTCTCCTCAACTACGCGGTCAAAAAATCTGAAATAATTACGGCGTATTTCCAGTACCAGCACAAACCTTCCCTCAAATTTTAGAATCATTCTTACCGTTTTTTTCTCTGGGTCAAGAACCTCCTTGAGCGGTTGATATTTTATAAAATTTTTTAAATTTCCAAAAATGAAGGTAATTGCAATTTTTTTTATACTAATAGTTTAAGAAATAAGGATGACCGGTATTGTATTTGGCGAAAATTCCTCAAGGGATTCATAAATTTATAAAATTAGAAAAAAAATTTCAAAAATGAAGGTGTCTATTTCACGAAAAAAAAAGATAATTTTCATCGAATAAAATAATTAATAAATATAAATAAATAAAAAAGCATCCAAATTATAAACTTTCGCATTCCTTCCTCATTATATTATCTTGCCCGTGAAGCTTCCCGTACGATGAGGCAAGGTTCAAATTTTGCTTTTTTTTTTTTTTTTTCACTGCTTCAGACTCAAATACGCGAAGAATTGTCGCGCATGAGTTTCGAAGATTTGCAAAAATTGAAAGAAAAATTAGGCTCGAAAGTTTACAACGAAGCTATGTTCGGCGCTAAGAGAGCGAAAAAAGCGGAGTACAAGCGAGAGAACAAAAACAGACCGCGAGAGATGTCCTCGAAAAAGACGGTATCGCGTTTTCGCGAAGTCGTAACGTTGAAGAAGAACGCACCGCGAGATCCAAGATTCGACAGTATGTGCGGTACATACAATGAGAAAGCGTTCAAAAATGCTTATAGCTTCGTTAATAAGCTCAAAGAGAGAGATCTGGAAGCTCTCAAGGAACAGCTGAAGAACGCGGAAGATCCCAAGGAGATCAGGAAGATCAAGTATCTCATACAGAGAATAGAGAATCAATTGAGAGAAGAGACGAAGCACAAGGAGCGCAAGGCAAAGGAAACCGAGGAGAAGCAGGAAATTGTCGGAGCTATAAAGCGCGGAGAGAAGCCAACGTTTAAAAAGAAATGTGAGCTCGCTTTTTTTTTTTTTTTTTTTTTTCATCCTCGACGCCGCGTAAAAAATATCTAACGAAAAATTATTTATAATATTGAAAAAAACGAACGAAAAAAAATGTGCCAAATGATTTTTATTCACAGCCGAGAAGAAGATTATGGATTTGGTATCGCAGTACGAAGAGCTGAAGAATTCGGGAAAATTGAAGAAACACATACAGAGATTGAAGAAAAAAAATATAAGCAAAGACAGAAAGAAGTTTGCCAATGCGGATATGTGAATAAAAAATTTTCTTATCCAATAATCGTGGCGTACAAAAATTTCTCATCGAACGTGTACATAATCATTGATTTTTTTTTTCCTATCAATAAAAGTACGTGCATAATAAATCCGAATTTTATTCATTTATTTATTCATACGGAAATTATCCCTTGGAATCATACATACGATAATGCGTATAGAAGATAGCAAAAAAAGAGCTACATGGTAAATCGAGCCATTAGTAACTAATGAGCAATAAAGATAATTATAAAGCTAGTAATGAAGTCGCATAGCGCATAGCAATTCACTGCTAGGCAAATAACAGAGTAACAAAGGCAATGTCAGAAAAAAAGATAAAAAAATGATAATAATTTTTCTTGATTAATAAAGAAATAATAAAGATTATTATAATAAAGCTAATAGTAAAGCAGCATAGCGCATAATAGCAGTTCGATATCGGGAAAATAACAGAGCCAATAAAGGCAATTTCAGCAAAAAAAAACGAATAGCGCAGATCGACATGCGTTCTTGAAAGAGGAAATGGGAATAATATTAAGAAATATTATTTATATTATAATATTATATAATATATATAATATAATATAAATAATATTAAGAAATAGAAAAGAGGAAATAGAAAAAAAATCGATGTGTGGATATACTTATTCGACGTATCACTAAGCCTAATAGATCGGTCTATGCTGAAGTTCACCCGAATCGATCGGGATACGAAAAAAGCTGTTCAATAGCTCTGAGAGGCCTGGACAGGGGCCCTAAAATCGAAACGGGCGACAGAATCAATACAATCAATCATGTTATTATGAATCTTATATAAATGTATCATGCCCGTATAAACTCTGAGGGACTTTATTGAAAATTCTCTCATCCCCCTCCCCTCTGATTGGTTTTATGCGAGAATTAAAAATCGAAAGAAAAATATCCACGAGCTAGCGTAAAAATCAAAGAACGATTCTCGCCATAAGGTAAATGGCCCAGATAATAAAGGCGTCCCAGTTTTTGAACGATCCGGTATATATGTAATGATAGTTTACATAATTAATTTCGAGTGAGAGACACTAAGCAAACCGCTATACTAATAGGCATCCACGCACGAGAGCTAAAACAAAAATTAGCTTCTGTGGACTACAAACAGAAAAAAGAAAGTGCATAAAGCGCGAAGGTGTCGCGCTAAATTGTTCAAATGTGGTTTTACTACATTTTTATGTTTTATTTTCTGTTTTAGTGCGAACTTATGTAAAACTACAATATTTAGTATCTATATTAATCTTAATAAATTGAATTGAATTGAATATATTTTATCGGATCGTTGATTCAATATAACCGCAAATAAAAGTTCAGTTTTCAACTTACCGGCTAGAAAAAGTTCAGAGTAGTTAACTATTTTCGATGTATTATGAGTTAAGCTTTAAAAAATCGGCGCTTTGCATCTCTATTCCGTCATTAATTGGGACAACGAATTTAGGACGCGTCCGAGCTGTTGATTGTCGTTCCATAACGTAAAAAGTTTTCCGTTTTCTCCAATCCCCTTAGAAATTCTGCCCAATGTATTTGATTTTTTATTTCATTTATTCATCAAATAAATGTAAATGAAACTGAGCAAATGTGAAATAAAAGTATAATAACTGTTTTCTCGGATTGATTCCCCCCCGACTGTCGGTATAACTCGGACATCAAAAACGCATTTTTAATTTTCTTACTTATCCTGATCTTTCAACGTTTTTACAAAAAATTCAATATCATTACATTCAGCATGAACGAAATTGCTGATATGAAACCATAGTTTTTGGATATACGTACTCAGATATGATTGAAAAATGTAAAAAGAACATGAATCCTTCGTTAAATGTTCACTAACTGGGACATAACACCGTTTTTTTTTTTTTCAATTCAAAATTGATACCTGCAAGTAGGAAATAAAATTAAATACTTTGAGCAGGGAAACAAACGGAAGTAAAAATTCGACAATGTATCGAATTGCTTGCATATATCGATTGCTCTTTTTGCCGTCTCTAATATATTACCCCGGGGGAAACACGTTACCGTAGTAGAATGACTTACAAGACTCGTTTATTAATTATGTATTTTTTATTTAACATCAAAAGTAATCACACTTGGGTTGGACAATGTCTCTCGCTTCCTCCTTAATGTATTTACGTGTGAAAACAGAACTTATCGAATAATCATATGAAAGAAATCGTCAATCAGAGGGTTTTTTTTTTTTTTTTTTTTTTTTTAATTATCAGATAGGTGGATAGAGCTGTGTGTTCACGTGGTTAGTGTGTTGTGTCTTTGTTTATGTATAGGCTGTAACATACCAGAGTTTACAATTTTTTTATCTCCATTGTGTGTGTGTGTGTGTGTGTGTGTGTGAAAGTGTGTTACATGCGGGCAGGTGCGCGCTCGGGTGTCGCATGTGAATTGTGTGTTTTACATGTGGCGCTGAACGGAAAAAAAAAAAAAAAAAATGTTTAAAGGGCAAGGACCCGCTTATGCAAAGGCGATCGGTAGCGGTATTTTTTTTTTTTTTTTTCTCGTGCCGATCGCCATTTGTGGGTCCCCAAGTCACGCACGATCTGTAATGTCCGTCTTCTATTTATTTAAAATATGTACAATATTAATAAAACGTTATTCGATTTATTTATTTATTTTTTCGTTTTTTTTTTTAAATTATTTTTTAAATTTTAATCATTCAATGATTCTATCCGTGTGTGGCGGACCGAGCAGGTCAGCCGCGACGTCATTCATCTCCGGGTACAATGAGAGTTGCCATGACACGACGCCAGATGGCTTTTTGATATTGATGTACAGATCTATCGCGCATGCGCACTAAGCTTGACATTTCTTTTTTTTCCTTCCTTCTGCGCACGCGCGATAATGGCTTTTTCCTTCTTTTTTTTTTTTTTTTCAAACGTAAGTTCTCACTGTCTCCAATAGCGCCATTCGTACATTTTCACGAGATTCTTTTTCGTTAATATCCGATTTACTCGATCATTCCGCGAAGTTAATACAGTTCATGAATATAAATATACATGTACATATATATATATATATATATATATATATATAACTGTATTATGAACGACAGGCAAATGAGAAAATCGCTAATCACAATGACAAATTTGAGGCGAAAAATATATATATATATTTTTTTTCAAAATCCCGTTGTACGATTCAAGAATTTAAGAAAAACAAAAAAAATGGAATGTAATGCGAAGCGTAATTGTCGAAACGTTTGTATCTATGATAGCTCGATGATAAGTCGAGGATACAAGGACACAGCGACAGACATTTTCATTTATTTTTCATCAACGCGAATCCCCAGGGGGAAAAAAAAAAAAAAAAAAATCCAAGGAGAGTTCGTCGCGAGCCCAGCTCAGCCCGCCGCAGATCTTGGTCTTAGACCGAAATCTCCTTGCACCCGTCATATTTTTTTTTTTTGCCATTTTTTTCTTTTTTCTTTTTCATACTTCATTTTTTTTTTTTGTATTTTTTTTTTTCGCTTATACGTACTTTGTTTTTTGTTTTCTTCAACAACACGATCTAGACTAACCATATATAATAATTACATCTAATAATATCTTATTGTAACATGTATTATATTATTATTATTGTTAATATTATTATATGTTATCGTTAATATTTAAATTATTAGCCTAAAGTGTGAGGCGGCGCACGACGGCAAAGCATTTATTTTTAGTTTTTTTTTTTTTTTTTTTTTTTTTAATTTTCTTCTTTTTTCTTCTGGGCTCCTACGGCCCCCCGACACGGAACACCCTGTCGACAACCGCGGGAACCATTCTTTTCTCTTCCTTCTTGTCTTTTCCTCCTTTCGTTACCAACATTCACGCGCGTTTCTCGAATTTACGGAAAGAGAGAGAAAAAAAAAAAAAAAAGAACGAGAACGAAAAAAGGAAAAAAAATAAAGCAAGAAGACCGAAAGAAAAAGCATCATTGCCGCAAACTCTTCTCTCGTTAATCGTCTCGTCTTGTATTCCATTTTCTCTTATACTCGACAAATCCGTTTTTCTAACCCCCAAATTTTGTTTCCTTTGCACGTTTTTTTTTTTTTTTTCCCCGAACGCGTCGTTAGGGGGCGCGCAACGAGGCAAAATCGCGAACTATTCCGGAAGGGGGAGTCGTAATGAAAAAAAAAATCACAGAACGTACCAGTAGAAAATTCATTGATTCTTCCGGAACTTTCTTTTTTTTTTTTTTCTTTCTCACAAGCTTGCTTTCCATTTTTCTCCCACCTGTCCCTGAAATATCTCTCGCCCAAGACGAGCCGAGAGTGCCTTGTTTTTTTTTTTTTTTTCTCTTTTCTTTCGTTTATGCTCGTTGTTACGAGAGCAGAAGAAGAAAAAAAATCCCATCATCCCCCCCAAGCGGAAAATTCGCACAGCCCCGCCTCGCGAACGATTGACAGAAAATATCGGAAGAGCCGAGGGGAGCCCGCGTTATTCCCGGAGAGCTCAGGGAGAACGGTGACGGAAGAACGTGTATGTGTGTGTGTGTGTGTGTCTCTTTTTTTTCTTCTATTTTTTTTTCCCCCATGATGTATCTTCCATTTTAGTAGGTGTATCTTTTTTCAACCTTCCTCATGTGCCAATGTATAGTTACGATATTTTTCTTCATTTGTTTGTTTGTTTGTTTGTTTTTATTTTTTTATTTTTCGATCTTTTAATATAGAGAGAGAAAAAAAGTGTGCGTGTTGGACGCGTGTACGACACCTCGAGAGAACACCTCAAATATATGAACACTTTGGGCATTTATTTGGGACTTGGCTACCGGGCGATAATCGTGTCTGTCCTTCAACTTCATTCTCGCTATTATTATTATTATTTGAATTTTTTTTTTTTTCCCCCTTTTCCTTTTATATCATTGTTCGTTATTCGTTGATTCATCGATTTACTCATTCGCGAGATCCGCGCTTCATCATCGCGCGCGTCTTTTACGATCGATCGGATATGGCAAAAAAATAAAAAATAAAAATTTCGTCTAATTATTATTATTATTATTATTATTATTTTTTAATAATCTGCATCAATCATCGCGCGTTTTCGTGATACGATCCAGGGATCAATGTCGTTCAATCTACCCCGGCGAGAGTCGCTGTGTGTGTGTGTGTGTGTGTGTGTGTGTGTGTGTGTCTGGCAGGCCATTTAAGTCACTTTTGTGTAAGGAGAGAGCACTTTAAGAGACGATTGTTTATTTCTTCCTGCTGTTGCTTGGTTTTTTCATTCAACGTTTTTTTTTTTTTTTTTTTCTTTCTTTTTCCCAGGATTAAACCGGTCGGGCTGAGAACAGGGCGTTCGGCGTTTCGGGGCCAATGATTCAAAGCGAGCTGTCCCGCTGTGGCGTCTATGAAAAAAAAATGAAAAAAAAAAAAAAAAAAACCTAAGAGAATGAATGTTTTGTTTCGTTTTTTTTTTTCGTTTACCTTTATTTTTAGTTTCAACCTACTTTATTGGTATTTTTTTTTGTGTTTTTTTTTTGTCATCTTTTCTTTTTGTTTTGTTTCGTTTATTTTTTTTTTTTTTAATCATTCGCCAGCTAGCTCGGTTTTGTCACCTACGGCTACGATCTTTTTTTTTCTTTCTTTTTCGTTCAACCTCATCACTTTACTTTTCTCCGTATCCACGAGCGCCTCTCACACTTGTTCCTTCGTCCCGAAATTATCATCATCATCATCATCATCATCATCATCATCATCATCATCATCATCGTAATCATTATAATCGACCTCATTTTCATCATTGATAACCCCTTGCCCTTTCTGCTTTCTGAGAACAATCACCCTCGCGCATCTTTTGATCGATAACATCCTCATTATTTGTTCTGGATCGCATTGTGAAATCGTAAATTCTCCTTTCCTTTCAATCTTCCCTCCCTTTTTTTCTTCGAATCTTTTCATTATCGCGATCACACGACTCCTCGCATAATTAAATTACGTGTTTTTCGTTTCGTTTCCTTCTTTTTTTTTTCCCCCCCTTTTTCAATTCAAAACCTCGTTAGCTGTTAATGATTTAATCCCTAATATTTATACTATTCATTGCCCGTTTCAATTCTCTCAAACCCCACGTAACACACACACACACACACACACACACACGCGCACACGCACACGAATCCTAAACAGTTTATCGTCTCGTGAATTTATTCTTCTTTTTCTTCTTCTTCTTCTTCTTCTTCTTCTTCTTTTGTCAAGCACGTTAACGATTTTTCTTTTTTTTTTTTGCAAAATTGTTTTACGTCCGTTTGGTTTTTGGTTTTTCTTTTTTCCTTTTTTGTGTCTCAATGTCGGACTTTTTGGAACGCGCGCTATTCCTCTCTCTCTCTCTCTCTCTCTCTCTCTCTCTCTCTCTCTCTTTACCCACCGCCCCCCTCTCCCCCTTCACCTGCTAATATAACGAACAATCTCATCTCCGGAGATATCTCAACTACGGAATTATTTTACGCGATCTGATCGTAGCTAACCTCGGGATAAGACTCGGAAAAACTCAACGACATTATTTCTTTAATTAATAAATACGCGCATTTTATATTATTTTTATTTTTACTTTTTTTTTTTTTCATCTCACGCTCTTTTAAATTCATTAGTTATTTATTATAAATTCTCTTTTATTTTTTTTATTTCGTTTTCTTTTTGTTTTTTTTTCCTCAAACTAGGGCGCGCCAGTACCTAAGATTTTTTTTTTCTCGTTCTCGCGGGGCTCTTTCTTTCTTTTTTTTTTTTTTTTTTTTTTCTTTTCTTTTCTTCCTCTCGTTGAACTTCATCGAAGCTGGAACGGGGACTCGCAATTTATCGATTCTAAAGATTTAACCGCGATTTTCGTGCCTCAACCTGCCCCGTACAATTTTTTCGTCTTTTGTGGCTTTTGTTCTTCTTTTCGCGATTGTTTACTAGCGTTGTTTTTTTTTTTTTTTCTTCTTTTTTCGAATCCCTAATCAACAACGGATGTCTATGAAATTTGTTCTTTTTTTTTTTAACCATGAACCCAGAGCTCCGAAGGAGTTAATGTTTTTTTTTTTTTTTTTCAAATTCGAACGAGAAAATTGAGCTTGTACATCTATTTTTTTTTTTTTTTTTTTCCCTCTTCCCTCGCTGTTTTCAACGCGCAATTATTTCATTTCGCTTTTTTTTTTTTTTTTCTTTCGGGTGTTTCGAAATATTTATATCTCAGTTAATCCGTTCAACAACATTTAGGCCCTTTCTTTCGCACGTATCTTCGTCGATCCCCGGCTCTTCGAACAAATCTCTCTCTCTCTCTCTAATCGGATCATCAAATTTTTTTGCACGATCTCAAATTTTTCGTTAAACAAACATTTTTCCATCTCTCTCTCTCTCTCTCTCTTTCGATCTCCAGGGCTCTTTTTATCTCACGTCAAACACGATAAACGTTTGACCGTCGATTATAAGGGCAGTGAATCTTTTTACCCCACTATCCGCGTTAAAAGACGTTTTCTTTTTTTCTTTTAATAATTAATTTTTTTTTCATTTTTTTTCGGATGTTGGGCTCATTTAAAGTTGTAAAAAAAAAAAAAACAAAGGACAAAGCTAATCATATTTTCCAGGATTTGGCCAAAGTGCAAGAACAATTTTCATCGTTTGGGGGTTATTTTTATTCGGAGCGTGTTCCTGGTAGCGAAATATAATTAATGAGTATACAATTAATATTGAGGGGCGGGGAGGGGGGGGGGGGGGGCAGTACCGGAAAAATTATGAAAAAAAAAAAAAAATATATATAAATATATAACGATTTCCGGTTGATCTTGCGTTACTTGCATTTTCGTCTTTTCTCTCTCGGAGAGGCTCAAAACGACGGATTCGTCGACTTTTTGGATTGTGACGCGTTGTTTTTTCAGCGATGATGAACCTTCGATGGCGATGATCGACGAAAAATCCGTCTTATTCGTGTAGATTTTCATTTTTTCCTCTTCCTCTTCTTCTTCTTCTTCTTTCAGCTTTTAGTCAAACGTTCGCGTCGTCGGTTGGATTGCGATAAATATCCTAAAGCCATGGCTGACGGACGACTTTACTTTTTTTTTTTTGTTTTTTGTTTTTTTTTTTTTTTTAACGGTGTTAATAATTTTTCTACTGTAGCGTTCCTTCGCGACGCAGTGCGCGATTGAATTCAGGTAGCACGCCCCGTGTAAAATGTGGTTTACGTGAGTGATTTTTCTTTTCCCCCATCCCCCCTTTTCTTCCTTGTTCGGCTCTCATAATGTTTTTTTTTTGTTTCCCTCTCCCGTGTGTGTTCCCGCGTAGGTATTCAGTACTTTTCTCGTCTTGTTGTTGTTTTTTTTTTTTTTTTCTGTTGTTGCTGTTGTTTTTTGTTTTATTTATTTTTTTTTTTTTAATCTGTACTCGCAATATTTAGTAGTAAGTTTCTTGCTCGAGCCAGCCACCGGGATTTCGGCGAAGATAGAATCGTCTCGTCTCGTCGTAAATGAAAATTGCAACCATGAATGGAATAGCCGGCAGCCACCAGACGAATCTGTAACGCGCGACGAGCACGAGAAGGAAAGAGAAAAAAAAAACAATGCCATTTTGGCGCGTTAGAGTGGTTGTTTGGTTTTTTTTTTTTCGCAGTGAATACGTGCGAAAATAACGATTTTTGTTTGTTTGAAAAAAAAAGAAAAAAAAGTGACTGGATGGTGAGTATGTGAAATTAGATTTTGTGAAAAGATGATTTTTCGTTTTTTTTTTTTTGTTTGTTTCATTGATATTTCGAGATGATATTTTAGTTGTACGAATTTATCATGATCTCTCGAGTGTTGTGATCAAGCCGAAAGAATAAAAGAGGGGCTGAAAAACTTAAAAAAGGAAATTCTATGGAAGAGGAAAAAATAAGAAAATCGTCGTATGATGCAATGTAAAAATACATTATTCAGAAGGATGAAAGGGAGAAAGAAATTTGGGTAAGAAGATCGTGGAAAAATAAGAAGAGCGGAAAAGAAAGGAGAGAAGGATTAGAAGTTGAGGATATGTAAATTACAAGATGAGAGGATAGAGAATTTGTTAATATGTAAGGGTAAAAGTGTCAAATCAGGGCTGCACCTCAAAACTGCTCCAAATTTTTTTCTAGCATTTGTTATCATTAAAAAATAATATACCATGTAATATTGAGGAGGGGAAAGACTTTCAACGTCATAAAAAAAAATTTTAAACCAACAATAACAAGTAATATAGATATTCCAGTACTACAAGTGGTATTGCCACTCTCCATCGATAATACGACCCCGATTATATTTTTTTTTTGCCAAACGTGGCTTCACCGATTTCTAAAATTTTGTTTTACCGAAAGGGTAAACGTGTCGAATCAGAGCTGCAGCTCAAAACTGCTCCAAAATTTTTTTCTAGCATTTGTTATCATTAAAAAATAATATCCCATGTAATATTGAAGAGGGGAAAGACTTCCAACACCATAAAAAAATTTTTAACCCGACAATAATAAGTAATATAGATATTACAGTACTACAAGTGGTATTGCCACTCTCCATCGATAATACGACCCTGATTATATTTTCTTTTACTAAACTTGGCCTCATCGATTTCTACAATTTTGTTTTACCGAAAGGGTAAAAGTGTAAAATCAGAGCTGCAGCTCAAAAGTGCTCCAAAAATTTTTTCTAGTATTCGTTATCATTAAAAAATAATATCTCATGTAATATTGAAGAGGGGAAAGACTTCCAACACCATAAAAAAATTTTTAACCCGACAATAATAAGTAATATAGATATTACAGTAACACAGGTGGTATTGCCACTCTCCATCGATAATACGACCCTGATTATATTTTCTTTTACTAAACTTGACTTCATCGATTTCTACAATTTTGTTTTACCGAACGGGTAAAAGTGTAAAATCAGAGCTGCAGCTCAAAACTGCTCCAAAATTTTTTCTAGCATTTGTTATCATTAAAAAATAATATACCATGTAATATTGAGGAGGGTAAAGACTTCCAACACCATAAAAAAAATGTTTAACCCGACAATAATAAGTAATATAGATATTACAGTATTACAGGTGATATTACCACTCTCCATCGATAATACGACCGCGATTATATTTTCTTTTGCCAAACTTGGCTTCATTGATTTCTACAATTTTGTTTGGGCCGCCAATCTGAGGTGCCGAATTGTGAATGACCCAATGCTCCGCAGTACTTCACGAATAAAATTGGCCCAATCGCACACAGTGCGTGTAAATCTACTTTTAATTCGTTTATAATAAAATCTTTATGCGATTGGTGCAAAAGGATATAACAGGCAATTAATGTACTGCATCTTTCTGGTGCCAAATTACTATTGCGGAGCCAAGTTTTGATTCGCAAAGATTGTTTGAAATTACACATTTTACGAACAACTTTCTTTTCCAATTCGTTGTTCGTGTCGTCTCTGACAACGCCAGGTAAGACTGCTCTCATTGAGAGTAGCAGAATTTCTGCAAGTTGCACAAATCACTTCGCGTTTTGCCATGATTTTGTAAAAAAAAAAACAATACTGTCTTTTCGATTTTGAAATTTTATAATAACATCGGTAAGCGATATTATACACCCGTCACAATTCATTGTTACGCGGATATTGTTATTACCTTATCACAATGTTATTGCTCGGTGTCCCTTTTTTCATTCCTTCTAAAAATGCTACTGTCCGATGTTTACACTACTGCGTTTAGTTCAGTCAGTTCATAGTTTATAGTGTGTGTGTGTGTGTATGTCTCGTATCTTGGTGTACCGAATCGATACCTGCTGTTATCCGCTAATATTTGTATCACTTAATATTGTCAGTTTTTTATATTTTTTATGGTGTTGGAAATCTTTTCCCACCATAATATTACATTTAATATAATTTAGTGATAGCAAGCGTTAAGAAAAAAAATTCCATGTACTTTGAGCTGCAGCTCTGTTTCGACACTTTTACCTTTTTTATTTATAGAAATTTATGTTTCAATGGACATATTTTTAAATTTGAAAAAAATCCCAAAGGTTTGTAAAATGAATTAAAAAAAAAAACAAATAATCTCAGATTTTTTTTTTTTTTACATTTCGAGTCCTTGTTACGATTGGTAAAGTATGAAAAATAATGGATCAGATGTATTTCAGCTTTTCCCACAAGAGTCGAGTTTCTCGTGTTTTTTTTTTTTTCTTTCTTTCTTAATTTTTGTTAATCGTCCACTCTCATCCGTGCTGAATACTCACTTGAGCGGATACATGCGAAGACCCTTGTCCATACCGGGTGTATAACTTAGGAATGCCGCGAGAGCCGTCTCAAATATAATACCGAAATTCAGAGCCCAATTTCTCATACCCTGATGAAAGATGGAATTACGGCGTGTTTTGCAGACAATCAAATCGGCCCACTGTACGATTACGATCGATACGAAGAACGCGGTGTGACAGGTGAACTCCAGAGACTTGCGATCTCTGTACGTCTGTTGGCGATGGAAATGTTGATATTGATTTTTAAAAATTGAAAAAAACAACAACAACAAAAAACAAAACATTGACCAAGGATGAAAAAATTTCATGAATTTATCGCAAGGATATTTCCACAATGAAAAATACGAATTTTAAGCGACGAAGAATGGCGAGAATATTGACAAGTGTGAGTTTTAACAAAATTTAATAAGTCAAAAAATATCTCGGTTGAAACAAAAAAAAATAATTTCCATAAGGCAAATAGTAAAAAATTTTATTTTTCATTATCACGAACTCCAATCACCAAACATTCAAAGTACCCGATTATTATTATTATTATTATTATTATTTTCTAATTTACCTTTATTGCAGACTATACATTGTTTAAAATTTCTTACTTTTCTCCGGATAAACAATTCGAAAATTAATTATTTTTTGTGGGAATAAAATTGTTCGATCTTGAATAATTTTGTAATACTGACAAATAAATTATACGATGAAATTTTACAAAATTATTATCGGTTTTTTTTTTTTTTTTTCTTACCCATTCCTGACCGTAGCTATCGGTGAGATCGTTGACGGCCTTGGAATCCCAGTGTTTTCGAATACCGAAGAGATCCGGTGGAAGAAAACCATTTTCAGCCATTATCACGAAATAAACGAAGAAACCAGCTGCGGCCTGAATCATACCGATCTGTCCGTATGCCATCGAGATAAGCCTGCGTGGAGCATCGTTGAGAATAGAAGAGAAAGGGGAAAAAAAATAAAAGAAAAAAAAAAGTACCATTAGTTGGATCCACATTTGGGTGCAAATATATGTTAATTAGGCTTTTCTAAGAAATACTCGGCAAGAAAAATTCACGATCGAACTGAGCTTCATATCATCGAAATAAAAATTTAACAAATAACAATTATAGATAATGGAAAAAATTTATCGTCAATCGACGAAATTTTGTCGTCAATTATGAAAAAAAAAAAAAAATCCAATTTTAATAATTCGAATCAGTTCGATTGAAAATTTCGTCAACTATCGAGTAGTTATTTATTTATTTTTTCTTCTTTTGCATATTTTCTAAGAGACCTAACGTCTGGCAGCAACTCGGGGCCAAACTGGGAGCTGTCTAGTGTTCGTTTGTTAGTTCGAAAGCGAAGGATGTACGATTAGTATATTAAGAGTGAGATGAAAACAAAAATGCGTTTACTTACCGAGTCGAAAGACGATGGGTTAGCGGGCGCTTATTTTTTTTTCTCTCTTCAATACATGCCACACATCGAAGACTCATACACACAAACGCACACTGCAGCGTGGTCTCAAGGAATTAATCTCTTATTTTCCATTCGACATTTTATGCAAATATATATATATATATATATAATACTTCAAAGCAATTTAATATAAAAATTTTAATGAATTGACAAATTTAACATGACCTTTTTTTGTTTTTTTTTTTCAATACTCCAATTTGATAAAAAAAAAATCATAATAAATGATAAACTTGCCAAATTACATACTTTTTTCGAGAAACTTTTTTTTCCCCCAACTTTAGCAATGGAATAAAATTCAAATCCCACGAGACACACGTCGCGGATAGACAACGACGATTGAAAAAAAAAAAAAAAAATAGACCCTCGGGAAGACAGAGACAGCGTGCATCCGGTCGAGAATCAATATGACTATTTTTTTTTAATTTTTAAAATTTCTCTCTCAGTACCACAAGATTTCGTGGCTTCGAGAGATATTGCAAGATACGCGGGAAAAGACACTGGGACATTTTAGAGCTCGGGAAGAAAGCAAAAGAGAGTGAAAGAGAGTTTGCGGAAATTCCTAAAAGTATATAGCAAGGAAAGAGAGGAGTCGCAAGCTTTTTTTTTTCAAGATTTGCCTCGTTTAGAAATATAAATAGCTGGAGAGAGAAAAAAAAAATTATCGGCGAAACAATTGTGTGAGTAGGAGAAAATTTGGTGAATATTGAGAAAATTAAAAAAAAATAACAGCAGTTTTCGAGCAAAAAAAAAACATCGATAAAGACGTGTCCCTTCTCGAAAAGTGAAAAAGATCCTCGTTAAAAAAACAAAAATTTATATATATATATATATATATATATATTCTTGTTCTTTTTTTTTACATGCATCTCTGGATTTTTTTTTCGTTTGTTTTTTTGTCAACGTCTCAAATTCACCCCTGCGTATTTTTATACAAAGGACTATCGTAGTACACGTAAATGTGTAAATTTCAATCTAAACATTTTCATTCGGACTAAACACACCTCTATATTCCAATCACTTGTCCTTTTTCTCATCTATCAAAGCGTGAGATGCATCATTTTTTCTTCTTCTTTTTTTCTCTAAAGTGTCTAATAGATTTCTAATTAAGTGAGAGAGATAGAGAGATAGAGAGATAGAGAGAGAGAGAGAAAGATAGAGAGAGAGAGAGAGAGAGAGATACTAAAAGGCATTCTCGGCATTCTCAACATCGCAGACCTACTCTTGCAGCAGCGTCTTGTGCTCCTATCGAGTGACTAAATCCTAAGTATGAAAATGGTCTTTCTTGTCGTGAATTATGGTTGTGTGTTATTATTATTATTTTTTTTTTAACGTGTTTAGCTGGATTATATTTTTTGTTTTCCTTTTTTTTTTTTTATTATTTTTTCATGTTTTTTTATGTGTTCGGCGATGGTAAATAGTCTGGGTGTATATATGATACTGCGAACGAGTACTGAGCGTCGACTCTCGACTGCCAACTCACCATTGTAGTGGACATAATTGATTTTTAACAAAGAAATTTCATTGTCAAACATTAATTTGTAAAAATATCGATAAAAATTAATAAAAATATGCATTCAGCATATGGAAAAGTAATTATATTATTATTGCTATTATTTTTTTCAATGAAATAATTGTTGAACAATTGGAGACTGAAATTTGAATAAAATCGTTGCAAACAAGATCAGGAAAAAAAAAACTATCGTTTGTACACGATTTTTTTCCTTCAAAATGTTTTAAAAAATCTTTAAATTTCAGGAAAAAAAAATAACAAAAAAAATCTAAATCGAAAGGCAAAATTTTCGACGCTCAATGCACGTGAACATTGGTGTGTAGGGCAGTCTCGGCATGTCGTGGCGTTGATTACTCGAGGAGACAAACGAATTCGATAAATCGTCGAAAGTTTATATTATTATTATTATTATTATTATTATTATTTATCATTATTATTGTTTTTTTTGTTGTTTGTTTGGTAAAATCAGACTCGACGATGAAAAAAATATCGGAATAAAATTTTAATCCTCAGGGGCTGATAAAGTTTGTTTTTTCCGCAAAATTCAAATCTTCGATGAAATAAAATTGAATTCGTCGATCTCGTTTGTCCTAATGTATGTATTTTTTTTTCTACCTTTTTTTTTTTCTTCTTACTTTCGCCTTTTTTTCGTTCTAGGGGGGCGCGATATTATTAACTTTGCGTGCGTGCGTGTGTGTGTGTGTGTGTGCTCTCGGTGGGCTAATTTTTTGAGACCCACCTTCGGTTGACTAGATTGTCTCTGTAAGGATCGCGGGGCTGCCGTTTCATAATGTCCGACTCCGGTGCCTCGTAGGCTAGCGAGATGGCCGGCACCTGCCATTCACCCCATAATTTAGAAAGTGTGACGAGACACGTCGTAAATAGCGATTGTGCGAGCGAATAGATTATAACGGTAGTTCGATGGGGGAAATTTTTTTTTTTTTTTTTTTAATCATCATATCCATGGGGAGAGGGGGGAGGGGGTCGAAGTATCGAAAGAAGTTATAAAAATTAGAAATGAAAAGAAAGCTCACAAAACCGCAAAAATTCAGTCAAAATATCGCCAAAAATCAACATGAAAAAAAAAAAAAAAACACATGTTTATCAATTTTTTTTTTTAAAGCGGTTTTGCTCGCCAAAAATCTTGGCACCAGTGCCGGATCCAAGAAAAAAAGCTCAATTTTTTCATATTATTGAAATTTTACGATTCGTTTTTGTTCTCACCAATTCGTGAGCCTGTGATATATCAATAAGCAAATAATCATAATTATAATAAAAATGATCCAGCACTGGCCCGAGAGGGGAGAGGGAAAGAGAGAGAGAGAGAGAGAGAGAGAGAGAGAGCGAGAAAGAGATTATTAGTGCAATTTTCCGAGCAATTCGAAAAAAAGATTTGGTAATCCGAGACAAAGCGAGAAACACCGGAACTGTCCCACCGGAACACGACTGAACGAATTATTGATTTTTTTTTTTCTTCATAATTGACGAAATTTTTTGATAATTCAGTTTTTTATTTCATTTGATAAAATAAAAATAAAGAAAATAAAAACGTAACGTCCAATTTTACGGTGGGTAACGTTCGGATGTTTTTTTTTTTTCAAATTTTAAATTTCTGGTCAAAATGGGAAAATTTTTTTGGGACACCGTAGAAAAAAAAAAATCACAAAATCACAATATCGTTTCGACAAATTTTCTTTCGACAAACTTTCGACAAACGAATTGCGTTTACTTGATTTTTTTTTTCTTTTTTTTTTTCTCAGGGAGCCTTGCAATCTTTTTTTTTTTTATTATTAGTTGGTTGGTTTTTTTTTTCTTCGCTCTCATAATCACGTGCCCAATCACCATGTGCCCTTTAAAGAAAATTGCAAATCGCAGTAAAGTGGTAGAAGGCAGCAGCGAAAGGCGGCGCAATACAGAATATAATTATATATTGTGAACAAAATTGTGAGAAATTTGCATATTCATTGCAGTTTTATTTCCCTTGTTAGATTGTGGATGAAAAAAAAAAAAAAAAAAAAAAAAAAAAAAAGTACAAGTCAAGACTGCAAGATAAAGAAATTGATGTTGCCTAAAAAGTTGACAAAGAAAAAGAAAAATGGGAAAAAAAGGTGCCTTGGCGTTTGTGAGTATAATAAGATGTAATAAAATTTGGATCGCAGAAATAATGTTCATCGTTCGAACGAATAATCATGAAAAGAATAATTGCATCAAGAAAAGAAAAATAATTTGAAACGATTAATTCACAAAATATAAATTGTAAGCGTTTTTTTTTTTTTTTCCTTTCAATTAATATTTTCGAAATTGATTATTATTTTATGAAGAATATCGTCGAATAATTAATATAAATCGTCATTATTAATCAGTATGAAAAAAATTTATCATACTCGTTAGATTTAAATTCATAAAAATTCGTATCTATGTAATTCATGATTATACTCATTGACAGGAAAAAAAAAGAACTCGACGCTCCATAGGACGAATTTTTTGGTCTAAAGTTGTTTTTTTTTTTTTTTTCGTTCAAATATCCAATGAAATATTTTAATTTCTTTCTTAAAAAAAAAAAAAAAAGATCAATCGCATAGTTTTCTCGGAAACAAAATTAAAAAAACAAGTTTCTAAAAATCATATTTTGGAGCACATCACAGGCGATTATCTCCCTCCAATTTAATAACGATTGATGGTAATTATTCACGATTTCTTCGGTCAGAAAATTGTGTGAAAACAAAAGAAAAAAGAAGATTTTTCGTTCGAAGAATTTTCATTCGATGGTTAAAAAGTAGTAACAGAGATGGGGCAAAGATGAGGCAGCAGCTGCGACAGTAACTGACACTGTTTTTTTTTTTTTTTATATTTATAAAAAGTAATCAATGCCATGGCTGTTGTTGAAGTCGTAGTTGTGGTGATTGTTGTACTTGTTGTAAAAAAACGAGTAAAACAAAGAAATTGATCGTTGCTCAAAGAGATCTAAAGAGATATTAATATATGTATATGTATATATTATAAAAATTGTATACATATATATATGCATATATTATTTGTAATAATTAGATTATCATACAATTATCAAGACATGTATTCGGTTATCTCGTTTTACCTATCTCTAATGATCTAAAACATCGGGAAGTGAATGCATGAGTGATTTGTAATTTTTTTTTTTTCATATCGCGATTGTCACAATTGAAAAAAAAAAAAATTATTTCTCTTTTTTTTCTCAATTTGTGTCTTGCAAAATTGTTGATAGTCACACGATTTTTCTACCTTTCTACCTTCTACGATCATACTAAATATTCGATATTCCATGATTAAAAAAAAAAAAAAACATTTAAATAAAATTTATATTAAAAAATTCCTAAATCCTGTGGTCCACTAACAGCAGGCTCGGTATGAAACCAACAATTTCGCAATGTCTTTGAGAAACCGTCCACAAAGTGGATATGCACGAAATAGCGGTATTTGCTTTTATTTTTTTCTAGTAATTTTTCGTTTCGTCAAATTTGCATTTACAAGACGAGAGATGAATGTGGCACATGTGTATCGAAAAATTAAAATATATAATATATGTATGAGTACGAGACATTTAGCGCCAGTTCTACAAACGTCAGGCTTTTGGGTTTTTCGATTTCGTTGCTGGTTTTTTTTTTTCTCTCTCACGTATTTCTCAGGATCGAACGAGCAAAGAGTTTTAATTTTTTTATTTATTTTTTAAATCTTTATCTGAATTAAGTTTTGATTTCGTACAAAAGATCGATTGTGATGTAATTTTGTTTTTTCTCAGTCTTGGCAAGAATGTCAGGAATGTTTTTACTCCAAAATTTATTTTTTCCCCATTGCCTCGATAAGAATAAAAAAATAAAAATCACACCTTGAAAACAATTCGAAATAAAAAATGGAGGAAAAAAAAACGAATTAACGAATACTCCTCCATGTGTCGTCTTGAGAAATACAAGAAAGAAAATCAGTAATCAGCTCGAAAGTCTCAAAAACGTAAGAAATTAATGGTTCACCCAGCCACGTAAACGAGGGCCAGGGAGTAAAAAAAAAAGGTTTCATTTTTCTTTCGTCGTATTATTTTTTTTTTTCCGATATCTCGGAGAGCGAGGCATAGCGACGTGACAAAAATTTGCTTGGTGGCGTGATAAACAGGCGGGATCGAGGAACGAGAATATGAAGACAAGACGAATAACAGTAATAGATAACGGTAGTTTGAGACGAAGAAGAGCAGGAGAGAGAGAGAGAGAGAGAGAGAGAGCGATGCATAAAAAAAATTAAAATTCAATTTAATGAAGATCTTATATGAAGTACGATAATGATAGTATTGATAACAATAACAATGATAATAAGAATGATAACGATAATGACAAAAGATGCGTCACACGGGGTTGGGTGAATGAACATGCTGAACGATTCAATCATTTTTTTTTTCCTTAGCAACTCCCTATGGAAAACGATAGACGAGAAATGGTTTTTCTTTTGTCCCAGAGACGATTGAACGAGAAATAAATAAACTAAGATATATATATATATATATATATATATATATATATATATATATACATAATTACCACACGATGATTGGTTATAGGTTTTTTTTTTGCGAAAAATTCGTGAAAGCTGAGCTCGAAGAACTTAAATGATAAATAAAGAAGAATTTATGTTTCTATTTTTTTTTGTTTTTCGTTTTTTTTTTCAGGTTTTTCATTCTTTGCTTACCTTGACGTTAATGAAACGTTTTAAATTCGTGATGAATCGAATGACCTTCGTGAATTCGAGATCGCAAATCTTTCATCACTCTGCAATTCTCGGGTTTCATTTAATTTCATATTATTTTCGAATTTTTTCCGTAATCGTTTGCTCCTTGGCTCATTTTTTTTTAATTTATTCATTTTTTTTTTAATTTTTGTCGATAAAATTATTGCAACGTGATGAAAGAGATGCCATTGCGATCGATGGAGAGAGAACGAGAGAGAGAGACAGAGAAGAGAGAGAGAGAGAGATCTATATATATATATATATATATATATATATATATATATAATATAGCACTTGGACGTGAAAATTTAGTGTGTTCGAGTGATAAAGATTGATCGTGATAGATTATAATTGTAAAAAAAAAAAAAACAAGAAAAAAATGTATTGCCTTATTACGAGAGAAGATAAATTTGCCAAAAGAATATTTGCTCCGAAATTTTCGTGTTAATATTTGTGTGAGTTTTCCTGCGACCGTGCTCTCTCAATATCGCTGTCGCATTGCTTCTCGTTATTTTCCTCAGTCTCGTCGTTACAATTGTCAATTATTGGAACTGTGAATTTTTTTTGTTTCTCTTTTTGGTTTTCACGATCAAGCAATGCGATCAACGCAATCGGGCAAGCATAAAAAAAAAAAAGAAGGCTCGATAGGAGAGAAAAAAGACCATAATAGACCGTTAGCGATAGACGAGAGAACCCTCTCGAGGGTGTGTGCTTTTTTTTTGGTGTAGTTGGAAAAGATTCGTTTTTTTTTCTTAATTTTCTATTATTTTTTTTTTTTCATTTTTCTCTCGTTTTTATCCTTTTCGTCGCAATTAAGCCAGAGTATTATTATTTCGTTCTGTAATACGATAGATAGATAGAGAGAGAGAGAGAGACAGACAGAAATCTAGCTACTCGAGAATAAAATCGATGGAATTATCAACGAGTATTTTTTTGACTCGACACGGAGACAGAGAAAGAGATAGAGAGAGAAGACAAAAATTGATGGAAAATCCGTTGGATAAAAAAATACTTCCGGAAAGCCAAATTGTTTTTTTAATTTATGATAAAAATGAATCAAAATTTCATTTTTATTATTTTTGTTGCTATGTTTTTTTTTCTTCAATTTTTAGAAAAAAAAAGAGGGCAATTTGGAGAAATTTTCAAAACTAACGGAAAAATTTGAAGGTGAAAAGAAGAAGAAGAAGAAGAAGAAGAGAAAGAAGAACTCTTCGACCAGACGTGACCCTAAGTTGTACAATTTTTTTTTTTTTCGAGATTCTTGTTATGTCGGTGATGTGTTTACCTTTCGTTAACTAGCTTGTCAGTGAAGGGGTTTCGTGGTTGGCGCTTCATAATATCACTCTCTGCCTCCTCGTAGGCTAACGAGATGGCGGGTACCTGACGTCACATTATCAACATGCTCAATGAGAAATCGAGATAATAATTCAAAAAAACAAAAAAAAAAAAACGATAAATCGTGAACAAAAAAAAAACAATGCTGGTGGAAGAAAAATTTGATTAAAGAAAAAAAAAAAAAAAACATAGAAAACTAAAAATATATCGCGATGATGTTCCAGGGGAGGGCCAGGGTGTAAATTCAACGAGGGCTCGTAACGAAAATTTGTAAATTCGACGATGTACCGAAGCCACGAAAAAATAAAAAAAAAAAAAAAGTAAACTATAAAAATAAATATACGTAAAGTTTTTTGGTTTTTTTTTTTCTTTTCAATTTGAAAATTTTGTAATATTTTTTTTTCGTTTTGAGAAACTTATCATTCGAGCAGCAAAATTAAAAAAAAAAACTCTTATCCCAAATTTTCGAAAATTAACCGGTGGTTCTTTTTTCAATCTCATGAATTCTCAAAGTTCAAAAAAAAAAATGTATTATTTTCGGGCAACGTTGAGATATTTTTTCTTTCATATTGCTCAAATTTTTCTGTCAAGATAATTGAAATTTTCTTTTGTTCAAGCTTCGTGGGTAATTTGAAAAATTAATTATCCAGAAGAAACAACGAACTCTCCGAGTTTTTCGGGTTTGATTTTTTTTTTTTTTTTCCCCCCTTTTTCCTTCCAATTCCAGTACAGGGCCAGAGATAAATCCGTCGAAAGGCTCGTTGCAAAGTTTATTCACAAATTCTTACGAGCCCTCGCGTTCGTTTACACGCAAAACAGCATGAAAACGCGGTTCAGTGGTAAAATAATAACAATAATAATAATAATGATAATAATAATCGATGTTTTCGATATTGATGATTTGTGAGGGGGAAAATTGATCCACATGGGTTGGATATATGTTTGGGATATTTCATTTGATTTTTAGGAATTCGAGGAGGGGGGGATTGCCTCGTAATCAAATTCGGAAAATATCTGTTTCCTTGTTCGTTTTTTTTTTTTTTTTTTTCCTTTTTTACGTGAGGATAACAAAATAAATCATCATCGGCGTTAACAGAGCTGAAAAAAAAAATTCTCCTCGAGAATGTCAGCAGCGCCGCCTTCCTTGATTGAAAAAAAAAAAAATATCTGTATATTTTTTTTTTCCTGATAAAATTGAACGAAAAAAAAAAAAAAAACAACAACATTGCAGCTACGTCGAGCGACCGTTGATCGGAAAATCATCCTCTTCGTCGGTACGATCAATTTTTTCACCTAAATATGAAAAACAACATTTGCTCGAGGAAAAAAAAAAAAAAAAAAAAAAAAGAAAAGAAAATGATAAAATTGATATACTCGTCGATCGGTCAGCCTCTAATTTCCTCTGCTGCGAATACCGGGAACTACGGCGATAGCTGTAATATTACATACTTAGGGAGCTCTACGTTATTTTTTTACGAAAAAAAATTTTAAAAAATAAAAAATTATTCAAAAAAAAAAAAAGAGAGAAATATCTGGCGATTTAAGGGGGCGGGGGGAGCGGGAAAAGAAAACGTACGAATAGCGCGGTTTTAGTGCTGAATTTCGGGAGCGAGTCGAGATAAAAGGGGGATATTTAAACAATTTTCTTTAAACCTTTCATTGACGAGATTGTCGTGCCAAGGATCGCGAGGACGTCTCTTCATAATATCAGACTCGGCTTCCTCGTACGCCAGTGAAATTGCAGGTATCTGACAATTGTCGTTATTTAAAAATTCAACTCGATTGAGATACGAAAAATATTAAAAAAAAAAACACAATAATAACCATGGACAGTGTTTGTACTTGAAAAAAAAAAAAAAAAAAAAACTGGCATAACTCGAAAACGCGAATTGGGGTATTAAAGAAAAGGGATAATAAAAAATCGTAAAAAAGAGAATGAATCTCTGGATGGAAAAAAAGAAAACGTAATATTTCCTGAAAGTAAAGCTGTTAATAGGGCAATTATAAATTTAACGAGCGATTAACGATACTTTCCGGAAAATTTCCGCACACGTTTGCGTGAGAGATATAAAACGAAAAAATTGTTGACTGATCTCACCGGAAAGTTTCGAAAATCGCGAATTCTGGTTTTTTTTTTTTTTTTTTTTTTTTTTTGTCGATATTTCACACTCACCATGTCAGTTCCCAGATCGATGCAAAGAATCGTTACGGTACCGAGGGGCAGCGGTATGTCGCAGAGTATGAAAGCCAAGAACGGCGAAATTTCGGGAATATTCGAGGTGAGAGTGTAGGCGATGGATTTCTTGAGATTGTCGAAAATGAGACGGCCCTCCTCGACACCGGTCACGATTGACGCGAAATTGTCATCGAGTAAAATCATGTCGGCGGCTTGCTTGGAGACGTCGGAACCGGCTATACCCATTGCAACGCCGATATCGGCTTTCTTCAAGGCTGGCGAGTCATTGACACCGTCGCCTGATTCATTCCATCGATGGGGAAAAAAAAAACAAAAACAAAAATCAATCATCGAACGATTACCTGTTTTGTTTGATCGATCGAGTTGCATTGAAATTTGGATACGTGGCTATTGATTTAATTGAATTTTCACAAAACGATTTTGTGATTTTAATTGGAGATTTTTTTTTTTCAACTTGATTGATAAATTTAAAATGTGGCTCGCGTGACTCATCTCGAATTCTGAGTTTTATCATCGATTCAAATTGAATTTTTTTAACTCGATTGCTCTGATTTCAATTAAATTTAGAACTCGATTCGCCATTTATAATGCAATTTTTAACCCGATCAATGAATTTTTTAAATTCAATTCAGAACTGAATTTGTGATTGATATTGAATTTTGAGTTGCCGATCGATTCGTGATTTTAATTGAATTTTTTCACTTGACTGATAAATTCAGAGCGTGACTTTTGATTCACTTTGAATTTTTCAACCTGATTACTCCGATTTTAATTGAATTTAGAACTCGATTCGCGAATTACCATGCAATTTTTAATTTGATCAATGGATCTTTTTAATTCAATTTAGAGCCTTACTTGTGATGTCAATTGAATTTTTTGTCCACTTGATTGGTAAATTTATTATTTATTAAAGTTGAATTTTTGACTCGATTATCCATGACTTTCATTAAATTTAGAACTCGATTCGCGATTTATCATGCAATTTTCAATTTTATCGAAAGAATTTTTTTTTTTTTTTTTTTTAATTTAATTCACAACTGTACTTGTAATTCGCATTGAACTTTGATTGAATATTTTTGTTTTCTCTGATTATTCGTATACAACACTATTGTAGTTTTTGGTGATTGCAAAATTTCGAGGCAATAGCTACAAGAGATTTTTTTTGAAATTTTTTTTCATAAATTTTCATAAATAAAACGAATAATCATGTAATTTTTGTTGGCTCATGAGAAAATTTGATTGAAAATTTTATGAAAAGTGTGGACGAACGATGAAAAATAATTTTGAAAAACAGCTCACCCGTTACAGCTACAATGGCGCCCATGCGCTGACAACCCTCCACGATAATGAGTTTTTGCTGTGGCGATGTACGAGCGAACACAATTTCCGTGTGATACCTCAGAATCTCATCGAGCTGATCGGAACCGAGATCCCTGAGCTCGCCACCGTGTACAACGGCCGCTTTAGCCTCACGCGGATTAACTTCCGATACGGGAATGTTCAAGCGCTGGGCAATATCCTCGACCGTCTCGTTACCTGTTGTTATTTTTTTTTTTATCCCGTCATTTTGGAGTTTTTTTTTTTTTTTTTGCACGAAAACGATTCATCGAGAGATGCGCATGGTATAATTTGTTTTTTTTTTTTGTTTTTTTTTTCTAATTTTTACCTTCGGAAATAATTCCAACGGATTTGGCAATGGCTTTGGCAGTGATTGGATGATCGCCGGTGACCATTATGACCTTTATACCGGCAGAACGACATTTGGCAACGGCATCGGGCACCGCGGCTCTCGGTGGATCGATCATGGACATGAGCCCGACGAAACGTAAATTCTCGCACGGAAAATTCGGATCGTCGCTGTTGAACTTGAAGCCAAGGGGAAACTTGTCGCTCGGTAGAATAAAATCACAGAAACCCAAGACCTGTGAGAAACGCCGAATGAAAAACGACGAGATGAAATTTCGCTCTTGAAATTCCGGAAATCGTACGTTTATGCTACCAGGGAGGAAAATCCCCGCTCATCCCGCGGTGGCATATAAGATTTTTTTATCCGACTGATAAAATGGTCGTGTTTCATCGCTGTGCAGCGCGTGCGAGGAGTAATCAATTTTTTATCAGAGGAAAGAAAAATGATTTTTCGGGCAAAAAAGTCAATTTGCCCGCTTTTTTTTTTTTACTTTTTTGCGCGCAAATTTACTTTTTTGCCCGCAAATTTATATTTTTTCCTCTCTGGTCAAAAATTGATCACTTTCCGCCCGGCGTTTCAGTGATGGTATATGGTCATTTTATCATAGTCGGGTGAAAATTGTATTTCTTTTTTTGCGCTTTCAAAGTTTATGACACTCGCGGGTCGGCAAAAGGGTATTCAATTTTTATTTTTTGACGATCAAAAGATCATTCGATACTTTATCAGGACGAACGTAAGGATTTTTTTCATAACTTTTTTCTATCAAGATTCACAGCAGCGTTAATTTTTTTTTTTTATGCGAGTTTATACTCTGCTTGAAGTATTGCGAAGTATGCAATTGTAATTTTTCAAATTATTTTATAATTGTAAAGCTAGCTCTATGAGAAAGTGAAAAAACGTAGAGAGGAAAAAATAATTATTAAAATGGAAAAAAAAAAAAAAAAAAAACAAAAATGAAAGAAATAACGAAGTGTTACAGTACAATTATTTTCATTTTGTGACGTAAGGTATTTTCTCATTAATTTTTTTTACGTAAAAATGAACTTTTGAGCGTGATCATTTTATAAAACGTCTTCATCGAGCTACTTTGATAATTTTGGTCCGCCATATTGGATCGGCCATTTTGAATTTTTGGATTTTGAGCACGGATTCGTAATCGGCGACCCAAAAAAACCCCCCGGGATCCCAAATTTGAAGTAGATCTTACGTCAGAAAAAATGTATGCTTCGAAGAATTGTGTCTTCGACCGCGGGCCACGTATTTTTGCAAAAGTACGCCCTTCAAAATAATACAAATGGCTCCGTTGCGTTGAAAAAGTCGCTCAGTGTAAAAATTTTCAGTTTCATCGGTTCGCGATGAAGGTTGATTAATTAATTCGTTCAAGGATTGTTGTGGCCGTGTTTTTACGTGTTTAATGAATCCAAGTCTCGTTTATTTGTAAGAATCTTTTGGATTTTCCATAAGATATATCGTTTCAAAGTGACCGGAAATCGGTTCTTCTATATGCCGAAGCAAATTTGCCTTGAGGAATTGGCATTTTCAAGTATTGCGTTCTCCGTAATTAGGTCGATAAGGGGCATTGACGTTTCGCGAAATGAATAAATATATTAAAAATTGAAGATATTGAAAAAAAAAAAAAATTTTAATCTTATGGATTGGCTACCACGATAGAACTACCTTTTAAGAGACATTACCTCGATATATTCTGTCAAAAATTGCAGAATTTTTGACAGTAACGTTTTTAGAATATTTATAATGAAAGAGAGAAAAAGGATCCCCCCCGCTCGACCGTGAGCGTCGCAACATTGTAATTCGTCGATGCATGGGGGCCCCCCGCGCGGACCGACTCTCCGCCCTTTCCCCTGGCCGAGGTAACCCAGCACAAAAACCTTAAGGAGGTACGACTAGTATGAAGAATCCAACTGACGGACTTGAATTTTTTATATGTTTTTGCCGAATACTTTATGCGCCTATTGCCAAAATTTGAGCTATATTGACCGTTTAGTTTATTCGTAATAAAATTGCAAAGTCGAGCAGTTTGAGTTACCAAAGCGCGTCGTCTCATGGAGACGGTTAACCGGAAGTGCTGTGATCACGGTTTTGCTGCTCGCGTATCCAACTACACCCGTTGAAAAACTGAAACTTGATAGATTAGATATAATAGATATTGTAAAAAATTGAAAAATTACTCCTCACCGTGTAGTTCTGGCACTGCATCATAAAAAAAGTTTCAATTTCCGGTTGTAAATGGTCAGAACGATCAAATAGCACCCACAGACTTGGCAACGTCGCGAGTAACAGCTGATGGGTTTCGGCGAACATAACCTAGCTTTGTTTTGATTACTACGTTTACGTGCACAAAATTTACTACTTGTTCAGTACGATCATAGGCGTTTACGTGCTGCTTGATTTCCATTAAGGAAAGTACATTGCCGTTTACGTGATCTCCGAGCATCTCACAAGAAAAGAGAAGCATTTACAAATGGCGTCCTAAAGTAAGAGTGGGGAAAAAGGCGGCTTGGAAAAATCATGAAAAGTGTGTGAAAATGAATCGGGATGAGCTCATAGCTGCAGTAGCAGCTCTAGTTTCGAATCATAATAGGACAACTGCACGAATACTTCTTTTAAATGATGAAGAATTTAGGAAAAATAGAGCGAAGCATCGACATAACCTTCGGAAGCGGCTCGATATGCTGTTCGCTTAGTAGAAATCTGTTATAGGCCGTTTACGTGCTCTATTATCGCGGAGTTTTAGCTTAAATCTGGCAACTTAATTATTTTAACTCAAATATATCTGTCAGCTAAAACTTAATTTCCCCCCGTTTACGTTTCTTGAAATATCTTAAGTTGAGAAAATTAGTAGCTAATGACACGTAAAACAGTGCACGTAAACGTAGTAATAGCAACGAGGATAGAGTCATCTTCGTTGGTCACGTATACCAACTTATAGCATCGCCAATGCGACGCTGCCAAGTGTTTACTTCAAATTCCATCATGTTATTTATGGAGTTTTATTATTTATCACGTATCAATTATATGTACAATTATCATTCTGCCGATCGTATTAATTCCACTGAGGCAATTCAAGTCTATTTTAATAGGTTTTCGGCTGATTTTTAAAAATGTTTTTTTAGTCCGTTTTTGTGGTAGACATGTCATTATTATTATTATGATGGAGACTACTATCGAGTCGTTGACAATCTAATTTTTCAGTTTTTATCAGTTCATGCGCAATAAATTAATCATTTGCCACAAAATTTTTCACATTATAATCGATAATATGAATAATCAACGCAAATAAACATAAATCAGAAGAACTGTGGGTAAAATAAATTTAGACTTTTTTTTTTGACTCCAAAGAACTAGTCGTACCTCCTTGATTGAAATTTTTTTTTTTTTTTTTCCCCGGATTCGAAATATACGTACACGCTCGCCGAGTCCACCGAGCTCGAGATATGCATTATTGAATGCCTCCTTCATTTCCTCGTCGAGGACCTTTTCCTTGCCGCCGATGAATATCGTCGTGCAACGATCGAGTATTCTCTCAGGTGCGCCCTTCATTACGAGCAAATGTCGCGGATCATTCGGATCATCGGGCTCGTGAATCGAAACCTGATACTTGTTCGTCGAGTTGAACGGTACCTCGCATACCTTCTTGTTCTTCTTTCGTATTCCCATCACATCACCGAGCGCGAGTTCCATGCATTTAAGCAGCGCAGCCTCCGAGGCATCGCCGTTAACCTCGCGCTTCAGTATCGGTTCACGATCCTGGCCGGGCTTGAATTCGGCGCGATTGCAGAGCGTGGCAATTTTTGCCAATGCCTTGAAACCCGGACTCGTACGATCGTACTGTACGCCCGATTGATCCTCCGTCGTGTCGGCCTCGATTATCTGATTATCGAACCACATATGAGCCACGGTCATGCGATTTTGGGTAAGGGTGCCGGTCTTGTCGGAGCATATCGTTGACGTTGAGCCAAGCGTCTCGACAGCCTCGAGATTCTTAACGAGACAATTCTTCGATGCCATTCTCTTTGCGGTGAGTGTCAGGCATACCGTGACAGTTGCGAGAAGTCCTTCCGGTACATTTGCAACGATAATACCGATGAGAAATATAACGGCATCGAGCCAATGATAACCGAGGATAAAAGCGATAACGAAGAATGTAACACCGAGAAAAACCGCGACGCCGGTTATAAGATGAATGAAATGATGAATTTCCTTGGCTATCGGTGTCTCGCCGGTATTCAAGCCGGACGCAAGACCGGCGATTCGACCCATCACGGTATTGTCACCGCAACAAACGACGACACCCTTGGCCGTACCCTCGACCGCGTTTGTCGAGAAAAATGCCAAATTCTTCGTTTCCAATGGATTCTCATTTGTGAATTCCGGCGATCTCGACTGTGGCTCGGATTCACCGGTAAGGGAGCTATTGTCGACCTTGAAGCCGCGGGATTCGATGATTCTCACGTCGGCCGGTATGCGATCGCCGAATTTAACCTCGACAACGTCACCAAGCACAATTTCCTCGGCACGTAGCGTCATTTTTTCACCCTCGCGAAGTACAGTGGCGAACTGGGGCACCATGTTCTTGAACGATTCCATGATTTTGCTGGATTTGCTCTCCTGATAATACGAGAATATACCCGTTACGATAACGACCGCGGATAGAACGATACCGAGATAAAGATTATCGTCGTTCGGATCCTCGCTGGTCGATGCCTGAATCGAGTAAGCGATGAAGCACAATATCGCGCCGATCCAGAGCAAAAGGGCAAAGCCGCCGAATAAATTTTTGCAAAATTTAACCCATTCGGGGGTTTGCTTCGGTGGCGTTAGCGCATTGGGACCGTCCCTCTCGAGATTCTCCTTTGCTTTCGCATGGCTGAGGCCCTGTCGATAATTAAAAAAAAAAAAAAAAAAAAAAAATCAATAAATAATGAGAATTTCAATTGATTTTCGAGGTCGTAGTAGGTTAAGGTAGTTCGGTCGAATTGAGGTTCACGTTTAACACCCTGTTTTTTTTTTTTGCATTTAATCAAAAGAGTTGACCTTGCTCTACGTGTCTGCAAAATTTCAAATTAATTTACCGTGTAGTTTTTGCTTAATTAATAAATAAGTTAACATTGCTCTTATGGGGCATATAAGGCTCGGATGACGCGCCAACTATCGAAATTTCAGTATACACGAAAAATTAATCGTTTAAGGGCAAAAAAAAAAAACATACCACAATAATGGTTGATATCTATAAGAGATATTTACCAAAGATTCAAGTCGATTTACCGTACGGTTTTTTTTTATTTCAATAATTAATGCGAGTCCGCGGTCTCTGTCCTTGTCATACACCGGATCTGCTCGCTAGCAGAAGACTAGGGGAAAAAAACATGTGAAAATCGAAGCTAATCCGCGTCTCACTTCGGATTCGATGAACGCCAGCAAAAGTGGTTCCGAACAACTGTCACATTTGAGTTGTTCGGCAAGATATACAATGTCAACTGGACGAGTTCCGAGTTCATTGCATACCGGCCGTTGATTCAACTGTACTTGCCTCGAGACGAGCCTTTTTTCTCCCCCGTTCTTCATTATACCGTTTTAAAGCATACAACAAAACTCGCGAATGCAATCCAGTAACTTTATGCGCAAGGTTAGATTAGCTCGCTCCCTAACGCAGAGAATGAGTCAAGTTGAGTCTGTCATTATTCCGGGTATTAATTATTATTAACTTATTATTTACACCCTAAAAGAAGGTTGTAATATTTTTTTATGCAACAATTCAATTTATCATAGCTTTCATATGGTTAAATTGTACGTAAATAAATCTGAATTACGGATGAAATTTGACTTCGGCCAAACTCGACCGAACTACCTTAAGAGTCGATTTTTTTTTTTTTCATAATAGTACGCTGGGATGTGAAAACTTTGGGGGGGGGGGGGGGGGGGGAAAGGATTATTATTTTTGCAAAGAATTAAAAAAAAAAAAAATGTACCGATGGATTTTGAGAGCTTCGATCGTTACCGTTGGATTTCGGTAGTTTTGATCGGGTTAGCAATTTATAATGATCTTTCATAGTTTTCATTACTCGTAGCTGTTGAGCTTTGAATGGGAATACATTTTGACGAATATTACGGAGAACAATAGGAACTTGTGTGTATAGTTACTATAACGATAATATTTACTATGGAACTTTGGTGGTACTATTGAAGCTTCAATGACTCTATTATCATCGAGACGAGCGCAATTAATAGCGGGGAATGATGAAGAAATTAAAAAAAAATTAAATTTCACCGGCAAAGTTCCGAGTTGATGAGTGCGGAAGCTTTTTTTTTAATAAATTAATTGTTTCATAATGAAGAAATGAGGATTTTATTTCGCGAAATTTTTTTAATCATCTAGCAAGCTTCATCGATGAGATGAGCTTCGATCATTTTCACGTTTTTACTGATTACTCATCAATTTTTTTGAGAGGAAAAAAAAATAGGCAGAGCCAAAAAAAAAATGATAATTCGCATTGACTCACGTTTTCTGGATGCGTCTGAAATCTCTGATAGAGCTCCTCAGGAGTGATTTTGTGAAAGTCGATGTCCAACTCCTGTTTCAAGTCATCTAAATTGTCCCCCTTTCGCTTTGCTGGGGCCTTCCGCCGCGACTGTGTCGTGGAAAAAAAAAAAACAAAAAATTCAAGACCAAACGTTTACCACACTGTTCATAAATATTGAAATAATTATCTCTCACCGCAGGGATTCGCGATTCGAATGAACGATCATTTTGAAAAAAAAAAAAAAAAAAAATCATTCGACGACGAAATTTTTGTGATGAACGAAAATTGAAAAGAAAAAAAAAAACAAAAAACAACTTTTTCAATAATACGAGTGTCTCGAGCATATGATTTTTTTTTTCGTTCGTACCGTCAATTTTGAGTGTTCATTTTTTTCCCCACAGGACAACAAATAATAAGCGATACTACTATTTTAAGAGATCGATGTTTTGTAATCTCGTTGGTAACGAAAGCTAATAATTATTCACAATCATTTCATCGTGGAAAAAAAAAAAAAAAATCATTTTTCATCATTTTTCATTCGTTTCTCGATGTTACAAGCTTGCCCACGACGAGGCAATCTCTATTAATTTTCACCATGCTGCTTTACGAAATCGAGCACGAGAGAGAACATTAACCGACAACACACAAATAAAGACAGAGGCTGTTATACTCGACAGATGATTCGAATTAATAAGTCAGATCTTATTAATCCCTCCTTCCCTTTTTTTTTTTTTTTTAATTAAAACGAGTCGAGGCGTTCTTCTCGTCTCCATCTCGTACAGCTCAGTTAGTTCGCGAATCTCATCGACTGACTATAAGAAAGTGATTTTTTTTTTTAATTCAACCCGTACTCGAATATTTGTATTACGGGCAAGGACTTTTAATTGTTTTTAAAACTATTTCACCGCGTTGCAATATCGGAGGAAAAACATGGGAAAAAAAAATTCCCGCTGGCCAAAAAAGCTCTCGCTGGTTAGTCAATTAAACCAAAAAAAAAAAAAAAAAAAGCCTCATTCACGCTATCGACCCAACACACGCTCTTGTCCGAAACTACGGCTATTTGTTAAGAATTAATTTAATCCGAGCGTGCTCGTTTGACGAAATATCGTCATTTCATGGGAGTTTTTTTTTTTTCAATTTTACCACACTCAATTGTCACAATCGTAAAAGAAAAAAAAAGTAATTAATTGAAAAAATATGATACGTGCTGGGTTAATCCTTTTTTTTTTTTGTAAATCCTCTTCTCCTTGACTGGCGTTTGGTTAACACAATCGTGAGAGAGAAAAATTAAGTCGTGCGTTAAAAATCTTCGTTGCTCTCGCTGCAGTTTATTGCAAGTTCCTTAAAAGTTAAATTAAGAGAGACAAAAAAAAAAGAGAGAAAAAATTCCATTCACCCCGTTAATTATTCGTGCGAAAATTTCGATGTTCGTGTTTTAAAAGCCACCAGAGTGTATTGAACACCATAGTGCATATATCGATCATTCCACCAGTAGCAAAAAAATCGTGACAGTGCGCTGAGTTAATTCATCGGTGTTCGAAAAAAAAAAAAAAAATGGATTATTTATACCCCAATTAAAATCGCAGAGAGGAAGTAGAAAGTGAAGAAGATACCACCATCATAGCACCGAGAAAAGTGTTTAGGAAGAGAAGAAAAGAATTGTTAAGGTAATTTTTTTTTTTTTTTTCTTCTAAATCTCTTTGGATCGAATCGCTGCGACAAATATATGCATTGTGAATATTCATTATGCATACGTACATTTTTTTTTTTTTGCATCATTCATGATCGAATGCCATTGATGTACATTGAATAGAATCGCGTCGATCGTGATTGAAAGTCTGTGAGGTTTCGTCGATCAATTTGCTCGAATGGATCGAGAATTAACGAAGAGGGACGAGAATGGGGAAGAGGGAAAATTCAGACAGGAAATTACGTAGCTCTGGGTTGATTTTTTATCGAGCATGATAGGTCATGGGTATTGAGTTCTCGTAAAGATTAGTTATAACGTTATCTGCTGCTGCTGCTGCTGCTGCTGCTGCTGCTGCTGCTCGAATTGAAGTACACGCATTATAGATTTACTCCAAAAAGCTTTTGTGGGTGTGAAGAGCTCGTACGTGAATACGACTCATGGGGAAGGGGAGGAAGAAACGAAAATAGAGAAATTTAGGGCTTTTTTTTCATTCTCGCTTCAGCCAAAGCGTGTAAGTAAGTCGAAGACGTGGCGAGATGTACGAAGAAATTAACTTTGAGAGGCTTAGAAAAAAATAAATGAATAAATAAATAAACGCGAAGAATTAAAATTAATTGTGAGCCACAATTTAATTATTATTTAATGGGGAATTAAATCTTTTGAAATTTTTCAAAAAAAAAGATAAGATGTTTTTTTTTGTTTATTTTTAAATTTTTTTTTAAATAAATTCAGGGCTAGGATTTTGTTCTTCTCAGACGTTGTTGTTGTTTTTGTTGTTGTGATCCAGAGAGCCAGAGTACACCAGATTATAGGAAGCACACACGAAACAAAAATACCGTTATTTTTTTTTTTTTTTTTCAAGTAATTTCTCCTTCGGATTGGATGAAGTCGAGAAGAATAGAAGAACGACAGCAGAAGACAAGCGTTTGTTAGAGAATGAAAGAGAGAAAGAGAGAGAGAGAGAGAGACAAAGATGAAGAAGCCAGAGAATAAATATGACTCTGTTGTGGTGATTAAATCACGAGATTAATCAGAGAGTCGATAGATCGAATTGATTTTTTTTTTTTTTTCAACACGATTGAAAAATCGTGGCTGAAGAGACAGGGGAGGGGGGGGGGGGATACCTTGTACATTCCATCTGCAGTTTTGTTGTCGTCGCGAACGTTGGGTAATGTGGCAACCCGGTACGAATCTGACCGGCCATGCTGTAAAAAATAAATTTAAAAAAAATCGTGCGAAACAAAAATTAAATATGTACGATGATAAGGTATTTTTTTTTTATAAAAAGAAAATAAATAAACACAAAATAATTAATGCTCGATGATGATCAATGATCGACGATGAAGATAAATAAACATAAAATAATTAATGTATAAAATGGCGATAAGTGTGTGTACGATCGACGATAACGGCTTCTTTTTTTTCTTAATCGGGAAAACTTGCTAATGAAAAATCGATCTGACAGATCGAACGCGTTTGCAGGACGGTAAAAAAAAAAAGGTGGGACGATCGATTGAATTGATCGACGATTTCGCGACCACTCCCTCACAGGATACACTATTTTTTTTTTTTTTTTTTTTTTTTCGATTTCAAGTACGACCTTCATTATCGTTCCCATTTGCACGAGACCATGTGCTATTCGAGGCAGATTTTTGCTGACTATCGTAAGCCAAGTTTCCGTTGAAGCTTGAAAAACATCGCAATGTCATTGCGATATATTTTTAAAGGGAAAAAAAAAAATCAATAAAAATAGCAAACGATCGATGGGACGAGAAATCGAACGTCAAGATTTTTTTTTCATACGTAGAAAATTAAAAAAAAAAAATACTTCTACTCTTCTAATTTTTTTTTGAAGAAATTTTTTCTTCAATTTTCTCAAGTCTCGAAGCATGGAGTGAAAAAAAAAATTCGTCAGTTTCACTATCTCAATTGTGATTACGTAGACATGGCTTTTTTTTGAGTAATTTTTACAGAAATTGTGATAAAAATTACTCCAAAAATCACTGTCCATATTGTCAGTATTAAAGTAAACATTTTCAGCAGCGTAAAATTGTAAACTCCTTGTAACTTATACACTGTAAAAAAAAACTTGGATCTGTGTGAATCGCTATGGCATCAGTGATAAAAAGTTTCCGTGTCAATAACAACAGCGCGATAGAGTTGATTTTACACGGCGTAAAGTATAATGACGAAATCAGGCATTACTTTGCGACGAGTAATGCCGATCGATTGTAGGCGTTGAATTAACTCAAACCGAGTGGGGAAATCGTTAAAATTCGGTGTTGAGCGATTCGGACTTTGACGTTGTAACCACAAACGTTATCACAAGACGAGTGTACTGAAGTAACTAATTAACAACCTAGTTAATGGCTAGCCACTCACCAACCAGTATGTTACTAGATATTTCGTTATATAACTATCTAGCTACCAATAACTAAATTAGTTAGGCATTAATTAACTATAGCTAGTTCATTAGTGCCTAACTATCTGGACAACTAGCTAACTAACTTAACTGACTAACTTAGTTAGTTGGATAACTAGTTAATCAACCAACGCACCGGTATGTTAGTATGTTAGTAGATATTTTGTTATTTAACTAACTATGTACTAAAGTACAAGATACTTGGTAGATATTTATTGACATAACTAACTTGAGTGATCAGTCAACTGACTTGGTTAGGTAGTTAGTTAACTAATTGACTAATTCAGTAGTTAGTTAGTTAGTTAACTAAACAATTCGGTAGTTGGTTAGTTAGTTAACCACCTAACCATGTAAGTAGCAAGTTCGTTGGTTAACTAACTAACCAAGTCAGTAGCTAGTTAGTTACTTGGTTAACTAAATAAATACCTATTAAAATACCGGCTGGTTAGTTGGTTAGTCAACTAACCAACCGAATAACTAAGTTGGTTAGCGGATAACTATCCAGCTGGTTAGTTAGGATCTAGCTAACATAATTAGTGGATAGCTAACTAACCAGTTAGTTAATATCTAAATTAGTTGGCGATCAGTTATCTAGCCACTTAGCTAACTATTTATGATCTGTATAATTAACTTACTAACTTACTAACAACGCTACAGGATAAAAAGAAGAGTTATGGAAAAATACGAATCTCTGCTAATAATTACACGGCATCGTACTAATTTTTTCGACACGTACTCGATTATTGTCGTACACTCGTGTCAAATTTACCCCAAGTGCACTTAAAAAAATTTCTGCAATCTATATATATATGTATATAATATATATAGTTGAATAAGGTGATGGAAATATTTTATGATCTCTGCAATTATTTGGAATACATATTCTGTTGACCTTGTTGTTGTTTCGTTGACCTTGTATCGTTCGAACAGCTAAATTATTGTTAGCGTAGCCAAAATAATTGTTCCTGAAGTTATAAATGTTATTTCTGTCACTTAAAAAAAAAGCACACAATCACCGTTGATTTTTTGCAAAAAAAAAAAAATATGTATGCATATCCCAGACTATTATGAAATATTCAACGAGCAGATACACTCAATATTGACCGTGCGTGTGTGTGTGTGCCTTTCCGTAATAATTTATATGTCTATATATCCGTATATATTTTTATACATACATTCATCAATATCCTATTGATCGAATGACAGTGACAGAGACCGATAACATCGGATAATACGGATTCATAATAATTACAACGTATCACGACGATTCTACGATACGCGTGGGAGACACCGTAAGAGCATTGAATCTACGATAACCTACAAGCGTATATATATATCTATACGCATAGAAACACGAGGTACTACTATGTGCGAAAGAGAGACTCGTAACAATCCTCGTATGTATTGGAACGTGAGAGCAAACCTTCAATGATACCATACAGCTCTGATATAATTCACGATGAGCTTTTACGAGAGAGTAGATTGATACCTACATATTATAACACGTCACTTTGCCCCCATCCCCCTTTTTTATAGCTCGCTTTTGTCACGTGAGTCGAGACACGAGGCTGACTCATACATACACAGACCACGAATTTAACGCTCACGAGAGTATTCCACGTCAAGTTATTAGCTACGTCATATTTTTATTTCAACGACAAAGTGCTCGAGGTTTGTTTTTTTTTTTTTTTTAATTACTCAAAAGTGCCAAGAAAATTGACTCACTTTTTTCTCAGATTTTAAAATGCATTATCGTAGCCGGAAATGAAAAAAAAAAACAATTATCATCCCCCGTTTTTTTAAATTGCAAAATATTAATTGTACAGGAAAAAAAATGTATCGTAACATGAGAAATTCCTTTTTTCAATATACCTTTAAAAATACATTCGCGATTCTTGGATCAAAAAACTTATTATTTTTCAAATTTAGGACATCGAATTGGTCTGCCACGTCCGAGATAACCTTTTCAATTTTTTGTTTGTTGATGTAGCAAAAAAAAAAAAAAATTAGTGGATCTTTGATTCATTCCCGTGAATTTGCTGCGGTTTATCTGATTTTATTTTTCATAGTCACATCACATTTTGACGGCTCAAGTGATTTTTATAAAAATTATTAACAATAAAACAAAAAAAAACACACAAATTGAATGGTCCTCCTGGCATGGAATTTCTTATTTTTGTGTATGTATGTGTGTGTGTGTGTGTGTGTGTGTGTTTATTACGTGGGAGAAGAGACCGGGACAGGCGCATCGCGTCAATTCATCTTTGCCATCATAGTGACCGCGAATCCACGAAGAAGCTGACGCGCGAGAGTCAAACATTTTTCTCGTGGGTCGAGCTTCTCCTCTCGTAACGAATATTACACGAGCGGGTATACGCAGGATTCGTCATACGGTCTACGACATCGCAGAACCGATTAAACAATGATTCCGTCGTATGAGCAAATTTAATTTTTTTTTTTTCCTACGCTAATTTTTAAACGTGCAATTTTTAAAATTACGGAGCACGAATTTTTCATTCAATTCGAGGGACAATGGTGGGACAGCTCACTGAAGTAAAGCAGAGATTCGTGATAACGCATGAGGCTAAAAGTTACTTCGAGACGAATTTTTTTTTTTTCTTTCCGTTTCAAAATATTTTTTTCACCATTTCTTTCCAATTTTCCTTCAGTGCAAAATTACAATAAAAATCGTATTGGAAAGTTGCACCAATGGATTCGCATTGAATTTGAATTAAGAAGCAATAATTTTTCCAATTCTTTTTTCTAGTTTTATCAAATTTCGAACATTCTTTCTCTACTTCAATTTATTTTCCACGCATCCTTTTTCACCCTTATTTCGCACTTTCCCCCTCCCCCCCATAGAGGGAGCTTCGTTGATGATGGAAAAAATTAATAATTTATAAATTTTTGTGACCGAATTTCAGGTTTTTTTTTTCTCGTACCTCCACTATTCCTTAACTCAATATCTCTGATCACCCTGAACATCGTTAAAATCAATTTATCAATGTTATTGCAAGAGAGAGAGAGAGAGAGATATCAATTGTAAAATAATTTTTCAAAAATTTCAACTAATCTTTTAATTTAATTAACTCTCATGCTCTAGTGTGTATATTCGTGTTTCGTGATGCATATTAAAATTACATTAGAATTAGCGAAGTGTCAAGTTTAATCGAGTTGCATGTAACGGGGGACTTGGGTCGTTGCCCCAGGGAAAACTCTCGTGTATCAACCCCCGAGTGAACTCACTTAACCCACTTTACTGTCTTTCTCTCCCCTGCCCCCCCCCTTTCCCCCCACGACCATGCTTTATCAGCAGGCCATCTAATGTCCTCGGGCCAATCAATTTTTGCACTAATTCAAGTTACACGATGATAAATATTATCAATCGTATTATAGTTGGGGCGATGTAACGATGAATCATAATTTTCCACATTATTCAGTAATCGACATTATTGATTATTTAATATATATGGACCTAGGAATCTGGGTGTGTCCGGAAACCTATAATCGCAATCTAAAAAATTCTTAATTGAAATGTGGACTTTGCACCAAATAGCTGGAATGTCATTAACGTTCAGAGAGAAGAATTTTTGATCGGCCGTGACTTCAGTAGTGAGCTAAGACCGGCCCACCTCACTTATGCGATGATGAAGAGTGAAAATTAGCTTGTTTGTCCCACAAATGTACAGAGTATTCGACGAATAATGACAATGGAATTTGATATTTATCGAAGAATATCAGTGAAACGTTCGTTAACAACATTTCGTGATAATCCAACCCACGTGTGATCCAGGAAACATGTCTTATGCACGAGCTTCTCCTATCTTTTGGCCTGGAGCAACTATAGAAAGTTGAAAAAATGCTGAATCTTTTTTTTTTTTTTTTTTTTCGTGTAAGCAATTACTCGGAATAAGATTCAACGTCGCATCATATCTAGTTCCCAACAAATCAATATGAACCACATATTCGCGTGTTCTCCCGCTAGTTCTCGATAAAATAATTTTCCAATTTCCCTGATCAAAGTACAGGAGGGATGAGAATAAAAACGATCGACGACTGACGCCCGCAGTTTCTCTCTCTCTCTCTCTCTACTCGATGGATCCAAAGATGAAGATAATTCCAGAGCGTTGGTTCAAAGCGAAAAAAAAAAAAAATATCGTTCAACGAACCTAGCCTGAGGTTGGATACGGGAAAACCTGATGTTAACATTTTACTATAGCTACTTGTGAGATTGAGCAAACGAAATTGATTTGAGAAAGCGAAAAATAAAGTTGACATCGCGCGATAAATCTTGGGTTAGGATGGCTGATGAGGCCGATATTTTTCTTCGTTGCGGTTCACCAAATGGAATTAGCAATTCGCACGAATAAGTTCACCAGAAAACCCTGATTGACATTAGATTCGATATCCACTTAGGAAACAAAAAAAAAAAAAAAAACTCGGTATCGCCGTCGATGTGTTCCGAATGTTTTTTTTTTTTTTTTCAGAAAATGGGACATACGAACGGGTCATCGATATATCTTTGGGACATCAGTCGGATATGCTTTCATGTTTTCTACAATTTCCTTGGATCCGAGGATTCGTTTGGCCCATAAAAACGATTCGATCCTCGTAAATCAGATTGAATTAAAGCTCTACACGATATATGGAAGATAAGTAGTGAAAGAGGCTTTTTCAAGAGGGTGGCACCGTACCAATCGCTGATGGCACAGCACGAGACGTTGCCTACAGGGGTTGATACATGAAGAACCTTAAGATAGAGAGAGAGAGAGAGAGAGAGAGAGAGAGAGAGAGAGAGAGAGAGAGAGAGAGAGAGAGAGAGAGAGAGAGAGAGAGAGAGAGAGAAAGAGAGAGGAGAGGGAGGAAGGAAGAAGAGAGGAAGAGAGAATGAGGGAGGGAAAACTCGAGCGGTCGATGGTAAAGGGCTTTTGCGCATGCGAGCTTCGAATAACCACCACCCCTGACCTGAACAATCCCTGGTATCCACAGCTAGCGTTTCTATTCAAAGCCCTTCTATCTCTCTCTCTCTCTCTCTCTCTTTCTCTCTCAGGAGCCATATACCACCCTGTACGGATCAATACCCAACCAGGCCACCTACTCGTCCTAGCACTGTCGTTGCTGCTGTTGGTCGACCGTGCACCAGCGGCAGTAGCCGACAGCCCTGCACCCCCCAGCGCCAGACTGTCGTCATATTTACACCCGGCGCCGAAACCCTCGTGCGGTTTTCCTCTCTTTCCAACATTTCTTTATTTCTTCTTCACCTCCAGGTTCTATTTTTTTCCCCCTACCTCTACCTCTTTCTCTCTCTCTCTCTCTCTCTCTCTCTCTCTCTCTCTCTCTCTCTCTCTCTCTCTCTCTCTCTCTCTCTCTCTCTCTTTCTCTCTGTGCCTTCGTTTCTTTTCTCTCATCCTTTCTCTCCTTGATAAATCCACGCAAAGTCGACGCTAATGCCTTTCAGGACCTTTTATGCTGGCTCTATTATTCATGGAACGGAGAAAAGTAGACAGCAAGAGTGCATTCGGCTAGAGTTGAAAATTTTCCCGAATCACCTCTGATAAGCTTCGCGAAAGAGTCCATTGTCATTAATAATTTTTAACTTTTTCGCAAAATTCTTGTCGATTGCGCGATTGTAAGGGGATTCGAATTATGACGATTACCGTGAAACTTTTGTTCTTTAGCATTTCTCGCTTCAAATTCAACATTTTTGTTGTTGCAGCTGCGCGGTTATGATTTTGAATATCCACCATTTCTGTTCTTCGTTCGAACTTTTGGATAATGAAATAATGATCTTCAAGCGGAATGATGGAAAGCGGAAATGATGAATATATTCGAGTCATTGACAAAGGTCATGATGAGAAAAAAAAAATGATTTTTACTCTTGCTCTCGATTTAGCGATATTTTTTTTTTTTTAATCCTTCAAACGAGAAGGCAATCGTCGTTCAGGTGGTGATAATGGAAAAATTGGGAGAAATCGAACTATATGAAAAATTCAGAAGTAAAATTGAAGCTTTGCTGGTGAAAGTATGTCAGTGCGGGCTGGTGGATTAAACTGGAAAAAAAAAAAAGTTGCTTCGCGCACATTGTCTCGGAGGATCATGACAGAGCTTTTAGGAAACTTTGACCATCAAGAGCGTTTATGCGGCACGTGAGATTAACTTCTCTCGTAAAATTAACTCTTATGGCAGAATCAAGATGAGTTATACCGAGATCCGAGATTCTCTTGCGACATAAAAAAAAAAAAAAAAAAAATCTCCAACAGAAGCAGATTTTATTGGGCAAAGGGACACGCAATATGGCTTTGAACATCGGAAAATCTTCAGGATTATTAAAACGAAAAAAAAAAAAAAAAAACAAGTTTAAATAAAAATCGTACAAAGATCAAAGCGAATTATTTGCAATATAAAAATTCATCATAAAAATTTTGTTCAATTCTCATCGGAGAATAATGTAAATAATCGTCTTTATCGTCGCCTTTTGCGAGGGTCCCCAAACCACGTGCGAGCTCGTAAAACCATGGCGTGAACGCGTCTGACATACGCATATAATCAAGACCGAGGAGTTTTACGAATTGGGTCAAGAGGAAGGAGATTGATCGTATTAAAGCTGAAGAGAACACGAGAATTTCATTGTGCGCGCTCGTGTATATTATAATACGAGTCCAAAATCAAAGTGACACGAGACAAAAGAGGGCATTTCTTGATCCTGATAATCGGTGAAAGAGACACACACGAGGCACACAACCCCGGGAAAAATTATTCAAACATTCACTAATAATCTTCAATTTGAACGAAGAAAAATTTAATACAAGTTGAATAAACGTTTATATAATTGAATGTGTCATTATAATTCTACCGATTGAAATTTAAATTGTTCTTTTATTAAAAAAGTGCTGGGGAGGGGGGGGGGGGGGGGGGGAGGCTTTGAAAAAATTCATAAACGAATTTTAACGAGTTTTCCTCGGTGGAGGATAAGAAAAATGACTTTTTTTTTTTTAATCCCAGGAATGTCTCGTTGCACTTGACAATTACAAAATTATGGGGGAACATAAATTGAAGATTGCCAGACCCCGATGACAATAATCCATTTCCTATTCGCGCAGACGAGGTCGGACGGATATACGTGAGTGCGCACTTGTCATCGTCGTCGTCTCTGATCGTCGACCAGTCGGGATGATGACAAGAGACAACGAGATATATATATATATATATATATATATATATATATATATATATATATATATATATATATATATATATATATATATATATATATATATATTTATGGGATCACGAGTACAGCAGAGAGACTCGTGGATGGAATGCAAATCAATTTCAGGCAAGTTCCTCGTGCTGATTGGTTGGATATCTCTCGTTCGTATTACATATATGTATATATCATTGTTCCCTGATGCATTTGAATGCAGGCACCATACAATCACCACGATCGTTCACGTTTAAAAAAAAAAACATCAGGATTTTAACGACGTTGAACGCGAGGGAAAAATGTTAAAATTTGCACATTGCCATGTCAATATTTTTGGTCATCAACAAATCTCTCTCTCTCTCTCTCTCTCTCTCTCTCTCTATCTATCTCTCTTCATGAGCAATTGGTTTTCCCACAAAGGAAGCTTTGTTATCTGCGGATAACTCAGGAGGAATCCAATGTCCAACTTTTAATTAGTTTTACGACGTCACTACTGTATTTAATCAAGTCAAAACCGTCTTCGTCCATCATTGACAAATTTTACTATAGGCCTCTATATCGATGTAACTTCAACCGTGTAAGAGAAATGTACAGCCTCGATGGATCAATGTTTACTCGACCATCAGCGTTCAAACGTAAAGAATTAATCAAGACGTTGATCGACTATCAAGAAATATTGGTGGGCATCCTACATCGCTAAAAGCCCTGATGTACATCGGTGCGAAAATTTTTGGTGGTCGGGGATATTTATTTTTGACCCAAAATTCAAGGGCGCTGCCCGAGACTTGTGTAAAAATTTCTAATCAAGATTCATCAACATTGAAGGAAAATCAAATGAAATTCCAACACTTGCATCAGGATCAACGAAGAATGCAGACTAATCGAAACACGTATCTCGGAGAGATCGATGTTTTTTTTGTTTTATTTTGGGTTTCAGGCTCTCTGGGGCAATTTTAGAGCTGCACCCGTGAATTGCTATACGAGGCTGTGGGGTATTGTCGTTACAAGTGCCATTAATGAATCATTGCGAGGGTGTCAACGAAAAATTCGACCCAACAAAAGTCTCGAATCGCGCCACGGTTACAAGCTCCACGCGGTTCGGTTAATATTCATGGACTTTTGATAAAGTCCATGAAATATGAATTATTATTCTAGCCCAACTCAAACCCAAATCGAAAGCATCGAGGTCCGATACAATAATTAGCCAAAAATTCAACTGATAGTGCGTCAATCTAAAGGGCGTAACATCGATGAATGGATGACAGTGTCATCGCTGATGCCTGACAATATAATTATCAATTGCTTGAAAATTACCAAATAAATTAAGTTTCTATAAAAAAAAAAAAAGATCCAATTTTCGCAACGTGTTCGCGCAAATATCAGGTCAGAGGGCAAAGAAAAACGACAAACAAACAAAAGATTAGCAATCCGAGTAGGCGAGAGGTACGTCAGTAGCGTCAGGAACGTTAGGAGGGGTCAATGACCGCCGTTTGGCTCTCGTCATTAGCCTCTACACGGTGAGATGGAAACGCAATGGTTGGTTCAACCGAAGACCCATAAATGCCTAAGCAGAAGTCTTTGAAGGTGGACACTCTGCGATGAGTATAACTGACGACCTTTACTTCTTTCAATCTTTCTCGGTTTTACATCCACAAGTCCCATTATGCATCGCGAAGCATCGATTTATTTCATTTTATTCGCGGCATCGAGTCGAACGAAGACCAAATTCATTCAATTTCATTATCAGACTAATTCGATCGAGCAAAAGAAGAAAAGAAAAAAATCGTTTTTTTTTTTCATTCAAGGGAAGACCGAATCAAGGCTGGACTCAAAAATAAAATGTGCGTTTGATGAAATTGAAAATTGTACAGCCAGAAAAATTGAATTAAATTGAATTCTTTTGTCGTATTATTGTTTATTTTCTTCGCAATTTTTGTTTTTCCCTCTCCACTTTCACCTTTCTTTGACGTTGTTTCTTTTTTACTCAATAAAACTTGTTTTACTCCATAAAACAGCCAAAACTGGGTGTGTGTGTGTGCGTGTGCGTGTGCAGAATCTTTTTCTTATAGCCCGAAAAGTGTCTTTAGAGTTTCATTGTCTCTTCCCCTCTCTCTCTCTCTCTCTCTCTCTCTCTCTATCTCGATTCTCAGGCAACTCCGACGTGACAAAGTGGCGAATTTCCTACTCTCGCGACGATCGATCGAACGACGAAAGGTAAAAAGAGGGAAAAAAAAAAAAAAACAATTATGATCACGAAGAAACCGCGAATCGTGGGCGAGAGGAGATCCCCGGAGATAGAACGGGGAAGGGGGAGGGGGAAGAGTATCCTCGTTATGCGAGACGGAAATAGACCCCCTCGTTATCCGACGAATTCCTAGCTCAGGATTAATTAGGAAAATTTGTACAAAGTGACGAGGCTCTCGAGATTATCCAACTTTTGTATTTTTTGTTTTTGTTTTTCTTTTTTCGAAATTTTCATTGTGACGAAAATAACACGAATAAATCGTACAAGTAATAATTTCCGTAAAAATGAAAGCAATCAATCGATAACGCTGGAAATGTTGAAAAAATATATTTTTTTTTTTTTTTCAATTCTTTGCCGATTATTCTAAATTTCTGACTCTAGCTCAATTTTCATAAAAAATCTCATTTATTTATCGAATTTACTTTCTTTAATCCGTAATTTATCTCGCCTGCAGTTTCTTTTTTTTTTTTTGTTCCTATTAATTTTTCACGACAATTTCTCATCTCATTTTTCAATTAAATATTTTATAAACACGATCAGCATCATTTGTCTCTGCATAAAGTTATAACTCGAGTGCTCCACACAAGATTGATGATTATTTTTCCAGTTTTATAGGACGAGAGAAGAAAAATCTTGAAACCAGAAAAAAAAAAAAAAAAAAAACCCGTTTTCACAATGACGAAGCTCGCACACACCGAAAGTGCAACAAATGATACTCATTTACGGGATAGAAAATCGAAATGCGTGCGATTGCAAATATATCATCGTTTCGTCAAAATCATTAACAAGTATAATCCGAATACGAAATAAATCGATGAAGGAGGCGATGTGTTTTTTGTTCTGCCCAATTCTTAGCTACTGTTTTGTTTTTCCATTTTTTCGTTCAATTTCCAAAAAAAATTTAAGGGGGCACATACATCTCTCGCTGAGGCCTTTATTCTCGAGGTCTATTTACAACAATCGTGATGGGGTTGAGATGGAAATGATACTTTCGGTAGAAAGCTTGAATCATTGACTATGAAATGCCTCATTGATGTTTTTCAAACGAGCATATAGTATAAAGTTAGTAAGTGATCTCGATCAAATTTTGCACAAAAATTGTACCAATAAAAATCAAAATACACGAGAAAAAAATATTTAATCGTCTGCCAATTGGTCGATTCTCAATGAAATTCAAAACTGTTTCATCATTTTGATTCACCACATTTTCTCAACATGCGCATTAAATTTTCACCTCAATCCGGATGAGTCTGTCCTGAGGAATTCTGCGCGTAAGCTTTTTCGCAGTGACTTTTATCAACTTTCCTGTTACAGCTATTGCTAAGTTTATTTGAAAGAAAAAAAAAAAAAAAAAAAAAAAAAAACGTCAATGAGACCATTTTTTAGGAAATTATCCAAGCTTTCTATGGAAAGTATCATTTCCACACCAAACCCATCACTATTTTTATAATAGACCCCTGAAATAAAAGGCCTCAGAGACGTATATGGGACCACCTTTAAACGAATATCGTTCACAGTGCAACCTGCGGTAAATGCGCCATAGAGGGAGCAAAACTTCGATATTATACGTATATGTACATCGACGTATTCAAGTGTGTAATATTAGCGAGTTTATAAATAAAGTTGGATATCGAATTTTTTATGCATATTCATGTGTATGTGTACGATGAAGCTAGAGAAACAAAGGGGACAGAAATGGAAGCTTCATCGTGACGAATCGAAATGTAAGATGAATTATAAATAGGGTACGATCGATAGGTGCACCCCTCTCGCCCCCCCCCCCCCCCCCGGGAGGTGATGGCGGACACGTTCCAGGGCGCCATCTAGTCTGCGACCCTTAAGTCCGTCTTTGGCTGTTACTAACCCCGCCATGAACCAGCTGCCTTTCTCTCTCTCACACACAAATACACACACAGTAAACACACTTACACATGAAAATTGTCTCTAGCTCCCTCTCATTTCAACCTCACTCTTCGACCCTCGTTCTAGATATGTAATTTGTTTTCTCTCTCTCTCTCTCTCTTTCCTCAAACATGACGCAACCCCCCAATTGTACGTGAATCGATGTCTCTCATGAATCACAAATTACCAATTTTTCCCATAATTTACTGGCACCCCCTGTTGGGTTCTTTTCTATTGAATCTTTTTTTTTTTTTTTTCTTCTTTTCAAATTATTTTACAAAATGATTATTAAATTTTAAGTATTACTTTCGTTTTTTTTTTTTTTTTGTAATAATTTTTTTTCGTAAAAAAAATTATCATTCGTTCGGCTATTATTATCATTGAAATTTTTGTTTTCGTTTAATTTTTTGTTTTTTTTTTTTTTTTTTCTTTCATTCGACATTTTTCGATTTGGAATTTTAATTTGGACAAATTTCAATCTTATTATACATCGTTTTACGACAATTCACTGAGAGCCGATGAAAAATATTTTATTGAGGATTGAAATATTTTTTTTTTTTTTGTCCTCGAATTATATCTCGAAATGTTTGTTCGAACAATTCGTTTGGACTTTTAGTTTTTCGTGTTGTTTTTGGTAAATAATGTTTTTTTTTTTTTTTTTTTTTTTTTATTTCGCGTAACGAATAAATTTTTACGTTCATTTGTTAATCGGATCGAGAGATTTTTTTTTTTTCCGTCCCGAGGTATCTTCGATTGTGCAATTACGAGTCAATAGAGGAACGAGAATACGAAACGAAGCAAAATAGAGAGAAAGAGAGAAAGAGAGAGAGAGAGAGAGAGAGAGAGAGAGAGAGAGAGAGAGAGAGAGAGAGAGAGAGAGAGAGAGAATGAGAGAGGCGAGAGAAATTGATCATTAACGAGTCTGCGTAAGCGATAATCATCGAGTGATTTATCAATTACGTAAAACAGTTTTCCAAATAATTTTCCAGACTCGAAAAAAACCAAAAAAAAAAAAAAAAAAAAAACAAAAAAAGTTTCATTTTTTTATCACACTGACACTGAATCTTCACTGAGAGTTAAAAGAAAAAAAAAAGTGCATACTTTACTCTCGAGCATGCACCTTCAGGATCGATGTTTTTTTTGAACTCTTAAAAAAAAAAAAATCCAAGCACGAAAAAAAAAAATTAACTCCGCAAATATATTTCATCGCGGTTTCGAGCCACCTAGGTATGTGATTAACGACGAAATGATAGAAAACCGAATGATCTATGAATAGATCATTCACAGGTGTATAACGATCGATCGATTGGAAAAAATTAGGATCTTCGTGAGTTTCATAAACGATCGAATACAATCGAAATTAGTCGATGACACATATGGGAGTGGATTGAATGTTCATGTGTACGTGGATTTACCATTGGGATCGTGAACGTTGTGCTCGTCAGGCGGAAACGTTATCATAGAAGAGAAAGAGAGAGAGATAGATAGATAGATAGATAATATTTATTATGCCTTAGTGTCAACTTTGAGGCAAATTATAACAGATACAAAGAAGTACAATGCTCAATCAAAGAAAAATAGTTGAGTACATACAAAAAAATAAGTAGAGTACAAGTGAACTTAAATTTAAATCTAAATCAGGAATCTAGAACTTACTAACCTAATAAATTAGAGAGAGAGATTAGAGAGAGAGAGAGAGAGAGAGAGAGAGAGAGAGAGAGAGAGAGAGAGAGAGAGATTATATCCTCGGTAAAATTTCAATGAATGGAAAACGAGGCGGTAAGGGCCTCTTAAAAGGAACGACCTTATCAATTGACGGTACACGTCCTTGGGAACAAAACTTCATACACACGTAACATCACATTTGTGTGTGTGTGTGTGTGTGTGTGTGCCTCTGTGTGTCTGTATATTAGGCTCGTGTCTATAAAAGTGTTACGTATTCGGCTATGTAGATCGTGTACGTGGGGAAAAAAAAAAAAAAAAAAAAAAAAAAAAAAAAAAAAAAAAAAAAAAAAAAAAAAAAAAACGAGAAAATGCTTCAACTCTGTGCAACACTACACCGAGAAACGTAATTGCTTTTTTTTTTTTTTTGTCGAAATGAGAAAAATTGATTTGTTCGAATCAAAAAAATTGAATTGAATCGAGTAAATTCATTTTTTTTTTTTTTTTCAATGAAATTAAGCAGAGATTTCAAATTATTATAATTATTATTATTTGTTATTATTGTAGATCGTAAATGTGCGAAAATTACGAAATGACGATTGGACCGAGAGAAAAGTGATTAGTTTTTTTCACGATAAGAACTATAAAATCATTTCGAAAATAATTCAAGAATTCATTGAAATGGAAATTAATTTTTTTACTATACTGTCATTATTATTATTATTATTATTCCTTGAGTGGAGAAAAAATTTTTCTTTAACTATACGGATCGTTTGAAGAAAAAATTTCATTATCAATCTCGTAATTAATTATTTGCCGTTTCATTGAAATTATGAATTTCACGAATCTCGAGATGTCAAAACATTTTTCGACATTCACAAGTACAAAATGGATACCTACAAAAAAAAAAAAAACAATTTTTTTCGTCCCTCTGGGCAATCTTTCGAGGGACAATTTTCCAAGGAAAAAAATTCGAGGGTCGAAAGGAAGACTCGATTTTACGAGATCGAGGATTCTTCGATCTTTTGGTGGACACAGTTCGGACGATTTGAAAATTATTATTATTATTTTTTCGTTTTCGTTTTTTGTTCACTGCTACGAAAAAGCTCGTCCGCGACGACGAGGCTCGTTACAGGAAAAAAAAAAAAAAAAACGATTCCGGGGAAGATGAGACGAGCGCGCAGGATTCAGGCAGCGCGAACGCCATTTTCGGGAAAACGAGAAAATCACTAGATCCACTCGAGTCGTAAAAAATAATTATATAATAATGCAAAAAAAAAAAAAAAAGGAAAAATCGGAAAAATCTTTGCCATTGAGTAATAAATTCAAAGTAAATGAATAAATCGAAAAAATAGAACACGAGCACGATAAGGAGAGAATTTTTTTTTCCCCTTGCTGTGTGCTGATTCGCGGTTTATGAAACTTCCGTCGAGAAAAAAAAAAAAAAAAAAAGAAAAAACCGCCAACGAATCGTAATCTGAGATTTAATTAAACGTGAGAGCGTCACAAGGCACTTTTAGATTGCACAATTCCTTCGATCCATGACTTTTAAATTAACAATTCCCAACGAAATTTTGACTACCATTTTCAAAATAATAATAATTATTATTATTCTCACGATTTTATGTTCAATGATTAATATTCAGATTTTTTTTTCTCCTTTGATAATTAGCAATAACGAAGCACAAACGAATTATCAACGCACAATGCCAGGAGGAATTTGAAAGAACAAAAAATCCACTAATCAATCATTGTCGTTGATCATTTTTTTAAATAAAAATTCCCAATTTCATTTTTATCATTCACCGTAGAATAAATTTATTATTATTATTATTATTATTATTATTATTATTATTATTGTCGTATCATCTGCTCGGTTATATTCACTCGATAAAAGATCGTTGCCCGTGCTCTCTGACGCGCATGATCAGCGTCTCGAAAGACCTCGATTTAGTAATTTAAACAAAAAAATAGTAATTACGATTTTACGAATTTGCGCGTATCATCGTTTGCAGATATTTTTAGCATCAAGCGGAACAGTTTTTGTGCCCGGAATATTTTTTTTTTTTTTCTGTCAATCGCTAAACCTTTTGCAAAATGGAGGACTTATAAAATTGCCATAGTAAAAAAAAACAGAAAAAAAAAACCCGATCTATTTTACATCTACATTGGGTCAATAAATTTACACTTTTTCCAAAATTTTACGCCAAAAAGGCTCCCGTGAAATTTTCGATGAACAAAAAATTCGCTGATAAGTAAAATTTCTCGTGAACCTGTAGCGCGTGAAATAGAAACAACAAAATGAATAAATAAAAAGATTGAATGGATTGTAATTGTAGAATATATATTTATTTTGCAAGCTCGAATCTTCGTCGACGAGGGCACTCGGAGATTACGCGTGTAAAAAAAAAAAAAGGCAAAATTTGAGCAAATTCAAAACGTTCTCTTTTCCGAAAGTTCACTTAAGTTAAAAAAAAATTCTTAAACTTAAGAAAAAAATTTTTTCGAAAATTCGACGACTCGATGCGACGAGCCCACATCGAGATTTGTGGATTTTAATTCCCCCTCCCCGTAAATCCATAAAAAAATATTTTCAAGAAAATTCGAACGTATTGCCCAAATTTTTTACTCCAATTTTAATTTTTCCTTTTTTCTCCAAATTATTCTCCGCGTGCATCAAAAGTCGATAACTAGCACTGCATCGCACATAATTGCCCACGCGTTCACCAAAAATTTTCTTTCCCAAACTACCCTAAAGCCCGCAATAGCCACTAGGAAAAAACAAAAAAAAAAAAATATATCTCCCAATAAAGCCTCTCGCTAAAAGAAAAAAGAAAAAAAAAAAAAAGAAAATCTGCGTCTAAATCTGCCTAAGAATTCGAAAAAAAAAAAAACGAGAAAAATTCATTCGAGGATCTAGCTGCAGGCATCGATCGAACGAAGCGAGAAACGCCAGGGGGAGATGGGGAAGCAAAAAATTCTATCTCGTCAATTGCATAACGTGCCAGGGAGAGAGAGAGAGAGAGAGAGAGAGGAGGGGAGGGGAGCGTTACTGGCAGCGTAATATAAGAAAGTTACCATGATTCCTTTGAAAAAATCTCTCAGGAAGCTCGACGCGATCGGTTGGGCCTCTTCAGGAGGATTTTAAAGTGATCCGGAGGTGTTTTTTTTTGTCTTTAACTTTTTTTTTTTTTTTTTTACTTTTTTCCTCCTGTTTTTTGAGCTTCCTCTCCTCCTCGAGGCTGTACCCCGGAAGTATCGGCACTGACGGAGACGATCACTGCGAAGCACCCCCGGGAGATGTAAGGGAGGGTTGTATGAGCACACCGGGGAGGGCTGAACCGCGAGGAGGACCGAAAGGATAGAAAGAGTAATGGAGGAGAGAATCGAGTAAAGGAGGAAAAGGAGAGAAAGAGAGAGAGAGAGAGAGAGAGGACTGTCGTTTCTCTCTCTCTTTTCCTTTTCCATCTAGCTTTCTATCTCTCTTTCTCTCTCTCTCCCTCTCTCTTTCCCACCCTCTCGTTGCCTCCCTCGATCGAAGCTCCTCTTTAGGAGTGTACGCCGCCCTCTTTACTTATTTTTCTGTCTTACAGACGCATTCACCCAGACATACATAATTCAATAAACATTCAAACATTATTATTGTACTTTCTCTCCCTCTCTCTCTCTCTCTCTCTCTATTTACTATTTTTTTTATCCAACCCTGTCCCTCTCATCGCTAATTTCCTACCAAAAAAAAAAAAATCATTTTTCACGACAATATTTTCCATGGGAGTACGAAATTTAATTGATTTCTTTTTCCCCCTTCGTAATTTCTCATTCGGGGAAGTATAAATTTTCCTTTTGCTCTCGAATTTCCGTTCGAGGGCCGGAATTTTCGTTATAATCAACGAAATTTTAATCGATCACGATCGCCTCGATCTTGATGAGCGATCGTCCAAAGCAACGAGAATCACGGGAAACAAACCCTGGGGCGCCTCCTAAAGTCGCGATTTCATTTTTTTTTTTTTTTTAATTTACTTCTCGCAACATTTTCATTTTTTATAGTTCACTCGCGCGGTTTCTCATTTTCTCAAAAAAAAAAAAAAAACAAAAAAGTAACGAAAAAACAAAAAAGGCTGTCGATCGTCAGGTCTTTTTTCTTTTTTTTTTTTCGGATTTACACAAGTGCATGGGAATTTGCATTATTTTTTGGGACAGGGTCTTCGCGAGCTTGCGAAAAAAAAAAAAAAAAAATCTCACGACGATCGCACGGGGTCGCGCTGCATATAATACAACGGCGCATGTCACGCTACTTCCGTCTTTGCTGTCAAAAAAAAAAAAAAAGAGAGAAAAAAAAACCCTCCCCCGTCTCTCCGATCCACCCCACCCAGCCCCCGGTTCGCCACGTAACCGTCAGCTCCCCCCTCGTCGATCGTTATTTTCGTTTTTGTTTTTCCTCTCTTTCACGATACAACGATTTTTCTTTTGTTTTTCACTGCGAAAATCTAAACCACGAATCGCATATTCGAATACTTCCCGCGTTAATTTTGATCGTTTTCGTTTTTCCGGACCAACGCGAAATGACTCGACACACCGATATCATTTGGGCACAGGATTTTTCATTCCTTTTTTTTTTTTGTATCTTTTTTTTTTTTTTTTTTTCGTTTCGAAGTAAAATTCACGATCTCACTTGACAACTGTCATTCGACACACTTGACACGATCTGGCGCCTCGATCATTTTATCTCTATCCCTTTCGCTTCGTCGCAAGCTCCCCCATTTTTCTCTATAAATCATCGTACACTATTGCTTTTTTTTTTTTTTTTTTTTTTCTTTAACTCTCGTTCGCACTAGCTGGAGCATAGAGATCTTCGCATAATTTGGAAGAATCTTTGGGGGGGGGAAAAAAAACAATGAAAAATCAAAAACTTGATCGAATCTGTACGTCCGTCTGTGTCAAGATAGTCTGACGTTTCGTTCTTTCATTCTCTTTCGCTTTTTGCATTCGTTCTCTCTCTCTCTCTCTCTCTCTCTTTATCTCTCTCTCTCTCTCTCTCTCTCTCTCTCTCTCTCGCTCTATCTTTCAGTCATTTCGTTCGACTCAATCATTTTCTTTGTTTTCTCGATGCTATTTTTTTTTTTTTTCGCACAAACCTTGTCACCCATGGCTGCGGCGTGTGCGGTGTTTCGATGTGAAAGAAGTTAGCGGCGCGGCTTCGGATGGACCAGAGAGACTGACTGGCGTTTCGTGTCGTCGAGGACCGCGCCGGCATCATCGACCCGTGCATCCCCCACTCTCAAGCGAAACGCGCTTAACTTTTCCCCTCTCGCGCCTAAATCCCTCACTTCATCGCCCCCCCCCCCCCGCACCGCTCTGCTAAAGGAACCCCTACCTTCGATACCCCAGCACGATCGTTGCCAAAGGGTGGGAGAAAGGAAGGGGAGGGGGGCGCGCCCCCTCTTGATTCCCTAACGTACAAGCTGTTTGGAGATCGTTTCGTCTCGTTCGCAAGCTCCCGCGATCCTTATTCCTCCTCCAGTGTCTCCACTATACCCATAGAATGCGCTTTACTGCCCCCCCCCCCCTCCTCCCCTCCTCTCCAATACCTCTTCCCCCCCCCCCCCTCTTGAGAACCCGCGGGGCTTTCTCTCCTCCCAAAGCTTCGCGTTTAATTCGACTCGATCGTAACGAGCTTGCGCGTCGTCGCCGATCCTTTTTCCCAGTTCGAGCGACGAATGTCTCGCGCTGTGTATAACCCCCCCCCCCCCCCCCCACTCTTAGGATCGGCCGAGCCGCTCCCGAGAATTCTCCCACTCGACGGTTCTCGCCTGGGTCGAAGTAAAACGCGCGCACGCGCGTATCCCCGAATCGACACCGAGGGCGCAAGCTCCGTGTGCCACTTCTCTTCCCTCGACGTCATTCTTTTGCCATTGCAGGAACATCGTCATAGAGAATTTACATGTACGAGAGAGGGACACTCTGCGGTTCCTAGCCCCGGCTATCGCGGAAGATAAACGAGCTTGCGCAATCCACCCCGCGACTATTTCGGGGGTGGGGGGAGGGGGTGAGTTTTGAGATCCCCCCCCCCCCCTTGATCTACCGAGGTAGAGATCTGTGTTACTGGGCTATATTACGAGCTACGAACAACCCTGTCTGTCTGTCTGTCTGTTCGTAAGATCGGTGAACAGACAGACACGAGGATACCTCTCTCTCTCTCTCTCTCTCTCTCTCTCTCTCTCTCTTTTGCTTTCTCTTATATGCACTGCTCCTTATTGTATAGTTTCGCTCTTGTTCTTTGGGGCTTATTCGTATTCGTAATTTTCACACGGCTGAGGGTGAGAAAGCACACGATGGGGATAGAGGGATCTCACGGGGTTGTATGATATAATGGATGAGGAGAGCGTAGTTTGGATGTTGATGTTTTTACTTCGCGCATATGGACTAGGGTGTGTCGAAAATGGACTTTTTTTTTTCACTTTCTTCGCTCCTACCACTCAAAACTTTAGGTTTTGACATTAAAGAGGTCCTCGTTCAAGAAGGGCGCTGCAGCTTGAAGTTTAGAGATCGAGGATTTAGGTTTCTCATCTATAATTATTAACATGTAAAAAATATTGTTTTTCGTTCAAAAATGATGTCAGGCAACCGAAAAATTGGCGATGTCTGTGTTTCTTGGCTTATTTGACAGCATGACTCGTCACCTAAACGATGATGGTTCGTTTCTCGACTTATACCTTGTTCCAATTTTTTTTTAACGCCTTTTTTGACCATACAAATTGTCACTTTTTCAAGTTTACAAAGTCTCCTATAACGTAAAAAATTTCTCAAAATTAACATGGTTTTTTCCGAATAAAATTGAAGACACGGAAATTCAATTTTATTCAAAAAACCATGTTCATTTTGAAAAATTTTTTACGTTATATCAATTTTTGGAATTGCCATTTATATTCGAATCAACAATCAATGCTTGCAGCGATTCATTTTGGACTCGCATTGATACCTTGAAGACTTTGTAAACTTGAAAAAGTGACTATTGTGGTCGAAAAGTGGCGTAAAAAAAAAAAGCTGGGACAAGACAAGTCGAAAAACGATCTATCATCGTTCAGGGGATGAGTCATGCTTTCAAATAAGCCAAGAAACACGGACATCGGCAATTTTTTGGTTGCCTGACATCATTTTGAACGAAGAACAATATTTTTTACGTGTTAATTAGATGGGAAACCTGAATCCTCGTTGAGCGACCTCTGAACTTCAAGCTACAGTGCCCTCCTTCAATGGAGGACCTCTTTAATGTCAAAACCTAAAGTTTTGAGTGGTAGGAGCGAAGACAAAAAAAAAGGCAATTTTCGACAAACCCTAATATGGACTCTGGGAATATCCGAAGATCTGCGGAATTGGAGTCGAAATTTTTTTTATCGATTTATCGGGTAAACGGGGATTTAGAATGAGATATGCGTCTAATGATGGAATCGAGCGATGGTTAAAATGGATGATGTTGAAATTCGAATCGTTGGAATACAACGAAAATAGGCTTTTCTATAAAAAGAAAAAAATAATTTTTACTATTGCTGACACGCTTTTCTCTGGCATATTTATAGCCCCCGGGTCCCGAAAAAAAAACAAAAAAAAAAGAATTGAAAAAATTTTGAAACGATTTTCCACTCCGAGACAATACTGGAAATGATTTTTTTTTTTTTTTAATCCTACTTTCGTTTCATTCCAAAGGAGCAAATTCCAACGGCATCAAAAAAATGGCCGTTCGAGATATTGCCGAGAATAAGTCTATTCGCAAAAGGCCACGATTTTTTTTAACTAATTGGATTTTGATTTCTCGCATACAGGCAAAAATTTTGGGATTTTTCATCGTGTCGGTGTGCGCCAAAATTTTCCGAAACATCGAGAAATCGTTTTTAGAATTAAAAAAAAAAAATGTCCGGACGCTATTGCGCATGTTTCGGACTCGAAAAATTCAAATCCGTCCATCTGGAGAACTATTTGGATGATCAATTTGAAACTTGGTACACAGGTAGACCATCTACCTGCCTCTATGTTCGCTTCAATTTTCGTTTGAATTGCTTTGGAATTTTTTTTATCAACCCGGGATTTTGAATTCTTTTTTTTTTCGAAAAATTGGCCGTGGGCTCCCTGACTCGAATTTTTTTTTCAACCCAAATAGACTAAGTCACGAGCATGATTGGTATCGAATCGCTTGGGGATTAGAGCGTTGAGTTTAAAACAAAATGTCTCATATATGCTCTATCTTGGACTAATTTTTGGTTAACGAGTCAAAAGTTGTTCTTTTCTTTTCTTTTCTTACACGAACAGACTTTTGTCAGTCACAATCACGATTGACATTGAATTTGGAAAGAATCGATTGCGAGAGATTCGGATTGTAGAAAATTTTGAAATTTACAAAAACGCACTTTCGCTCATATAGACGGATCTTTGTGAGTGAGGTAAAATAATGAGGAAGCAACGTGCAAATTTCTAATTGGGACCTTTTTTTTCGTTGCATCGACGTTCCGCATCTGGGCTCGTGTCATTAAGAAAAAAAAAAATAAAAATAAAGTTAAGAGCACATTGAAAAAAAAAAACTACAACTCACAGTCTCCAGAGCTTTTTTTTTTAAACGCTTTCAGCCAGTTCACATTTGTTCATATTAAACCGTTTTAGCACTGGTTTTCTTTTTTTTTTTAATACCAGCTAATTCCAGTGGACTGTATAAGAAAAAACGATGGGGCTAGCAGTAAAAATTGATTACGAATGAAAGGTTGTATAACTTGTGGTAAAAATTTTTAGACATAATTCAACGCGATTGGTTGTTTATTTGATCCATATCAGATATGCTGGTGTGTAAAGAATTTTTTTAACGCTTACAGCACGAGGCAACAACTCAGGCCATTGTTAATACGGAAAAGTGCATTTAAAAAATATTTCTCTGTTCTCGGTCATTGACCCTTTCTCTCTCTCTCTCTCTCTCTCTCTCTCTCTCTCTCTCTCTCTCTCTCTCTCTCTCTCTCTCTCTCTCTCTCTCTCTCTCTTCTCTGTTTCCACCCTCGGCCGAGGCATTTCACGCATTTTGCCGAGTCTGAAAGAGGCCAGGCATTTAGATAAAAGTGCACCGCAAATGTGAGAGCTAGTGAAAGAGTAAAAAAAAAAAAAAAATAGAAAATGGGAGAGATGTTTCAGACATTCAAAGATGAAAAAGAAGAGACCGAAATGAGGCAACGGTTGGCCGAGTTTGAAGCGACGTGAAAAAAAAAAAAAGAGGAATTGGAACGAATAAAATAAATAAAAAAAGTCAGACGAAATTTAAAAAATAAAAATATGTCGACGGGAAGTGCATGATTTTCGCATCGATGCGAATCGAGAATTATCCATGATTTTTTGACGATTGTAATTTTTTTTTTTTCAATTAATTATCAATCGAAAAATTAATTAATTTTCAAAATTATTATTACGATTGTCGTAAAATTATTTCGCGTGGTTTTTTCATATCTGACGGGGACGTTAAATATTCTTTCTAGAATTTTATTTCCTATTTTTCGTTTTTTTTTTTTGCTCAGACGTCACCATTTTTTTTATTTTTTTTAAAGAAAAAAATTCATCCGCGCTCTCTCGGCGACTCGAATAAAATATGCATTCGTTTTTTTTTTTTCCCCCTAAACAAATCTCACGATATATAAATATATATTCTTCGCGCAAATCTTTATCTCAATTATTTTTTATTCAAACTGTATTTTGAATGTAACTCGCAAATTCGTCACCGCGAAATCTCGTGACATTCGAATTCAGGGGAATCATTATTAGCGAACGTTTACACCGTGCCAATTATAATGTGCCAATTAAATCGTATCCGAATGTTCATTTCAATGCTCTCAGAAATTTTCGTAATTAAATTTACGCGAAGTGTCAGGCAACTTTTTAACAATGACAAATTTTCTATGCTATTATATATGCTCATGCATGGTTTAGAAAAAAAAATAAAAATAAAACAAACAAAAACAAAAATCAGCTCACAACAATTTCCATTGAAAAAATGAACCTACTCAAGTATCGGAGAATTGAATAATTTAATAATTAATTTTTTTCACGAAATTATGAGCTGTCGATGGGGATCACGTTTAAAAAATTTTTTTAATTAAAAAAAAAACAATTAGGCTCACCGGATGTTTGGCAAAGAAATTTCGAATTAATCATCAAACTGTCCGCCCCTATTATTCGTACGATATACTTACCTATTTATTAAAAAAAAAAAAAAAAAAAAAAAAATAACAACAGTTCTGAGATTAGCCGAGGTGAAGCGATTCAATGGGCTAGTCTGACGGATGACGAAAATATGAAATTGCTTTAAAAAAAATGAATTCAAGTCCAAAAAGACATTACCACTTTTGTTATAAATATTCCGACTACTACTTTTACGTGTTATCCCGATTTAATTAGCTATCTCCGGGAAATTTTATTGCTAAAATAGTCCATTATACGACTACAGTCTGCCACTAGGACTTACTATGAAAAAAAAAAAAAAAAAAACCTCATCATATCGTCGAAACATTATCCCAAATATAATATCCTCAAAGGAAAACACATACGTCTCTGAGGCCTTGGTTTGAGAGGTCTGTTGCAACAATAGCGGTGTGGTTGAGTTGGAAATTATACTATCGACAGAAATGTAGAATGATTGCCCGCAAAATGCCTCATTGACGTTTTTCAAATTAACATTAGTACCCAGCTGTGGCAGGAAAGTTGATAAGTCGTTGCGAAAAAGTTTGGGCGCAGAATTTCGTTGAAAGAATGTGGTGAATCAAAATGATGAATCAGTTTTAAATTTTACTGAGAATTGACCAATTGGCAGAGGATTAAATGATTTTTTTTTCTCGATATTTTAATTTTTATATTGGTGCACAATAATACGGTATCTTGAAAATCAATAAATGGATCAGGTTTCCGGTTCGTCATTTTAAAGCGAATGACTTTAGCAATTTTTGTGCAGAATTTGATCCAGATCGGTCCAACGGTTCCGGAGATATCTTGCGCGCTTTCCTATTACAGCTATACTGTACATACAGCTGTACTATACAAACTATACTCCCAGGGACCCCAGGCCAATTGCAAAATCGATATTTCTTTCGTGTTTTTGGACGTTCTAATTTCTTTAAACCCGCATAACTCGAAGCTCTGTCGTTCTATCAGCTTTTTTTTTTGTCATGGGCCTGTTCCTTCGTTGATTCTTCATCGATTGAAAAAAAAAAACAACTCAAAGATGTCAACTTTGAATGGAGTTGTGGGGAAAAATCTGCGCGGGATCCACGGGACCCCAGTGTGGTAAACTCGTAGGCAAAAAATAAGTGTGGTAACCTTAAGGTTGAGGCAAAATGATCCAAGCTTTCTATACTGAAAGTATCATTTCCAACCCAATCCCACCGTCGCTATTGTTGCAATAGGCCTTTAATATAAAGGCCTTGGAGACATAATATGTGCCTCCCCTCAAACGTTTATTTGACTCCGTATGAAATTTTTCATCCCGAACTTTTCGTCAACGACTTTCTCGCGGGAGCATCAAAAAATTACATCAGCTGGATTCATGCACAGATGAATATATATGACAATGCGTTAACGCACAAAACGTACGCGTATATATGTGTGAGAAAATTTGTGGTACATGATACTTGGAGTGCCGCATATACGCGATTTTCTCTCCGGGCAGCAACTCGGCCAATTTGCCGATGCCTCGTGAGTGTGTTGCGCAATATATCGAGGACTGGCCTTGCGCCAATCTCATGTACATTTGCTTGAACTCGTTCGTCGACAACCGACCGTCATCATCGCCGTTAACAATAAGTATATACGCGATTCACGCACATAATGTGGGGAATTTTATGATTAAAATTCGTCTTAATCGTGCTTCAAGTTCATTCTCGGTTCGCAGTGTGTCCTTATCGAGGATACTTTTTTTTTTTTTTTTTTTCTTTTCAAATTTAATGGCACTCGGTGACACGTTGGATCTGCGACATTCCGAATATTTCAATCGAGCCTAAATCCCGGTTAAACAAAATTCCGCGGAAAGTTGGGAATCGGATAGAATCGAAGGACTTCGAGAAAGAAAGAGACGGAATATATGCACGTTTCCCGATGGGATTTCCTCCGAGAGATAACGAGATAGGATTAAAGAAGTTCGATGCCGTTTGTTCGATGCTTCGAATGAGAATATATAAAGCTGGTGAATAACGTCAATTGATTTTCGAGAGAGGCTGTAATGTGGGGAAATTTTAATAATAAAATTCATTAAAATTCTCGAGATGTGGAAGAATTTAAAATGTGACAATGTGTAAATAAGTATTTATTTACTTAATTAGTGAGGCGTGACGTCATGATTACGACGAGAGCGGTCGGTGCACACCGCGTGGGTGCATCAAACCGCAAGAAAGAACCAACGACGATGCACTCGAAATACGAGAGATGGAGGGAAGAGAGACAGAGAGAAAGAGAGAGAGAGAGAGAGAGAGAGAGAGAGAGAGAGAGATGGTAGTGCGAAGTTGTAAAGGTTCGCGTAAAGCATGTAAAGTGAGCTTGATGTAAAGTGATATGACGAACGAGTGAGGATAGGCGCGAACGAGATCAGATGAAGCACGCAAATCGCGATTCGTCTCGACCCCACCGTTGTACTGAGGTACATGAGCCCGATTGGGTGAAGGTTTTCGTGCAAGCTTGGAACACCATTTTATTTACGGTGTATTAGCGGTCGGATATATCGACCGCAGGCTTTTATAAACTCTACCCGAAACTTATTCACTATACCGGGAATATATAACTCTGCCGGAATTAAAGCAATTCGAAAAATCCTATCAAAGAGTACAATTGTATCACGAGAATTACTCCAAAACACGAGCCATCTCTATCGCGAGACAAAACTCTACCGCGAGACAACTTTGTTACGAAAAAAAAAAAAATTCTACCACGAACCTAACTCTACCACGTGACAACTCTTCCACAGCAAGGCTACTTTACCACGAGACAACTCTACCACGTGACAACTCTTCCACAGCAAGGCTACTTTACCACGAGACAACTCTACCGCAAGACAACTCTACCACGAGACAACTTTACCAGGAAACAAACTCTACCGCGAGACGACACTATCGCGAGAAAACTCTAACCCGTGACAACTCTACCACGAAATAACTCTACCACGTGACAACTCTTCCACAAGGCTACTTTACCACGAGACAACTCTGTTAAAAAAAAAAAAAACTCTACCACGAAGTAACTCTACCGCGAAGCAAATCTTTTACGAAAAAAAAAATCCTACCGCGAAGTAACTCTACCACGTGACAACTCTTCCGCAAGGCTACTTTACCACGAGACAACTCTACCACAAGACTACTCTACCACGAGACTTTACCAGGAAACAAACTTTACCACGAGACGACACTATCGCGAGAAAACTCTAACCCGTGACAACTCTACCACGAAGTAACTCTACCATGTGACAACTCTTCCATAAGGCTACTTTACCGCGAGACAACTCTGTTACAAAAAAAAACTTTACCACGAAGTAACTCTACCACTAAACAACTCTGTTACGAAAAAAAAACTGTACCACGAAGTAACTCTACCACGTGACAACTCTTCCGTAAGGCTACTTTATCACGAGACAACTCTACCACGTGACAACTCTTCCACAGCAAGGCTACTTTACCACGAGACAACTCTATCGCAAGACTACTCTACCACGAGACAACTTTACCAGGAAACAAACTCTACCGCGAGACGACACTATCGCGAGAAAACTCTAATCCGTGACAACTCTACCACGAAATAACTCTACCACGTGACAACTCTTCCACAAGGCTACTTTGCCACGAGACAACTCTGTTACAAAAAAAAAAACTCTACCACGAAGTAACTCTACCACGAAACAACTCTACCGCGAAGCAAATCTGTTACGAAAAAAAAACTCTACCGCGAAGTAACTCTACCACGTGACAACTCTTCCGCAAGGCTACTTTACCACGAGACAACTCTACCACAAGACTACTCTACCACGATACTTTACCAGGAAACAAACTTTACCACGAGACGACACTATCGCGAGAAAACTCTAACCCGTGACAACTCTACCACGAAATAACTCTACCACGTGACAACTCTTCCATAAGGCTACTTTACTACGAGACAACTCTGTTACAAAAAAAAACTTTACCACGAAGTAACTCTACCACGAAGCAACTCTATTGCGAAAAATAAACTCTACCACGTGATAACTCTTCCGCAAGGCTACTTTACCACGAGACAACTCTACCACAAGAACACTCTGCCACGAGACAACTTTATCAGAAAACATACTAGCACGAGACGAAAAAAAAAAACCCTAATTCACGACAACTCTACCACGGGAAACTCTACCATACGAGATAACTCTGCGTTCGAAAAAAAAAAACTTCGTTTTGCCTCAATTTAATTGTTTAATGCTTATATTTTTCATTAAATATGGATTTTTTTTACTTATTTGAATACCATGTATTTTTTCCATAGCGTTAAATTCGCGTTCAGTCGGCATTCCGGACACTGGAAACGCGAACGATACGGAGAGCTAATGATAGAGATATAAAGGAAGGCCTGTGGGAGCTGAAATGGGCGATTAATTGCAATCCAAGGTCTCTATCGTCGCGTAACTCGAACAACGACGAATGCCCCGTGGCGAACAATCCCATTCTCGAAATAGCTTACGAATTGAAGTTTATCAGCAATAATAGGTGCGTTGGCACTGCAATATCACCGGTTAGACACAATACGTGATATGTACCGGAAGCTTTTGCCGAACGAGCACAGATATAACAGCGTTTCCATTTACCCACATATATATATCCGCGATTATACATTCATACATTTCGTATGCCATTATATTCATCGTAGCTCGTATATTCTTGGCCTTTGTCGTTTTATAGCATCGGCGAGATAACACGACGATAAGACGATAAGGAAGGATGAAGTATATCGGTGGTAACGAAATCAGAGTGATGATAATACGATCAAGCCTCAATTTCCATCGTATTTTAATGAGTCGAGGAATTTTTTTTTCTTCATTGGAAACTTTATCGAAGAACCACGACAAAAAAAATTTCACAACAGTAAACTCGAATTCTATTATTATTGTTATTATTTTGTGATTGTTTCGTAAAAATTGTCAAATTCGCAACAAACTAATGAGACCATTGAAGATATTTTTAAAAATTTCTTCAAAAGCCAGGGTAAAATTTTACACGATTTTCAAAAGATTCGTATGTGGAAATTTAATTTATAATCGATAAAAAGTACTCACGGAGAAGGCTTTGGACGAGAGACACGATAAGGAACGGAGAGATAGGTATGTGAAAATATATCTTTTTTTTTTTCATATCATGAATTTTCTTCTAGACATTTACGACTCGAATTAATACCTCGAGATAATTAAGGTATATGTCGCGTGACCGGAGGCGGGGAATAAGCGGAAGCGTTGGTGCGGTGACGCGCGGTGAGCGGGGCACGCATGAAACAAAAGAGAGTCGGACCGTTCACGCGCTATACACGTGGATAGCGGGCAACTTTGACTAATTATATTTCCGAAAAACTAAACCGCAGATCATTCTGAAACTTTCCTAGAATATTTGGGTTGTGCTTGTCTACTGATTTTCGGAGTTTCGTTAAAATCTTAAATATCATTTAAAAATCGCAAGACAAAGCAGGGCATTGGCATGCGTTCAACATGGATGATACATGCAAAAATTGCTGATTTCAAAAGTAAATATCTCGAATATGAAACGGCAAATCTTCTTGAAATTTAACACATGTTCAGATAACATCGTAATTAATATGTGTTAAAAGTTTTAAAAAAATGTTTAAAAGGAGCTACCTCGAGGTATATTTACCTTAAGAATCGTCCCAATCATAAAATTGTAAGCCGAGAATAAAAATTAAAAAAAAAAATTGTGCGCATAATATGTCAGATTAGACAAGACGTATTTACTTTCAGCCACAGATAACGAAACACTTCGACCTAAATTGGCAAACAAAAAAAAAATGAGTAAAAATAAATTCGATGATAATATTTTCAAAAATTTGAATTACGTTTGTTTATTTATCAAATTCGAAGAAAAGAAAAGGATCATTGGCCACTCTTGGTAATCGAATTTTACTCCGAACACTTTTATTCTTTTTTTACGTTTTTTTTTATCGTAAACAATTTTTCGAAAAAAAAAAAAAACCAAATTCTAAACGAAGCCGGAAGTGATAATAGCCGAAATTTATGATCGCATTGACAAAAGCAGCACGTATAGCGGCAGATATTATTCTCGGATCCCGTTTTCATTATGACGAGGCCTGGTTAAAGGGACAAGACGAACGTGAAATTAGCTCCAATCAAGTCACCGGGATTTACATTAGCTATAAAGACGGATATGGCCACACGATGTAAGTATATAGTCATACTATAGTAGCAATTATTTTTCATTTGATAATATGAAATATAATTACGTGACGAATTCGTTCGAGGTGGTAGTGAGAAATTTTTTTAAATTAAACATAATGCAAGTGACAATCACAATTAATTAATAATAATATAAATAATAATAATAATAATAATAATAATAGTAATAATAATAGAAATAATAATAGTAATCGCGAATTTAAATAGCTGGTATATAATTATTCAAAATTTAATTTATGGCTTCAACGTAATTTAATGAATAAATAAATTTAACTCGTAACTCCAATCAAACAGTCCCGTTTTTTTTTTCTACGAAAAACTCATCACACGTTGTTTTTCAAAATGACAAAATTTACTAACAAAAAACAAAATTTACATTTCGTGCGAGGAAAAAATAGCGTGAAAAATTGAAACTGGCACATTGCTCTCTCATTACAAAGTTAACTGTATGAGGAATAGTTTCGTAAATATGGAGATGGTTTTCGTAATTTTGGCTTTTTCGTTGAGGCGGCTCGGTAATATAGGGAAGCAAAGTGCAATTTTCTAAATTCGATTTTTCGTGGCAAAATTTAATATCCTGTCTCCTAGCGATCTTGTGGAAATTTTTTTGAATTGATAATATCAAATTTACGACATTTAGTGCGATCACAGATTATTTTTCGAAAATTTCAAAACATTATGATAGCTGAAACCCTTGAGCGATTCTCGCCAAATTTGAAATCAAACATGCTCATCCTATTTTGCGTTTGAATAAGAATTTTTGGATAAATAATCTCAAAATGACCAAAATCAAAGCGATCACAGACGTTTTTCAAAAATTTCAAAATTTTATGAAATCTGAAATCCTTGAGCGATTCGCGCCAAATTTAAAATCAAACATTCTTATCCCATTTTGGGTTTGTATAAGAAGTTTTGGATAAATAATCTCAAATTTACCAAAGTTAAGGCAGTCGTCTGGTGTAGAGGCCTAAAAAAGGTGATTTTCGGTGATTTTCTTTTACAAAGAAATAAACAACGGACCTTCTTGAAAATTTAATTGTACTATGACACACATTTGAAGAGTATGAAAAAAATTTCATCAACTAATCGTCGCAAAATGGCGGAGTATTAAATTTACCATAGAAGCGCCTCGCCGCGCGGAGTCTCGAACTGGCGGGCGTGATAGCAAAAAAACTATTTGACCTATCGACCCAAACCAAAGTTCATTCTCTGGATTATTAAAAACCATCCTAAATGAACTAAAAACATTCGTAAAAAAGTCATTTTATACTATTTTTATTACACGATAGAAGAAAAATAAAAATTTTTAAAATCGTCACTTTTTTGTTTAAGCTCGAAAATTAATATGGTTTCACGGTTTTTTCTGGGTTTTTTTTAGTTCATCGACAATAAAAATATATGTCAATTGAAAATAATTGTCGTTTTTGCGTTCCAGACAATAATTAAGCGCACCATCTTTCCCGCCAGTTCGAGACTCCAGCAACGAGGCGCTTCTATGGTCCGCCATTTTGCGACAATTAGTTGCTAAAATTTTTTTTTTATTCTCTTCAAATGTGTATCAAAGTACAATAAAATTTTCAAGAAGGTCCGTTGTTTCTTTTCTTATAAAAAAAAATCACCAAAAATCACCTTTTTTTTAGGTCTCTGCACCAGATGTTTTTCAAAAATTTCAAAACTTCATGAAATCCGAACCCCTTGAGCAATTCTCGCCAAATTTAATATATCGAATAGCCTTGTCCCATAGCGTAATTATATTCAAAGTTTTGGCTCGTTGACGTGAAATTTACGAAAGTTAGCGCAAACACAGACATTTTTCGAAAATTTCCATATCTTATGAAATCCTAACCTCTTGAGCGATTTTTGCCAAACTCAATACCAAACATGCTTGTCCCCTAGCCTATCTGTATAAAAATTTCAAGGCAATTAACCTCAAATTTACCAAAGCCAGATTGATGACAGAGATTTAAAAAAAAAAAATATCAAAATCATCGAAGATCAGACGTCCGTTATGAATTTTTTTGAAAATTCCAATTGCAATTTCAAATTTTCGAAGGCCTGTCTGTCCACACACACACACACACACACACACACACAAACACAGAATTTTTTTCTAAATGCATTTTCTCAATGTTTTAGAAAATTCTAAGCGCGTTTGCATAAAAGACTCGAAACATTTTTGTTTTTGTTTTTGACGAAAATAAAGCTTCGTCTAGGAGGAAGCAAAAAAAAAACAAGAATTTTGTCCACGATCGTAATTTCATTGAATTTTTTTCGCGCAACAACGACAGGACTCGAGAGATTGTATATAGTTTTAAGTGCATACTCATGTGTATAGGACAATATCAACCACGAAGGAGGATAAGGAAAGAGTTCGCAAGAGATCGCTATACGAGAGATACTCGTTTCGTGAGTGTGATTCATTGTGTATATATATATATATATATATATATATACAACGTTCTATATATCCGCGCCAGTTTCATCCGGTTCGAGAGCTTCATTCATGAATTCGAGACGTTCGCGGGCCATCCGGATCGAACCGGAAAATCGGCGACCGGCAGTCTGATGCGAGCGAAAAATCGAGTACGCGTTTGCTCGTATATAGTAAAACGCAGCGGGAGAAGGCCTTGGGGAGTCTCGTCTGATATCAAACATCGAGGCAAAAAAAAAAAAAAAAACACGCGACGAAACTATAAGGCAGATTTACACGGAGACTGAGAGTTGACGTCTCTGCCGATTAAAAGCTTCTCCCTTTCTCTCGCAATGACAGAAAAAAAAGAACTATCTTTTGAAATTAAATTTGAGACGGAAAAAAAAAAAGATCGATCCAAATTTTGAGTAAAATAAATTTGTAAAATTGATGTTGCTTCGTCTTTATCGAACTTTGTTTTTTTTTTTTTTCTCATCGTGACCAAAATTCCGGTGACGGGCAATGAATAATAATGAATTTATCATTAACGAGGCGAGATAAATAATTACAATTTATAACAAATTAATACTCAGAATCTTTTTTTTTTTTTAATAAATACACGAAAAAAAATATAGAAGAAGAAAAAGATAGAAAAATCCCGAAGAAAAATATAGTGAATTTCTATTACTGTTTTTATTTACTTATCTTTATTCCTTTATTTAGTTATATCGCGCACTGTACCAAAAGAACACACCTTCTAAACTGTATATATGTAAAAGGGCTTGTCCCGTGAATAAATAAATAAATAAATAAATAAAATTGATAGAAAATATAAAATATTTATGCTGCTTCGACTGAAAATTTATTTTTCATAAATCCTTTCGTTTCTAATCTAAATGGATTTACAGGGCAGACTTTTTCTCAACGTTCGTGCAGTACTTCGTATGCCATTCGAGGCTTTGACGCGCTGAGATTTCGCGAAGAAACGAAGAAAACGTTAATTTGCATTTGAATCCCGGAGTCTCGTGACATTTGATCGCGATCACTCGAAAGGATTTTTTTTTTTTTTTTTTACATTTTAGCACAATGGAGCGAGACTCGAAGGGAGATATACATGCAGCTGTGTAATCTCTCGCCGCAAGAGCGGAATCCGGATTGAGCCAGAACGTAAAAAAAAATCGCTAAATTCAACGACCTCTGCACCGCGAGGGCCGGGGGGAACGCATCGCTAAACAATCGTTCGTCTATTGATACGTTTCAGCGAGGTTAGAGCAAAGTTACAACGGCGATGTTACACGAGACGCCGAGTGTGTTTTTGTCACATGATCGCGGACAACCTTTTTTTTTTTCTCCTGAATTCAAACGCCACAAATTCGTCAGCAGACGCGTCAGCGTCTCGACGAGTTGATAATAAAAATCTTTCCTTTTTGTTTTTGTTTATGCGCAATTCTGAGATATCCCAATTTACATAATTAAATAATTATAATATTACTATGAAACAGCAATAATTATATTATTCAATCAAGAATAATAATCATATATTAAATTATTTATCGTAGAAAAATAGTAATTACAAATTCTTCGTAATTATAAAAGTTGCGATTGTTATTTTTTTTTTTTTTTAATGGTCATAATTACTTTTGCTTCCTCATACGAGGAGCTTTGTTTTTCATGAAACAAACGAAAAATTGCGCAATTTTCATGCCAGAGATCTTAAAATGTGTCAAAATGTCCAAATATCACATTTTTAAAAAAATGTCTGGATGTGTTTGCAAAATTAAAACTTCTATAACTTTTGAGAACGGTTTGAGCTGCAACGCTGCTTTTTCGTAGACAAGTAAAGCAGTACAGCCACTCCTTTTTTTTTTTTTTGCAATTTTTATCGAAATTCCTCGACAATTACGAATTTTGTCATTTTTAAATTTTCAAAAAATGTCCCTGATCGCTCCAACTCGGAAAATTTTCAAGATATCGGGCTAAATTTTTTCTTTTTTTTTTTTACAAGTAGACGAGGAGACAATGATGTTTGGCATTGAGTTGGGAGAATTTTGAAAAAAATTTGAAATTTTCAAAATAATGTCCTTTAGCGCTCTAAATTTCGTAAATTTGAAGATACCGAGCCAAATGTTTTTTTTTTTTCACAAAAATAGGCTAGGGGATAATTTTTAGGCTAGGGAAACTTTGTGGCCTGTTGTGTAGCTTTGCATCATTGAAAATAACAAGTAAGCAATGTGCAAACTTTTTTTTCATTCAATTTTGTCACTTTGACTTGTGATTTTTTTTTTGTTTTTTTTTTTTTTTAATTCGTCATATATCAGTTCTGTCGTAAGACTATCTCGAATTGTATTGTTTGTTTTTTTGTATTTTTTTTTATGAGCGTTCTCGCATTGTTGGGGATATAAGAACGAGAAAAACACGCTCGATTTATGTTGGTTTTTATTTTTATTTTTATTTTTTTTTTTTGCTGTTGTTGTCAGATTACGAAAATCCCGTGAAGAGGAGAAGGGTTCCGTGTGCGAGAGCTTTGAGGATCCAATTCGTCGCTTTCGAATGGGGTCGCGGACGATTGAGTCCCGGCTCAATTATATATATATATATATATATATTCATGAGGGAAGCAATCCTTTTTATCAGAAAATAAACATTGGCCCGTTGCAAATAAACTTTTTTTTTTCCACTAGAAACCTTTTTCTTCTCAAATTTAACAGAAATATAATTTGGTTAATTGTCAATTAACGAAAATTATCGTCATCATCTCAATTAATTGAACATAATTACACGTTACATGACTCTTTATTATGATTTTATTAAAATAATGATTTATCCGACGATTCAATAGCACGGAAACTAAATAAAATTGATTTTTTTTTTTTTTTCAAACTTCTTATAGCTCGGTTTCATGATACTTTTAGTAAGTTTTCCGATGTGGAACTAACGCGAGTAAATCAGTTTTCGTATCGCGAACGTTGCAGCCGCCGATTGTAACGTCCGGTCGATCGCATTTTACCCCCAATTATACGCCCCCTTACGATGGAAAAATCTCGTAAGGATGCCATTTTCAACTTCGGACGTGTACAGAGCGAGGTCCTGATAGAGCGAGTGACTCGAGCGAAAGGGTAAAAGGGAAGAAGAAAAAACGTCGAAATTTTGACGTTTGATGGAAAAAGGAATTTCAGCCATATCGCTAATATTACGAAAACATAAATTCGTGAAATTTGAAAATCCTTGTCAATTTCTATATGTCAAGCTCCAAAAAAAAACTTCTCAAAACATAATCACAGCAGCAATAATAATAATAATAAGTGTTATTGTTATTATTATATTAGTAAATAATAAATAATTGGTCAAAAGTTTCTCTTTTAATAAATACGAATATTTTTTTCAAAAATTATTAAAAAAGAATGTATTGCTTTATCTGTAAAAATGGTTATATCTATACAAAAAAAAAATTTAATACTTAAAATTTCATTGAATAAATCAATGATTGTTCATTCGAATGATTTCCATGGGTCTCTGCACATGTGTTCTCAATCGAAAATAGCTTCGTCCAGGTCCCGATTCGTCTCGTCAATCGTCTCTCATATAACTATCGCGATTTTTCAGAGAGAAATAGAAAGAGAGAGAGAAAGAGAGAGAAAGAGAGAGAGAGAGAGAGAGAGAGAGAGAGAGAGAAGAAAAATTAGTTGAGAGGAAAAAAAGAGTCATAGTCGAAGTCAAAAGGGGGAAAAAAAAAGAGATACAGAAGATCCTGTAGATACAGTTTTGTAGAAAGGATGATGAGGTTGACGAGACGCTTTGGCGTTGCTGCTTGAAGCAACGATAATGTAAACTGAATGTCCCAATACCGGACCATGCCTCAGTTTTGGACCACCCATCCAATTATAACAAATAATCAAGTGTGAATTAAATGTAAGTAAAAAAACAAAAAGAACGATTAAATTGATATCTGTGATTATTCATGCATGTTTATAAAAATGCTCCGAATAGTTCACAAATTGTTGGTAATTTTATTTTAAACATATGTGAACGCATACACGCCGTTTTGAGAATTGAACTCTGCATTAGTCAAGCAGATATGCTAAAAGGAATTGCGAAAGCTCTAAATTTTTAATTTTTTAATGATTATTTAAGAATCGAAAGTGCTGAATTCGTCGATTGGAGGGTAGTGGGATCAAATCCCGGTCAATGACTTTTTTTTATTTTTTATTTACAGGGTTTTAAATAAAAATGGAATATAACAGCTTTAAATTCATTCATCGATCTTTCCTAATTGCTAATTTATAAATAATTATATCTATAGCCGGACGAAATTTCTACTCGGGTTTTATCAGGTCCAGATAAGGCGTTTTATCAAGGCCGGATGAAGCGCCTGATCAGGGCCGAATGAGGCGCCTGATCAGGGCCGGATTTACCAAAGCGTTACACCCCTGATCAGGGCCGGAGTTATTTAGCCTGATCCGGGCCGGATTTAGTATTGTGGCAACCTGATCAGGGCCGGATTTCACCCTGATTAAATTTCTGCTCGGGTGTCATTTCTCAGTGGTTTTGACTATAATTTCGAATGAAACGATGGCTCTTTGCGCCAAAAAAAAAAAAAAAAAAAAAAACATCGCATTTTTCGACTTGTTGCAAAAATGATCGCGAAGAATCACTTGTAAAGTGATAGTTTGGACGTTCGCGATTATATTGGTACACGCCAAACGCATATGTTGTACCCATATCGAGCCGCGCGTGTGTCCCCGGGTATTGGAGACGCGCATGCGACTCGGCTTAGACCCAGTAGCGGATCACAAAATTCTTCGATGATAACCTTATAAAACCGCGGAAAGTGGAAACGTTTCGTGACGTATTAACGCAGTGGCTCGATATGATCGATATCAGGAAAATTGTCTTCGATAAGTTAGTACTTGTATCGTATTTTCTCATATAATACTATCGCAAACCATGATTTTTTGCCAGTAATTGCCAATATAGGGACACGTTATGGTCCCATATCGGGACACATCCAATAATTCTCGTTAAACTTCTGGTACATTTTTGCATTCGTCGATGTTATTGCGTATAAAGCATCAGCTACTAATCATAGGGCCAACTATAGCGTGACTTTTCGAAACTAATACGATCGATCAGATTTGCATTCGCCATATAGGTATATTTCTTCGAAGCGCTTGATACGTTTGTCCGTGAAAAATATATTAGATTTTTTATAGAATCTCAGATGGTCCGGTGTTGGGACATTTACCTTATAGCATCGTCGCGACGACACACACACACACACTCACACATACACACGACACGATCGATCCCCGAAGGAAACGAGCCCACGTTGCTACTCTATATATCGCGACGTGAGGAAAGAGAGAGAAAGAGCTTGCAGTGACGCGCTTCCGGGAGTTTCTATATATATATATATATATATATATATATATATTTATTTATATAAATATAAACGTACTGAAAACCAGGGACCCCGATCGCTCTGTACTTTACCCCTCTCGATAAAACCCTTTTCTCATCCACCCAACACCGCCATTGTGTGTACTTTTCATGTGCATGCCATCAATGTATATCTCGACATGCTATACAAGCACGGAAATGATAACCATGGAAAAATAAATAAAATAAAAACTTTTTACGAAAAACGCGTTCCGTCTCTTCGAGATTTTCTTAGCTCCTATATATATGCTCCCAGCGAACCAAAGCTCTATACGATATACATGAAAACTTCACGTTCTATCGTTGGAACTTTTGTGTCACGAGAACTACAGGAATAGGCAACATTCGATTTTACAACGCATTTTAAACATCCCCCACCAGAAACTAGAAATATGACTGGATCATCGTTATTCATCAAATTAATCAACATTTTATTTTTATTCGAATTAAGAATTTTTTTTTTTTTTTTTCGAGTCCAGCGTTAATTGCATCGAAATTTCATGCAATTTTAACGATTATGTGCGCGAAAAAAAAAAATGTTGGTTCTTCGAATCTTATTTGATTGAAAATCTCACCCTCCGATGACGCCAAACTACCAAGCTCGTTGTGAAAATCTCAAAAAGCGAAACAGTGAGAGGGGAAAAAAAAAGTACGAGCTTTTTTTCTTCCTCGTCGTTGTGATTAATCAAAGTATAATGAAAATATACGACACAATTGAAACGTGAAATTTTCGTATACAGAATGATATAATTTGTGTTTAATTCTCATTTTTTAATTCATTCCAAATTCTTGGGTATTCCAAATAATTCTGAGCTACTGCACGAAAGTTATTTCAATTTTTTTTTTTTTTTTTTTCTCGATATGTACAATAGTTTTTCTCGAGAGTGTCAGATTCAACGATTGTGAACATTGATTTTCGAGAAACTGTGCGGAGAATCTCATTGCGTGTACCAATTAACTTTACGTCAGTTATCGTTATCAATTACCTTGGAATATCGAGTGAAGGTATACGTAATCACGTGACCATTAACACACGTTCAAAATCAAGTGCAGGGGTATATATACATGTAGGCTTTGTGTTCAGCTTCTTGCTGTACCGCACGTCCTCTTGGGAATCTCTAATAGACACTTTGACCCTCTATTGTGCCCCCCCCCCCCCCCCCCCCCCCGAGCCCTCGTCATTTCCACACACACACACACACACACACACACACACACACACACACACACGTTCTCTCCCTCTGCGGTATACGAATTTATCATTCAACCCTCCCGAGGATATAACGAACCGAGAGACACGAACAGATTTTCTTCTTTATCGCCTCTATATCATCGTTTTAACCTAAACGGCTAAACGGCAACCCATAGCTTAGTGCTGGCTTTTAAAACGATACACGCCTCAACCGCGTGTTCATTTTTTTAATTCATATTCGAAATCATCGCTCTTTAATATTGCAAAAAAGTTTTTCGTACTTTGCGAAATAATTCCGAATAATTTTCATACGATTTGGAGCATCTATATGTACCCTGCAGCTCGAGCATCAAGAAGCACGGCAAAAGACGTAACTCTTAAAACTCTCGTGGTATACACGCGGTAAGCCAATCCGCTCGGACGTTTCTCAACGCTGGTATACTATATACAGTTATGGACAATTATTGTATGTTGCACCTAAACTACAAGGATCGAAAAGCTCGTAGTGACCGTGACTGTATATCTGCGTCGGAGGAAGAGGCACATTATGCTCAATCTAACGTAAGCAGCGGTGGCTCCGTCCGACTATCCGCCAACTCGTAACGGCGTCGTCGTCGTCGTCGTCGTCGTCGACGACGACGACGACGACGACGACGACGACGATGACGATCTATATGACATGTATGACGCGGATCGCGACACTCGCGCGACCTGCCACGAAACGTTTTGCCGGTGAGTCACTCATCACCGGAGCAATATAACACAATATATATACAATGAAAGGAGCCAGCATACATCAAAGCGTTTTGATGTGGTTTGAGCTTTGGATGAGTCTCCTCCACCATCAAAAGACTCTCTCTCTCTCTCTGTACCCACGGACACGCGTAACGATAAATCGAAAAACAGGATTTTTTTTTTTTCGAACCACGATCAAAAATCCTAGCGAAAATATAATGGCCGAAACAGAGTGTACTATCCAATAACAGAGCTCTAACGGAACTTTCCGCGTGGAAATTTTCCGGTGCACTCCTATAATAGATTGACTCCAGGCACTGGCCCAGTTTTGTCTCTCTGGACTTTTTCAAAAGAGGCCACAGGCGACCTTAGCTGGGTAAATTCTTTCGTGTTGCATTTTGACACCGCAGTTTTTGCTTGCACCAGTCACGCTAAGGCATACATCCTGGCCAATTACTGCCCAGAAATAATATGAATTGATGGCGCCATCGCCAATATTTTTTTAAATCGGCTCATCTTGAGACAAAGGCTGCCCAGACAGCAGCCAGAAATTCCTAAACGAAAATTTATCGTTGCTAACCAGACGGGACCTGATCAGGAAAACTTCCGATTTGTTCCCCAAGAAAAATGCTGATGCGTCACTTTTTATATCTCTGTATACCAGTGGACGAAGAGATGCGCAATATTATCTGGGCTTGAATTTATCCTAACCTCCTTTTTGTTAGAAGTTCTGTTGTTGTTTGTATGTCTGCACCAAGTGCGGGGGGGGGGGGGGATACTTTTCATAATTGCCACATGGTGTACAATATGGAAAATTGTGAGGTGTTACGGAGTTTGTGTGCAGTGGACAAAATTGTGGAACGATGTCTTATAAAAGTCTTAAACCGCCAAAGGGTTAAGATGCGTATATATATGGATCGTTGCTGAATTGTACAAAAAATGTGATAAGATGTGACTCAAGACAAAAGTTGTGATACCTACATCCAACCAAAAAATAATAAGAAAATTCATTTTTCGGCTATAATATCATTTTATTTCAATCTAGCATAGTCAACTGTGAGGTACGATACGACATAACCTCCAAATTTTAAACCAGGGGGGGGGGGCTCTATAGTCACCAGCTGAACCGTTCCTGGCTAGGCTGGCTAGGTAGAAATGAGATATATCGGGGATGCGCTATTCAGCCCCTAGACAGTTTTGATTATCTATACAGGCCTATAGATATTGCAATGGTATACGCATGCAGCTTGGGGCTAGCCAATATTCGTAGTTCAATCTCGCCCAGTGACTAAGAAAACTGTCGATTCGTTACCCCAAGATTGAGTTGAAGCTTTCATACGGATTAGGCTCTCCGAACAAGCCTACCGAATTGCAACTCTACCGGTATAACAACTCTGCCAGATATGAGCAACGCCTAAGATCTCTATCCAATAAAAAAAAACTGTAGTAGATCGAGACTTTCGCCAACGTCCAATAACATATGTACCAGAATGTGGCCTTCGGGAACATCTATAATCGATTACAAGTCTACCAGATAACAACTCTCTATACGGCGTGACTGTTACCAAATTACCGACAGATTATTCGAATAAAGTACAGGTAGTCACAATTCCCCAAATGAGAGAACCGCCAAAAAAGTAGAGCTAGATCAGTTCAACCGGGTCAACCGTATACAAGTGATCAATATATAGTGCTCCAGACATTTTCTCGTCTCATTGAGCGAGATTGCTGGCGCTGTACTGACTTCCGCGTGGAACGGATTGAAGTTTTCAATTTTTTTTTTTCTTTTTTTCTTTTTGGCAAATCTTTTATCGTTCGTTTTTCGGTGATTTTCAGATTGATCGGAACGTTTGCTCGTATACGATAATTATATAAGCCAGCAGGAAAAAGGGATTTTTTAAAAAGAAAATAAGAGAAACGCTTCGCGAAAATCGATGACCATTGAGATAGTGGCGCTTCTATAATAGGTCTCGAGCCATATATATGCAACGAAAAATTCGAGCTAATATACGACAGATCTTTCTCAAGCCTCATCTCAATGTCAAATCTCAAATGAGAGTCATGAAAACTTGAGCGAGTCGGTTGATTTCGGACCGGGGGGCATAAACTTGATTGAAAATTGGCCGCGTGTATGCTCTTGATGGATGAATGGAATATCTTACACGGTATGCATGAGTAACGAACGAGAATTACGTTGCACGTTCCGGTCACAACCGGAATGTTTGGACTCCTGCTCCGCGTTTTATAAGCACGCACGAGACACGTGCAGATTCGTCTTGGGTAATGTATACAGAGATTTTTTTTTTTCTCTCTTTTTTCTTATAACTTTTGCGATGCCCCATTCAACGCCATCAGCGTTGTCCCAACAGGCTTAAGGATAAGGTAGACCCCAACGATCGAGAGACTCGTCAACTCAAGGGCGTTTTCAACAATTTGAATTACTTGAAATTTTTTAGCATCGTCATTTACTCGTCGAACAAATAACCACAACACAATTTTTCACGCAACCTTCGTGAATTATTATTTAAATTAATAAGGATCGTTTCTGTTTTCACAAAAATCTCAAGTTGTGCGTTTTCTTTTTTAATATTTCCTGAAATTGTTTTTCGAATTATTTATAAATAGAATGAAAGCATCGCCGATTCGAGGATACTTTTCATCGTAATTATTATTTTCTTCATATCGCAAATTTATTTTTATCATCAACGAACTTAATTTTTTTTTTTTTTTTTTTTAATTAATTCAATAGCACAATCGATATATTATAATGTGATGTGAGGATATATTTTTGTATTGCATTATCATTACGGTATAGTATAGCGATTTGGAATAAATATTGAGCCTCTCTAATATATAATCCAACTAATACGCGTCTTGTGGCTCTCAGGATTCGATATCAATTTCTTATCGGGATCGAAACAGACAGACACGCACGCTCTCTCTCGCGGCGACATCCATCTCTATGACCAAGGACGATAGCGTCAAGGACTTCTTAGGCAAATCTATCGAGCTATCGAGGAGATGAAATATCCTATATTTGACTCAAACGTTTCACGTATGCGAAGTGCTGGACTAATAAGTCACAGATTTTCATACAAGTGCAATTATTATTACTATTATTATTATTATTATTATTATTATTATTATTATTATTATTATTATTATTATTATTATTATTGAAATATGACGGAGTGAAAAAAAAAACAATTTAACGAAAATTAAAGTCCAAAAAAATTATCAACATTTGTTCGAATGTCGTTTCTTTTGCAATGCATTTTTTTAATTACCATTTTTTTTTCAGAATTAAACCCGAAGATTTATTTCGAGATTAAATTTTGACAAAAAGTTGACCCAAAACTATATCCTGAACTGATCCCGATACAATTTTCTCCTCATAATTATCGAATAATTATCGGCCAGAAGAATAACCACTGTAACTTAGTCCCATTAGTTGAGAATTTTGACTGACTTCTTCATTCGATCCGTATCAATATTTCATATGGTCATGATTATTTGTTTGGAAATTTTTTTCAAAATGATTTTTTTCGTTCTATTTCGCTGTGTCGAAAGCCAAATATTGTACGAGCATATAACGTATATATATATATATATATCGGGGCAGTTAAAAAAAAGGGCCTTTTTTTTTTAGATTTCGCTCTTCTCCGAGATTCTTGTACTTTTTCACTAAAAAAAAATAGCTCACGCGAATAAAGGGCTGAGCTGTAAAAATTTTTTTACTACTGCCTCGGCGACGTTGAAATTTTGAAAAAAAAGGGGCTATTTTCGGGAATTTCAAAATTGAGATATCCGTAAATCCTTCGGTGGCTATGTTTTGTATAACGAAACAAAAGTTCTTGTCAAACCCGACAAACAAAAGTTTTTGTCAAACCTGAGATGCGCGTGTAATTTTTTTTTTTAGTACCGAAAAATCTATATTGAAATTCGTATAAACTAATTTTAAAATAGATTTTTCGGTACTAATAAAAATCGCACGCATCTCAGATTTGACAAAAACTTTTGTTTCGTCATATATAAAACATAGCCACCGAAGGATCAGAGCCTTTTTCAAAATTTCAACGTCGTTGAGGCAGTAGCAAACATTTTTTTTTCAGCCCAGCCCTTTCGCCTGAGCTATTTTTTAGTAAAAAAAAAAAAGTATAAAAATCTCGAAGAGCGAAATCTTAAAAAAAAATGCCCTTTTTCGAACCGCCCTATAATGTATATATAAATTACACGCTGAATGGGCTAACTCAGAATTTTCCCAACGACAACGGAACTTTTGGAAAAGCATTATCATCGCAGTGGACGTAAAGTTACGGCTTCGAAACTATCAGTTATCTATTAGTTTAAGGGGAGGTTGTTCTCGTTATTCCCTCGTGTGTCTCGTATAGTTATCGGCGAGACGTCAGCTTTGCGATAGCGAGAGGAAAATCGATCAATTTCATTCAAGCCAATCAAAAATTTAGCAATCGCTGTATAAACAAATCTTTTTAATTCCCACCAATTTTTATTTAACAGAGGTAAACATTTCCGTTTGTTTTTTCTTCTTATAATTCAAAAAAATTTTATTGAGTTATAAAAAATTTTTTTTTTTGTATCAATTTTTCTCGTTAATCTCGAACTAAAATCGATGTAGCGACGAGAATATCTGACAAGCGTTTCCTACGTCACATCCAGGGGCGGTTGCGATATATATCGTTCTCGATGCAATAGTGCGAGCACACTTTGAACGATAAAGTGTCGTCTTCGTGGCGTGGTTGCCTCATAATCCGAGTATTACAAGTGCAGCAGGCAACATCGTTGCCGGAACAAGAACGAATTTAGGCGCCATTAATGTCGTACTACGAGCGTGCCCGCGTTTGCGTTTCACGAACGTGCACAGTGCATCAATCGGTTAGATAACCAGTCGTTTAAGGGGTCGTGGCATACAAGAGAGAGAGAGAGAGAGAGAGAGAGAGAGAAGCTCATATAGACATGAGCACTCAGTCCGAAACTCACCGGATTGTTTATATCCATAAAACGAGACAGAAGAGATTAAGGGGGCACATATACGTCGTCTCAAAGGCCTTTTTACTTTAGCCTAAGAATAATGGCGGGGTTGAGGTGGACATGATACTTTCATGTATAGAAAGCTTGGATCATTGCCTACAAAATGCCTCATTGACATTTTTCAAATAAACATTACAGCTTTAACACAGGAAAGTTGGCAAGTCACTGCGAAAAGCTTGCGCGCAGAATTTCTCAAGACAGACTTATATCCCCGATCGAGCTGAAATTTTAACCGCATCTTGAAAGAATGCGGCGAATAAAAATGATGAACCAGCTGTGAATTTCACTGATAATTTATCAATTGGCAGAGATTTAAATATTTGTTTCTCGATATTTTGATTTTTATTGGTGCATAATATAAACCGTATCTTAAAAATCAATCAATGGATCAAGTTTGCAGTTTATCATTTCATCGTGGATGAATTCAGCAATTTTTGCCCAAAATTTGATCCAGATCGGTTCAACGATTCTCGAGATATCCTGAGCGCAAGCTTTACGCATTGACTCACCAACTTGCCTATCTATTACAGCCATAAACTACGTTTATTTTGTAAAATGTCAATGATGCATTTTGTAGGCAATATGATCCAAGCTTTCTACCTAAAGTATCATTTTCATCCCAACTCCATCGCTATTGTTGCAATAGACCTCTAAAAAAAAGGCCTTAGAGACGCATGTGTCCCCTATTATAGCAAGATGGTAACGAGGAATCAAATCAAATATTTTATTTTTATAATTTGCCCAATTTTTTTTCTTTAGGATTTGCCTGTGCTTTGACAATTTTATAATTTATAATTTCATTTTTCTAATTCTGTTTTTATTTATTTCGCATTTTCGAAAACAAAAAAAAAACAAAATTCATTAAAGAAAAGATCTCGAGAACGAGCGTTTTTCTGGTTCACCGATGAAATTTCTCTCGTCCGTGTTCATTGAACGGGGCAAAGAGTAGAGAAGCATAAAAAATGAAGAAATGGAAGAGAAAAGAAACGTGTAAATAGACTCTCGTCGTCGACGACGACGATGACGACGACGACGACGACGACGACGACGACAACGAGCAGTTTTACTGATGCGATGGGCAACACGCGAAAACAAGGTTTAACGTAGCGATAACTTTAGTAGTGGCTTCGTGACGAGAATCGACCATAGCGAGAGCAATTCTGTATCCTAAGGAAACGGAAATGCTCTCGAGCCTGGGGAAGTACACGGAGAAAATTCTCTGCCTTTTTTTTTTTTAATTTTATATAAATTTAAGCGCTCCTCTTAATTTGTTCTTTTCGTCGAGGATTTACATTCGGATGGGCACTATTAGAATTAAAAACCTCTTCTAATGACTTTGAAATTTTTAAAAAATCATAAAAAATTATTACTTAAATTATATATATATATATATATAAATCGAAAAAAAAAAAACAGATTTTCGTAATTTTTTTCACGATAATTATTCGTAATTGTCACCAAGAAATTAGGAATAAGTTTAACGACACAATGAACATTTTGCTATTCACAAAAAGAAAGTCTGAATATTCATTATGAAATCATAATTATTTCGAATCAGTCCGACACAATGGAGAATAATTTTCTTATTTCACCGATCTAATGGAATGTCAGGTTAGGGAGAAAAAAAATTAATTTTCATTGAAAAATCTCGACTGTTGGAAAATTAAAAAAAAAAAAACAAAAAATCATAATTTTTCATTTTCCCAAATTATTTTATTGCTTCTGATATCCACAAACGATGGACAAGAGAGGGGAGAAGGATGGGGGAGGAAAAAAAACTACAAAATTATATACAGGGCCAAGGGCGCAAGGGACTTGGTTGGCGCGTCACGCGAGCGTATAAGGCCAAGATCGATAACTGCATCACAGTCCGAACCGCTATAAGCTCGGTTGCAACGGTTCATACATATATAGCTGCATATTCGAGATTAAGCACTCTCGACGGAAAACGTGATGGGCAAAAAAAAAAAGAGAAAATTTTGATACAACGTAATTTTCCGTTTTTTTTTTTTAATCCCCTCGTAACTTTTTTCGTAAAAAAAAAAGTCGTTCCCAATTGGAACACGTATTTTCTCAATTGAGGATTTCGCGTTGTTACGCGAACGGGATTTTCACGAGTCCGGTTCACATTTTGGAAAATCGAGAAAAACCGTTTACCGATAAATGGGATTAAAAATGCGATTGAAAAAAAAAAAATTACGAGTCTTTTAATTCAGTTGAGAAATAAAATATGCATTTTCGTGCCAACATTTATTTTGTGATAGAATAAAAATGATTTTTCCATTTCTTTTTTTTCCATCAATAATATGGAAATCATTTTCAATGGAAAAAAAAAAATTATTTCAACAAAGTCAACGTAATAATGACATAAAATAAAAAAAAATTAAATGAAATTGGAGAAACAAAAAAGCGATTTTCCTTGGATTTATTGGAAATCAGGATGAATTGAAATTAAAATATTGACTCCACAATTATCTCGATGAATATCGTTGAGCATAAATGTCAATTAAGGTGGCTCATCAGTGAATTAAAAAACCGGCGATACGAATGAAACTTCGGGAGATGAATGAAGAAGATGCAATGAACGCTCTCTCAAAATTTCAGGGTATGTTGCCAGGCAAATTATTGCGAACGAGTAATTTAAAATTACCTAATTTAGCATGGGTCTTATGGCAGTTGATTCCATTTTCACCGGAAGTGACATGATACCTTTTGATAAAGACGAGAGTTCTTATTCAAATTTTGAGTATTGAAAGATGAAATCGTGAACTTTCCAATGGTATTTAAAAAATTGTGACTAGTGTTGTCACTGATGGGCCGCCTTAAGAACTCTGTTCGATCGAGAAATCGACTGAGAAGAATCAAGACTCGAGAGAGAGAGATTTGAATTTCCCTCTCGCTTAAGGATGTATCGGACGTACCTTCCCAACCAAAAGTGACTTTCGTCGACAATATTGCATACTTCATGATGAGATAAAAATCACAAAAAATTCAACTACAATAAAGACGATAAGATTACATTTTAATAATAATAATGCCCAAAAGTTATCAATAAATTGTCCAAAAAAAATATTGCTTAATAAATTTTTAGGGAATGTTTTTTATTGTTGTCATGTGAAATGAATTCGTTGATTTTTCTGACGACACATGAATTTTTTTTTTTCAAATTTTCTTATCATTTTGAAATTTCGGCTTTCGAAAATTTGTAAAGGCTGTGTTTACGAAACTATTCGTTCAATGCCCTGGAAACTTCTTAATTGTATTATACAACGTTTTTACGAAAACATGTAAAAAATTCACGATTTTTCCTTCATTTTTGAAAATTAAAAAATTTTCGAAAACCGAAATTTCAAAATAATAAGAAAATTTAAAAAAAATTCATGTGTAGTCAGAAAAATCAACGAATTCATTGCACTTGTCAAAAAAGAACTTTCCCTAAAAATTTGTTAAACAATGTTTTTATTTAATCAATTTATTGATAACCTTTTGGCATTATTATTATTCAAAATTAATCTTCTTATCGTCTTTATTGTCGTTGAATTTTTTTCGATTTTTATCTTATCATGAAGTATGCAATATTGTCAACGAAAGTCACATTTGGTTGGGAAGGTACGTCCGATACATCTTATAATATTCAAGTTCTATGTTATTACTGATACTGCCTGCCTGGTGTGATAGATTACTTTAGATAAAGTTGAACAATTTCATGGTTCGAATATTTTCTTATATCAATTCCAACAATTTCCGAATAACTGGAATAATCTTCGAATTATTAAATAATCACAATATTTTTCCAATAATTCGAGAACAGTTCAAAATTATAGAATGTTTCGATTCAAACCTTTAATCGAACAATTCGTAATTAATTTGGCTCGAATTGATAATAAAAAAAAACTAAAATATCCTCACGCATCCCTACTAAAGATCAGTGAATGTAAAAAAAAAAAAAAAACGATAAACCATCAATTTCCAAAGGAATAGCCTAAATTATCGCAATTGTATACCTCAAAGTCAAGTTTAAATTTCGATTGTGTTAATTGAACAACCTACAATATAATGTGACCGAATAAAGTCAATTGCACACGAGTGATCGCCTTTTGTGCAAAAAAAAAAAAATATCAATGGATAGACCGAAAGAGATACTGAACAATGATCGTTCATAAAATTACACCTATTCGGGATTATGATGAACGTTTTTTTTTTTTTAATTTTTATTTGTCGAATAAATTATTTAAATCGTCCGGATATCGCACGGGAAAATAGAAACAGTAAAAAATACAAGGGCTATACACAATCAATTCGCGTTCGACTCGAGCAATCGCACAGAGATATATTTACTGCAAAATAACACACTGCCCAAAATACAGTGTGGCAAATGTGAATTTTTACAGTTTCTGCACAGTCCTCGTTGGACTCGAGCTGCTCTGCTGTTTTTTTTTTTTTTTTTTTTACTGAGACCACTGATGTATTTACAACACTAAACTGTAAATAAACCAGCATACACTGTCAAAATCTCAGTGCGCACAGATGATAAAGTCACGAAATGTCGAAAAAAAGACTTAAATTACTGTGGCACACGGTAAAATTAAATATGTCACTCTGCATTCAATACTGTGTACACCGTAACCTTTGCAGTTTGCGTACCAGGAATAAAACCAGCGGTCACATATTATGAGTTCCACAGTTGAATTTTTTTTTTACTGGGAACACTGATGTATTTACAATACTAAACGGTAAATAAACCAGTGTACCCTCTGTCAAAATCTCAGTGTGCACAGGACAAGTCGTGATTTTTCTAGGAAAAGACCTAAATTACTCAGTTGCATCGTAAAATTAAATAGGTCACCCTGTTTTTTTTTATGCAGTTTATACCGTGATTTTCGCTGTTTCTTTTTTTCCGTGCGGTCGAATCCCTGAACAATTTTCAGTATCATTTGACCATGATAAACAATTTAGGTTTCATTTACACGATTTTATGAACAATCGCCTGAAACTTCCTGCATGGCCATGTATGGCTCTCATCGGGGTCTACCGCTTCGTCTTTTGACCATCGTTCTTCCCATAAATATACCCAAATAACATTGAACAAACGAGCAATATATGCTTTCTTTCAAAAATATAGACGTATGCTCCACATATAATATGTGCATGCGTTGAAAGCCACCACCTAGATAGAGCAGCATACACGTTGAAATAGATGTGGTGAAATCGTGTGCCCTGGGTTGTTTATATGTAACAATGGTCGAGGGTATGAATACAGCAAAGACCCCACGTTAAAGTGGAAACGCAGAGACACCGGAGCGAGATGATGGCAAAGACGTGGCTTTCGTGATGGATGAAAGCGGGACAGAAAGTGCATGGGCGAAGGGAAAAGGGTGCACGGATAACTGCACACACGCACACCCAGAAATACGAATGTGCATGTTGTACAGGGCTCCCGGAAGGGTGAACGTTGCGGGGTAGGGTTGTTGGGGTGAAGAAATGAGAGGGGCGGGGGAGGGTAGAGAGGCGCCGCAGGCGAGATCGGTAGGGGTTGTATCGACCGCGCCGCACTGCGGGGCTTTATCCCCACTATTCGTATTTCCCTGCTTTTAGCAACCTCTGATTGCTCCAAAGCCGAGTACGAGATTGCGCTCTAACGCTCTTCCAACATTTCTATAACCAGACCCATGTTCAACCCTTTGTCCCCCTCACGCGCTTTTAACTTCATCCACCCCCCTCTCTCTCTCTCTCTCTTTGTGTGTGTGTGTGTGTGTGTGTGTGTGTGTGTTTTTTGTGCTACCCCTTCGCCTATCGCGATCTCTTTCTTCAACCATCGATAGTCCGCTTGCTACGATTCAACCATACATCACCCTTCTCTTACTTTTCGAGTACACAGGACTTGCACACGAATATACACACAGGAGTTAGTAATAATAATTCTCTCGCTCTGAAACTCTTTTTTTTTTTTTTCGTGCAGTTTTCAACGTTGAAATTCCCAATAGACAGCCTCGATCGATCTCCACTTTCCAAGTCTCTTTGCGCAGAGAGCTTCACTGCGATCTACACGAGACTTTCTTCTGGTATACATGAGACGATGGGAGCATTTTCAAAATCAAATTTTTTTTTATTCATTGCATATTGCATATAGTCCCCCGCATCGTCAAAACGGATTATTGTAGGAAAAAGATTTGTTGATCCCTGTGACCGATATGAGTCCCGGAGTTCAAATCTTGCACACACACAGGCGGGGCAGTAAAAATATCACCATGCAATTTTTCTCAAAATTGTTCGAAAATTTCACATTTTTCAGAAAACTTTTATAGAAATCTTCATGAAATGTCTCTGTACTCGCTGGAAATTTTCAAAAATTTGCAGCTTTCGGATGGGAAGTTTTTTTTTTTTTTTACATGAATAGTCTGGGGACACAAGAATTTTTCTCGATCGTTAATAATTCTAGGATTTTCGCACCGAGATATATTAATGCATCATGAATTATTTTCAAAGCTCATTCTTCGCACTATTCGATTGTCCCATCCACATTTCGATGTATTTGGGGGAAAAAAAAAAACAAACGAAGTTGCACAAATGGCTCAAACCTGGAGTTTTTTGTTTCGCAAATTGGGCCCTTGCTTTCCTAATATGACGATAAAATTTAGGTGATACGATTGCACTTTAATGAACTTTAAAGAACAAAGAAAAAAATTGTACGGTTTTCTCAATGACAAAGCTAGCAATATATTTAGAGCATGCAAAACAAGCACAAATTGGGATTTCTTTTTCTGCTAATTTCAAATAAACCTTAATTAGGGGTTGCTGGCTGAAACGACGTAATTTCAATTGCTATATTGTAATGAGAGACCATCGTAGCCGAGAAAATTATTTCGCTAGAGTGAATAAGCACGATGAAGATCTCAGCTTTTCTCTCCCCACCGCGGTGTCTATTGACTCTGTCGAAGTGTCGGATAGATACAAAAAGGGGTATTGTGTGGTTTTGCTACCATTTTTTTTTTTTTTTTTTTTTTGCTGACTAGCTAATACGATCGTGTGTGCCCATATATGATGTCCCCGAGTTTGCTACGTCAACCGTTTCTCCTACCACCCTCATAAATCCCTCCTGTGTCTTCCGTCTCGTCCTTAAATATATATATATATATATATATATATATATGTATAATGTATATGTCGGGTAATTCAACCTGCTGGATGTTTCCCCTATTCAGTTATATCATGGCCCTTTTCGTTGCCTCGTACTACTGGGCCCTGTGAACGCGGCGTCACTTCCGTATTTCGGTCAGTCAACCCCTCACGGTCAAACAATTCTCTCTGCTTATATCGCCGCCAATCCCCCATATATTGAGTTCCACGGGGACCTAACAAAACCGGAAATCCTGTGAGACCCTTCGTGCAATATTTGGGAGGGTAAAGCACATAAGCAAGACTGTAAGAGTGCGAAGAATCATTGAAAATAATAATCGTGATTATCGATTAAAATTATATTTTACCCTAATCCTTTTAGGAGTCAATACACCCCATAATGAATATTAATATTTCAGGGGAACGATTAATCTATTTTATTAATAATTTTTTCCAATCGTACGATTGTCGATATAGCCTTTTTGGATATCCCAGCCCACTTACGTCTTGCAATATCCGTATTTCATTTCTTGAGAGACCCTCCCAGAGTGCGTTGTCGCGGTCACTTGTTTTTCCTTTTCATTATTTCTAGCTGTAAATACGTCGGTTCTGCTGTACCGATGGATATAGCATAAAGTTCTTTGCTAATTAGAAGCCAGGAGAAAGAATTTGGAAAAAAATTGTCCTAATTATTTTTCTTTTCATGTCAATATGCTACCAACTTTGGGATGCTTGATTTTCAAATTGATTCTCCAAAGTGTCGCGGGGTTCTTGAAGCATAAATTTCAATCTGGGGAAACAAGCAAACGCGACTAGCTGAACTTAACTATATGGCTATTGCGAGTCTTTGAGATGACTCGTTTGACATTTATAGTTGTCGTTATATGAGATCGAAACTTGGACTCGATTTGCCAATGATTTTCTCTATAATTTCCATTCAAAAATTGAATGGCTCGATACACCTATGATCCATGCTAATGGGGAAGGAAAGACCTCAACACCAATCGCGGTGCCAGTCTTGTAACTCAAATTCTAACCTATTTTTCATGGACAAACACCAAAACGCTTCGAAGAAATAGCTATGGCGAATGCAAATCTGGCCGATCGTAGTTCCTAAAAGTCACGCTATAGTTGGTAGCTGATGCTTTATAAACAATAACATCGACGAATGCAAAAATGTACCAGAAGTTGAACGTGGATTATTGGATGTGTCCCGATATGGGACCATAACGTGTCCCTATATTGGCAATTACTGGAAAAAAATCATGGTTTGCGGTAGTATTATATGAGAAAATACGATACAAGTACACTGAAAAAAATGGTTCGGGATTTACAATAATACTGTTATTGATGGCCAGTTATAGGTATACTGGTGAAAAAATATTGCCCACACAGAAAATGCAGTAGCCCTTTTAGAAAATCCCGATTGCCGTAAAGTTCATACAAATATGACTAGTGAAGTATTTCTAATTCAACAATAATATCGCTGGTGAAGGCAAAGCAGTTTTGTCTACGGCGCCTATACTGCGCCTTTGTGGACGACACTCAATCGTCTGGCTAGCTTAGTCATTATAAATAGCTGGAAATTTATCGTTTTTGTAAATCAGCCATACTAACATAGCTCGCGAAACTACACTGTATTGTTCAAACAGCTGTAGTAGCTGATTTTTACATGCCTAGCTATTTCAACCATATAGTATGGCTGCGAGAATAACGTTGTGACACATAGCTATACTAATATGGCTCGCGCAACTATACTACGTTTTTGGAACACCTACAGTAATCTGTTAACGCGTGGTGTCTATGCATCTGCCTCGCGCGAAAACGAGACCTCGCTACGCAAAATTTGATAATGAACGAGTTTGTGAAGAAGAAACTGAACGAACGGAATCTTGATGAGCTTATACCAACATTTGAAGGTAAGTCTGTTCTCACTTATCTACGGAATATGTAAAAAAGGACTATTTTTTCTGTTATATAAACGCCAATCGTATAACAAGCGAATTTTTGTAGGTTAGGTCAACTGTCATTTTCCTGCAAGGAGAGTATCATATGTCTCCGGGCCATGGATTCTCTCAAACTTCCAGGTGTGTTTCATTAGCTCTAAAAATCAAGTCTCTTTTGCAAAATATTTATGTATGAATATCATTATCGATAACAGATGATTAAAATAAATATTCATGATTATGAAACATATTGGCTGAATTTTTACTGTGACCCGAATATCCCCTACTATATATACTTACCTATACGAGTATAGGTAGGTACAATATCCTGTAATTTATCTATGTAAAATGAATTTATAATTCAGCCATATTCTTTTGGTAGTATAGCTGGTACGTCTACCTCGTATTCGAGCGTTTATAAAACAGCTCTACCAGTATTGTTGGTATACAAAGAATTCTGCCTACACTGACAAAACTGCTATCTACGAAACAACATTGTATATGTTTGCTTCGGCTATAGTATGGCTGGTGTTCGTCTACCTCGTATGCTAGCGTTTATAAGACAGCTATACTAGTATGGTTGGCATACGCATAACTCGTGATGGTGAACTCAACCATACTATGGTATTGCTGAAATAGAGATACTTGTCAGATTCGCGGAGCTATTGGGTATATGTCTGTCATGACATAGTGGTATGCTTACGCCAACGATATTGTGTCAGTCATATTTGTATGGCTTTATTACCTAGATGGTATGGCAGTAGCGTATTTTCCCATATAATATGGCTGAAGCAATAATAATTATGGCTCGAATCGGGAAACTTTTTTTTCAGTGTATACTAACTTATCGAAGACAACTTTCCTGCTATCGATCATATCGAGCCACTGCGTTAATACGTCACGAAAAGTTTCCACTTTCCGCGGTTTTATAAGGTTATCATCGAAGAATTTTGTGATCCGCTACTGGGTCTAAGCCGAGTCGCATGCGCGTCTCCAATACCCGGGGACACACACGCGGCTCGATATGGGTACAACATATGCGTTTGGCGTGTACCGATATAATCGCGAACGTCCAAACTATCACTTTACAAGTGATTCTTCGCGATCATTTTTGCAACAAGTCGAAAAATGCGATGTTTTTTTTTTTTTTTTTTTGGCGCAAAGAGCCATCGTTTCATTCGAAATTATAGTCAAAACCACTGAGAAATGACAGCGACGAGCTTTCGCAATTCCTTTTAGCATATCTGCTTGACTAATGCAGAGTTCGATTCTCAAAACGGTGTGTATGCGTTCACATACGTTTGAAATAAAATTACCAACAATTTGGGAACTATTCGGAGCATTTTTATAAACATGCATGAATAATCACAGATATCAATTCAATCATTCTTTTTGTTTTTTACTTCCATTTAATTCACTCTTGATTATTTGTAATAATTGGTTGGGTGGACCAAAACTGGGACATGGCCCGGTATTTGGGACATTTACCTTGCTCGTCGTTTTTTCTAACTACTATTCGCCACTATCGTTACCGACCGATCGATTTTCTGCCAGCCATACTTGTTTGTATATATATGAGAGTGTGTGTGTGTGTGTGTGTGTATTCATTTCTCAGTGCGAGATATCCGCCAGCAGCGATTTTCTTCCACGAGCTCTCTCGAATCGTCAGGTTGAAAGCACCCGCGGCACTATACATATCTATTGGGAGGGGGCTTCGTGATTGTCCGCCGACAATCGGGGGACACGCCCGATCGATCCACCGAAAATTTCTCGTGATTTAAAAGATTTGTTTCTTTTTTTTTTTTTTTTTTTTTTTTTTTTTTTTTTTTTTTTTTCCGAATCAAACGAAAAAAAAAATCACTATCGACTTCTCGATTAATCGAGGAGAATTGTTTATCGTAGTAACAAAATTGGGATGCAACGAGTTGATATACTTGGTCGAAAAAAATTGTACTTTTATTACGAATTGGAATTATCGTTTGGCAATTTCAATGGGTCGCAATTGGCAATTAGAATTTCATGAATTACCCGCGGTGTAATTGGCAATTTATGAAAAACACAAATCGCACCTTGTCCATCGTAGAACATGAAAATTTTGGCAAATATTAAGTATTAAGTAAATCAGGCAATTGACAATTAATTATCGAACTTTGACTCGAATGCGAAAATAAAAATGTCACGAGCAACGTTTTCTTGGCTCTCTCTCTCTCGTTTTAACAAAATTGTTTTTAAAAAAATGGTTAAAAAAAAGAGTCTTCAATTTTGTAGAAAAAGTTGTACATATTGCAATGAAAAAAATTTCGAAAAAAGAGATTAGAAAAAAAAAAGGGAAAATTCTAAAAAAATCACACGTATGTAAAGAAATCAAAGAATTAATTCGATCCAAAAAAAAAAAAAATTCTCATTCGTTGACAACTTTTTTTTCGACCAATTTGTTAAAAACTTTTAGGCATTATTATTCTTAAAAATCAAAGTTTTGAAAATCTCCCGAAAGGTTTGGTACTTTTTTTTTTCAAACTTTTACTCCATTGCCAAGTCCTTGAAAATTCTCACCGAATCTCACTTTTGGCTGCAAATACAATTTACGTTTCGATTTCCAGTTTAGATTGAATAAAAAAAAAAAACATCAAATCGCAATTAGGAAGAATTTATCATCATTATTTTTCGAACAAAGATGAATTTTTGCATCGATGATTCATCTACGATCATCTATTTTTCATAAAAAAACGGTTTATAAGTATAATCACTCGACAGGAGAAAACGATTAAGAAAAAAAAAAAAAAAACCAGTTTTCCGATACGAAATTTTCTTGCAATAATACTTCATCCCCGTTGATCCGAAAGTTTTACGATAATCAAAGTTTATATCTCCCATATTGTCTTTTATATTACAGGTGAACCGGATCGTTTCATTGACTCTAATCCCTCGGGGGAAATGACCAAGTACCGCGGGATCACGATAAATCTTCCCCGGCACACTTTATTATATATACTCAATCACGAACGCGTGAGATCGCGAAGAGGTTGTAAAAATAGAGCAGCGGAAAAAATCCGTCTGACCTTCGTTCAGGCGCTCGAGATCGAACCAGAAAAAGAAAACAAACCTTTCTCACGCGAGAGGATTTTTTTTTTTGCATCCTCATATAGAGGAAGCTTTGTTGCAGTGAAAATTTTCTGTTTTAGTTTTCAATGCTGATGTGTTCAAAAATGTGTCAAAACATCAAGAAATACACATTTAGAAAAAAAATGTCCGGATGTATTCGTGCGTGTGGTGTGTGTAACTATTATGAAAAATTGAATCATCTGTATAACTCGATAACCGGTTAAGCTACAGCGATGCAAGTCCGCAGTCAAGTAAAGCACGATAAACCCTTTATATTTACTGTAATTTTTATACAAATTCATACAGTCACTCTCGGATTTTATGTAATTTTCATTTTTTTTCGTAAAATGATCGTACTCGCTTCAACTTTCGCAAATTTCGCGATATCGTGCTAATTTTTTTCATTATACAAAAAAAGATTATCAATAAAGAACGGTTAGTATTGAATTTGACAAAAATCAATGAAAGTGTACAGATTTTATGAAATTTTCAATTTTCCGAAAAATGTTCGCAATCGCTTCAGCTCCCCAAATTTTGAGATATCGTACTAAATTTTTTTTTTTTTTTCATCATTCAAATCATCCTTCAATAATACTATATATAGTATCATTTAATTCTTCAATCAGACTTTGAAATTTTAGATTTTATGAAATTTTAAATTGAAAGATCATTTAAATTTGACAAGAATCAATGAAGCGATTTCATATGTCATGAAACTTTGAATTATTCGAAAAATTTATCTGACAATTTGACAATCCTCACATTTTGAGATATCCAGCTGAAGATTTTTACATAAACGGAATACACGTTCGGATACGTTGCATACATAATTGAAAAAAAAAAGTTGCAAATTGAAACTCGTACATTGCTTCCTCGTAATTTTCGAAATTTTATAAAGAGCTTTTTTCTATCTCACTCACAAAAATTCTTCTATACAACGAAGCCAAAATGGAAAAACTCACTTTCTCGTAGAGGGAGCTTTATAAGCTTTCTGACCTTTCATTCTCAATGTTCAATCGTTTCAAACCTCGAATGTATAAATAAATATTATGGAAATTTGAAAAAAAAAAAATATTTAAACAAAAAAAAAACGTTTTTCTTCTTTGTTAAGGGGTTAGGTACACTTGCAAGGCCAAAAAAAAACTCTTTTGTTCGAGATTTTTTTTTCAAGACAGTTTTCATTATTCATCGATCAATATTTATCAGTTCAAAAGTTACGCATCTCAAGAAATTACAGTAATTTTTTCATGTCAAAAGAGCGATGAGCAACCGAGTTATTACAGCCAATCTCCCAGAGGCCAAAAAAAAAAAAAAGTTGTTTTGCGCTGCGCAACGTAAACTCATGACTGGATGATTTGCAACAAACTGAATCGTTGGAATTAGTTTAAAAACAATATTCTCTTGTACCTGACGGTGAAACATTTTGAATTTTCGCTTTATTTTTTTTTTTTTTCATACAACCGAAAAATCAACGATTTTTTTTTAGTGAAAAAAATTTTTTTTTACTTTGAACATCCGTCATTTTGTCAAAAAAAAATAAATTTTTATAAAATCTCGCCGTCAAGTACAAGAGAATATTGTTTTTAATTAATTCCAACGATTTAGTTTGTTTCAGATGATCCAGTCATGAGTTACGTTACGCACTGCAAAACAAGATTTTTTTTTTTTTTTGGGCCTCTGGGAGATTGGCCTGTAACTCGGTTGCTTATCGCTCTTTTGACGTGAAAAAATTACTGTAACTTCTTGAAATGTCTATCTTTTGAACTGGTAAATATAGATCAATGAATAATGAAAATTGTCTTCAAAAATAAATCTAAAAAAAAAACGTTTTTTTTTTTAGTCTTGCAAGTGTACCTTAATGTAGCAAGATTTTTGGGGTCTTTCGCTATGATTCACATTGGAGAGTAATAAAGGGTTTAAGAGTTGAGAATGATGGAAGATAAAAGCGGATATAGGAGACCTAGAAGATAATAATGTCGTTTATCGTATACTTGTCTTAGCATTCAATCCCGAAAATTACCCCGCATGGACTTCAGTGGAATGACGAATTCTACCAATACGAAAGGCTCCCATGTAAAATTGACTCGAATTAAACGAAAATTCTTCAAGAGGGAAAAAAAAAAGATTGAAAAAAAAAATTCCGAAAAATATCAAATAAGGAAAATATATCGAAGATATCGTGTCCCTTGTCATATCATTATCCCTTTCTTAAGTAAAACTATTGATATCCACAAAGAATCTTTGAATCTTTGTAAATGATGAAAATTTGGTAAATTATTGCTCTCGGATCTTTTCGATATCATATTTATGTATATAGCAATAATAACGACGGAGAGACGACCCAAATACGAGGGAACACTCGGGGAACCTCTTAATTAATTGACCGTCCTATAAATATTTTCAATCGATAAAATCGATAATGGCGTATAACTCGGACATATACCGAAATAAAAGTGATATTTAATCTTCGAAATATAAATCAGTATATCGGAAATCTCAGACTCCGATTGATTAATTCGACCGAACTAATTTTCCTAATTTTTTCTTTTTAAATCAATTTTATTCCTTTTCAATCAAACCTTTTTGATCGAGCCCACATGGATCGATGAAAATATCTCGTGCAATTGAATTTTTTTAATGTAAAAAAACTTCTAATTTGTCTGATTAATCCCGTTACTCGTCATATTTTCAAATCCGTTGAAACGAAAGTAAATCTTGAAGAAATTAAATTAAGATTTAAAAATAGAGAGAAAATTTTTAATAACATTTTTTTTTCCTACTTTCACGAGCTCTGAATTATAATTGGAACCGTTGAAGAGCGTCGTTGTATATGTATATATATATACATACAACGACGCTATATATATATATATATATATGTATATATGCCTTGCGTGGCTGGTTCGATGCTGAACTTTCGAGTATGACGTTGCGGTTCAGGGCGGATTTTCATTTGGCGTTCACGTTGCGTTTCGTCTAGCGTGTGTGGGCTGACCCTCAATATATAATACGTTTCGCCTGGAGTCAACGGCGCGATACTCTCTCGAGGAAGTCTGCCATTAAAAAAAAAAGAAGCTGACCGACAGAACGAACGGATATGAACTCAACGATTTCACGGTGAGACTCACGGTTTTTGTCACGACGATGCGGAAAAATATCGTACTATTCCGTATTATTCCGTTTTAATTATTAATTTTTTTTATTTTTCATCGAAAAAAATTGATCATGAAATAAAATTATATTATGAAATGAAAAAAAAATTATCCAAAGTCGCGTAAACGTATTCTATATATTAGTCAGAAAAAATTATGAAAATTTTGAGCTGTGCCCGCGACGTGGTATTTAGAGAGCTTGTCATGCATTTATGACAACCGTTACGTTTTTTTTCTTCTTTTTTTTTTTCAATTTTATATCAGACTCCAGCGATCTAATATCTAAATTGACAAATCAGCCTCAAAAACTACTTTGAATAATAATTTTTCAGTCTTTGATAAAAAATTTTTTAACAATTTCATAAAAGTATATATAATTATTATTATTAAAAAATATCTCCGCTTTCGCGATAATCAGATAAATTAATTACGTCTGAAAAACTGGTCTGACATTAAGCTGGGCTATAACAGTAACGCTATCTTAAACCCACAACCTCCTCTATCCCCCCCCCTCCCTCCACCTTTTTCGTTTCCTGATATAACTATCTCAATGTCCTTTGCGCGAACTCTCACGAGCTTCGGATCCTTCCCGAACCCTCCCCCCATAATTCTTTGCGAGTACGTAACTTCGATCAATGGCACTGCCCGATTTTCCCTCTGCTTTGAAGCTCGCAACCGATTAAACGCGAATTCGAATTTAAAAAAAAAAACCAAATTCCCGCCATTATCGAAGCGTGAAGTTAAAAAAAAAAACATCATAGAGGAAGCTTTGTTTTCATGAGAGAAAAAAAAATGCAGAGTGCTGAGATATATGAAATAATTAGAATATACACTATTTCGAGAAAATAAAAAGCCCACAGAAATAAAAAAAAAATATAGTATGCTCCGTAAAGGCGAACATTTTGAAAATGAAATGAAGTGTCGTACGACGATATTACTCTTATGGATATAAATTTCGTAAATAAAAGGACACGTGTGTGTGTGAGAGCGCGAAGAGAGTAGGTCAAATATTGTACGGGGTTGCTCGGTTGTACATGAGCTGCCACAAAGGGACTCGAGGAACGTTCAAAATACATATAGAAATATATATAGCGATACCAAGAAAACGAGAGGGAGAGAGATAGAAAGAGAGAGAGCGCTGGGCTAGAGGAAGGAGCATCATACATGTACATCATGCGTTGGGAAAAATGCTCTGCTCTGGCTAGCAATACAAAACGTGAAGAGTGACCGTTACCGAGTCAAGTTGCGGGGGGATGGGGCAGCGGTGAGGGGAAGTCAGCGCAAGAGGGTTAAACTAGCCGAGAGTACACTCGCACCGGCCCTGCCGGTCCCCTGACACACATTGACTCGTTAAAATAACGACATAATGGCTAATTTAGCGATAATAAGCGCGAACCGTATCGCTCAAATTAACGTCGAAGGTGAGACGACGCCGAGTCATCAGTTTATATGGCTACTGGACCAATAACCAAGTGCAATTGCCAACGTGCGCGCATATGACAAGATCGCGATATTTCCTACGATTATTCCGCACGTATCAAAAATAAATATTTTTACATGCGTGTTTGTGTATATATACGGATGAATATATTCTCCCTTTATTCGAGGCATGGCACTCGAGAGCACCTCATATTTTTTTTCCTCCCCAGTTTCGCGCAGGGACCCTTTAATGAGTTTCGCGGACAACGCAGCGCCATCTACTCGGCGATTCGATGAAATCTCAACGGCTGATTCAGGGCCGCCGTTACTTGAAATCGTAACGAGGTACTGCGGAGCCAATGACTTTTTTTTTTTAAACAATTTTTGGCGATATTCAAACAATGCTTGTTTCAATGAAAATTAATTTCCCAGACAATGACAATCGTTTCATGTGATGAAAATTATATTTAATGGATTTCGTATTATTGGGGGGAGGGATAAATCAATTGAATTTGTTGATTCAACGAATTTTGTGGCTACCGTATGAAAAAAAAATCGCAAATTGACACGCTGGCGATTATTTAAATTGACGAAATAACCCGTTGATATACATCAACGATAAATTCATGAGAAATACCCCGGAAAAATCGTTAAAATTTTGTCAAGTGGTTTGGAGGATTGATAATTTTTTTTTTGTTTTTGCGATCAGGAAAAATTGCAAAAATTACGTGCCAATTGTACAACGATAAACAAAATTTCATTAATTACGACTCTTCTCCATCCATGTTTTGATCAAATCCACCCGCGATCTCGTTAAACTTTTTTTTAGTTCTTTTGTTTACTCAAATTTTCCAAGATCGTTTTATTTTTTCGCTATTTTTTTTTTTTCCTCGTCAAATTCGAACAATGAATAATTCGAATCTGCGAGTAGTATTGCTAGTCCAATATTTTTATATTTAAAAAAACATATAAATAATGATACAAATAACAACAAATGAATAACAATTATAAATATAAAATCTCCGACCTTATACTTACTTTTACTTTATTTAGAGTCGAAAAACTTAATTTTTAAATATTTTATCAATAAATTTTCATCATTATTATTCTACGAAATAATATTCTCGGTCATTTTTGTATTTCGTTACAGTATATTTTTTTCCAAATTTTCAACTCACAGGGATGCACTAAATTGAAGTTCGGATTGATAGTTACTTTTTGGATTGGACTGTACGATCGATGGATCTTCGATTATCACATACCTACATTTGACATTCACGCCTCTTCATCCAACGATAGAGAGACGCGAATGTCAACTTGTACCCACCCGAATTCTCAAACCGGAAATTATGAAATCGTTAAAAAAAAAGTAAGAAAATAAAAAATATATAAAAAACATAGCGGATCTTCTATTTTCGAGGTAAGGGCGTTCGAGTGAACAAAAATAAACCTAAACAGTCTTCCCCTTTCTCTCTCTCGCTTTTTCTTCCATGGTTATACAAGAACGTCTGCTGCTATGAAAGTAAAAAACCGATGAGTGACCAGGGCGTGGTTTGCCGGTCGTGTACGACGCCGTTTCGATATTTACGACAGAATTTTCCCTATCAATACACACATTATCATCGAAAGATCGTATCACACACGAGAAAACCTACAATCGTTGTGTGAAAAGTTTGTGAAAATCGCCGATTGAATCAGAGCCATCTTTGACAACTCTGCGACAACAATATAATTACATAGATCATATCGACAGTGCAAAGGTTTACGAGAATAACAGAATAAACAAAAAAAAAAGAACCTAAAGTCAAAGATGACGACGAAGAAAAAAAATCTTATCGAAATTCGATAAGCCGTTTCGACATAAATATCATCAAAATATTATGGAAAAAATAAATATATTTGCTTACCTCGGAGTCGAGATGCCCCTTGGACGCCATCTTGTCAACAACAATGATGGCCGTCCGCGCCCAACTGGGTAAGAATCGCTCGTAGTACCTGTTTCTCTCGTTTTACACGCGCCACACACATATACACGCGCGCGCACGGTGTGTAAAAATAATTGGGGGCCCGTTGGTACAGTCGACGATGAGAGAAGAAGAGAGATCGGTCGGTAATGAAAACACATCCAAAGGGGGCCTAACCCCACACTCCGCAAGTATATCGAACAGGAAAAAATCTTATCGATCTACCTAATGCAAGCTGCAAGCTCCGTAACAATTAATCACACGGATAAACAAATGAAATTATAAATTATACGATATAGCGCTTATTCACCGGGCGGCGCGTCGCCCTCGACGCGATATATGCCGATTTTTTTTTTTTTTATTGTTAGTTTTATTCTTTCTACGACAAAAATTTCCACCGAGAGCAGGGATCGCGAAACGCGATGGAAATTTTAAAACACGAGAAATACCAGCAAATAATAGTTTCGTGTTCTTTGTGTTTGTATATATACTCGCGAACGAAAGCCTCACGACACTCTGACACACGCTTTGATGATACTACACAACTGTAACGTCGCTTTCCCGCTCCCTTCTCTGACCCCCCCCCCCTTTGCTCGTGTTCACAATCCCCCCCACTCCAATCTGTTCGCACCACACGCCCGAACGCTTCGGAGAAACATCCGTGGTGCGTGAAACGTGATAGTCCGAACATACTTTTTTTACATTAGATGGCATGTAGATATATATTTTTTTATAATATTAATATAGAAATATATGTAGACGTTTTGACGCATCTCCACACACGACCCAACAAGTCCCTTTACACCCCCTATAACCCGCGGAAAAAGCGCGTGTAAAAGCGGGCTTTCAGCAGGGAATGAGCGTTTATGAAATACAAAGGAATTTTTACATATTTGTTTTCTTACCTGCCCTAGGGACATATGGAAGAACCAGGGTAAATCATTGAGATATAGTCAAAGGTACAGTGCGGGACAGTAATTCAGGATACTTTTTCCTTTCACATTACTTTCCATACTGTCGATTTTATTATTTACTTAATCGGTATACACGCGTTATATCCTACATTTGTGACGTATCACAAGGAGTTCGTTCACAGCGAAATGCTAAACAATTTTTCTACGGAAGTAAAATCCTTCATAAAGTTTTTTTTTCGTATTTTTTGAAAATATTATGCTGGCCCTTGCAGCGAGCAATGCCTAGCAGCTGAAATCCTACCAAAACATTATATATATTACATACAAGACTATATAATATTCTCGAGTTAGCGTTAGGAGAGATCTGTATAGCCATATGCGTATATATATACAGTTTTGGATCCCATCAGCGACCTCACTTATCACTCCACTTACACTTGTTATACATTTTCCTCTGGTTTTAATATATGTATATATCTTACATACACCACTGCTGCGGTGTTGCGTTGACTTTTTGAGGCCGAGCACTATGTGTTCGTGTCGCGATAGATTCCAATCGCATATCAATGACGGTCTCAAAATGGACATATGTATAAAATGTTTGTCACGATAAGATCGTATTCCTAATTAGATGTCGAATAGTGATGTTATTGGATAGCAGCGCTGTGTGGCGTATCCTGCAACTATATATACGATACCTTAAGGTATCACATATAGATATATATCGTATGAGAGGATATATATATTAATCTATCTACATTATAAAGTCATAATATTGGGTTGCCCAATAAAGTTCGTGCGGTTTGTATGATGGTAAATGAAAAGCAAGGTTTTGCCGTAAAACCGCACGAACTTATTGGCCAACCCAATATGTAGAAATTTCTATATATATTAATATATCTTGTCCCTGGATGCCATCGTGTGAAATTCATATATTCATTAAATTTTGGGAAAAAAATTAAAATAAATATAAATGAAATAATAAAGTATTAATATATGTATATCGAATGGAAGACCGACGACGTCTGCTCACCACGCTCGAACCCAAAGGTTCAAAAGGGTCTTTACTATATAATTCAGAACGAATTAACCTCTGGTGGAAGCAAACACACACGAACACACACACACACATATATATATATATATACACCAGAGACTGTGCACACGCGTGGCTCACACCGAGTCATCAACTTTTTCCTCTGTCCTTGCAGCGTGAGAGAGATAGAAAAAGAGAATTTGGAAGTCTTCTGTTTACTGCCCTTTCTGCCTCACTTCCTACTTCCTATAGGTGGCTACGTGCGATTCTCAACGATCGTCAGATTTTATTTTTATTTTGCATATACAACGGATTCGAGGTTTATCGTTATCTCTAATATGAATAAAATATTCAATGACTAATACATTTTTTAGACTCTACAGCTTTTTCATTGAACAAAAAAGATACGAAGAGAATCTTTTTATATGTCTGCTGTATATAAGAGATGCATATATTTATTTATATAGTTTTTTTTTAACTGAAAAATAATTTTCGACAAACTTTACTGTTCAAATAACGCTTTGACTCGAAATTATAAAAAATTAGATCCGTGATTTTGCTTTATATATATATATGTGTATGTACTAAGGGGTATTATACTGTACATAGTGCTATGGGCGTCGGAAACGTGAAATTCCAATGTCATTACTGACGAACGATGGTGCATCGTAACGCGTAAAATACGAGAAACTGTTAATTTCGATAAATGAAAAAAAAATTTTATTTCTCAAGTACAATGGAATTAAAAAAAAAATTAATGAATTCTGAAAAATTTAATTGATCTGCTAATAACTTTTATGGACACTGCTTTCATTGAAATACTCTATCTCGAGAAACTAGCAAGATCTTGTTTTAAAATTAATTTCAGTCGAATAAGAGTCAAAACAAATGAAAAAAAAAATTTCAATTCGACTGGATTGAAATTAGAGTTTTTTTTTTGTTCGCGATAACGATTTTTTTTACATGCAGCATCATTTCGTGGAATAATTTTTATGATTTATTATTTTTCTCGCTTGATATTATAAAATAAATTTGGTATTCCATGCTCACGCTGCCTGTATATATTTACATAAGGGCGCGATGGAACACGATGAAATTGGATCAATGATAAATTCGAGTAGAAATGCCACGCATAAAAGATTGCAAACTCGTATATACTCGATTGGCTATGCGATTGACGCTTGTACGATAATTTAATTGACAAAACTTTATAGGTGGCGACACGATGCAACACAACGAGAGCAAGGGCAAGCGGAATTTGAATTTGAAAAAATATATACATATATATATATGTTCAAAATGAATTTAGGACGAAATAATCATGAATAATGAAATATATATAATTATAATTGCTTTCGATAATAAATTATTTTCGTTACAATAAAAAAAAAAAATTGTAATTTACGATGAATTAATAATAACAATGCTTCTATGATCAACTTTTAATTATTTCTTTTTATCTTTATCAATTTATTATCACTTTTTTTGTATTTTTTTTTTTCCTTTTTTACTATTCATATTTACTGCTCTGATGGGAAATTATTGAATTGAAATTTTGCATAATTTAATCGCATCAAGGGAGTTTGACTTAAGATAAATGAAGTTAATTATTGATTATTAATGTAGAAATCTTTCGATTTGTTAATTATAATAATATAAATTGTTATTATTATTCGCTTTTACCGATTTAATCACTTCTCAAAGTTTTCAATAAGTTTATCGATTCGACCCAGTCTGCTTTATCAATTAAAACAATAATACTCATTTTTTCCAATGGCAATTATCGCCCGTAAATTTTTTTTTTTTTTTTTTTTATATTTCTCACCAAGTTACTTCACGCTTGGCAAATGAATTTATTCCATTTCGCAATAATTTTCCGAATTTTTTTTTATCAATTTGACGAGTTTGCTTTAATTTGAATTTCTTATTTTTTAAGTTACAGCGATTTTTTTTCTTCTCAGTTCACAAATAAATTGGTTTCTATTTTTTTTTAAGGCAGTAGTTTTCGAGCATTTTTTTTCAACTTTTTGAAAAACTTTTCATCTGGCACGATTATTCAAAAAATAATTTTGTCACTGATGGTCGATGCTACTTTTTTTTACTGATTTTTCTCAAATTTTTCATTTATTTTATTTGTATTTGTTTTAATTTATTTTATATTTTATTTTCATAGATATTCGTCAAGTCTGCCTGAGATTTGGAAGAAAAAATAATGGTTATTTTTCAATTGACAATATTAGGATCGATAAACGATTTGTTCGAATGAGTTTCGTGCCATCGCTCGCACAGTTTTTGCTTCCTCTGCTCCCTTAAAAGCCAGGCCAAGTCCGATCGATGAGCCAGAGGCATGTGGGTCAGGCATACGCCCGAGAACCCCTCCAGGATTTTACTCCCGGCCAGCTCCATTTGACTCTCAATATATACATGTATATATATATATATATATATATATATATATAATTTCAGACCATTGTCACCATAAAAGATCGAAATCCTCTTTAATTTTATTTTTCCCCTAATTATGAAAAAATCTCTATTCTCTATCTCCGTTAATTTTCATCACGAAAAACCTATTTTGATTTTTTCTTTTTACTTTCTTTACTTTTTCCATTTATTTTATTTATTTATTTCATTTTTTTTTAATTTTTTGCGAAAGGTTTATTTAAAAAGATGCGATATTAAATTGAAGCAAAAAATGATATTTTTTAAGCAATTATCATATTTGATAATTAATTGTGTTTTTTTTTTCGAAGTAATTCTCTTGAAAATATTTTTTGATAGATTTTTCAATTTGTTTCAATAGTCTGAGCGAGTCTGTTCTTCATTATTTATTGGTATAGAGATCAAACTGATACTCGAGGGGCTAAAACGACAGAAAGAGTCCGAAGAAAGAATTGCACTGGCAACAAGAACGTTTCAGAGACGTCGTTGATTTTCTACAGATTCTTTTTTTTCCTACTTTTTTTTTCACTTCATTATGACCTCCCTCCTCAGCCCTTATCGGTGAAATATTTTTAAAAGATCGAGTGTCGATGAATGTCGAGTCTCACAACACACAATTTAATCATACATATATATATAATTTAATCATATATATATGCCAAAATCTATTTTTGGTAATTATTTACTCATGTATAACCTTTTTTTTCAGGCTCCCCCACCTGATTATCATTTTTGGGACCAATACAAACGTGTTTGTCGAAAAAAAAAAAAAAAAAACCCAATAATTTGCAGAATTCGGAAAAGTCCTCAAAGTAAATAATTACCCTATTTTTTACAATATGACATATTTTGAGGAAAAAATTTAATAAATTCTTTTAATTATTTTATTTAATTGTTCTATACGTTCGTAATTTTTTTCTCTTTCATATTTTTCATTTATTTCAATGAAATATGAAAGCTGATACTATATTTAATTTAATATCGGTAGATTTCAATTTATTTTTTGGTAAAAGTGTCGAATCTGCGCTGCAGCTCAAAACTGCTCCAAATTTTTTTTCTAACATTTCTTATCATTAAAAAATAATATCCCATGTAATATCGAGGAGGGGAAAGACATTCAACGCCATAAAAAATTTAAAAAACCGACAATAATAAGTAATACAGATATTACAGTAGTACAGGTGGTAAGTGGATATCATGAAAAAAAAATTGATAATACGACCCCGTTTATATTTTCTTTTGCCAAACTTGGCTTCATCGATTTCTACAATTTTGTTTGGGCCGCCAATCTGAGGTGCCGAATTGTGAATGACCCAATGCTCCGCGATACTTCGCGAATAAAATTGGTCCAATCGCACACAGTGCGTGCGAACCTACTTTTAATTCGTTCATAATAAAATCTTTATACGATGGGTGCAAAAGAATATAATCGGCAATTAATGTACAGCATCTTTCTGGTGCCAAATTACTATTGCGGAGCCACGTTTTGATTCGCAAAGATTCTTTGAAATTACACATTTTACGAACAACTTTCTTCCCCAATTCGTTGTTCGTGTCGTCTCTGACAACGCCAGGTAAGACTACTCTCATTGAGAGTAGCAGGATTCCCGCAAGTTGCACAAATCACTTCGCGTTTTAACACGCCATGATTTGGTAAAAAAAAAAAAAAACAAGACTGTCTTTTCGATTTTGAAATTTTATAATAACATCGATAAGCGATATTATACACCCGTCGCAATTCATTGTTACTTGGATACCCTTATTACCTTCTCACAATGTTATTATTAGGTTTCCCTTCTTTCATTCCTTCTTAAAATGCTACTGTCCGATGTTTAAATTCCTGCGTTTAGTTCAATCAGTTCGTAGTTTATAGTGAGTGTGTATGTTTATGTATTTCTCGTATCTTGGTACCGATTCGATACCTGCTATTATCTGCTCATATTTGTATTACTTAATATTGCCAGTTTTTTTTATATATTTTATGGTGTTGGAAATCTTTCCCCACCCTAATATTACATTTAATAATATAATTTAGTGATAAACAAGCGTTGGAACAAAAAATTCCATGCATCTTGAGCTGCAGCCCTGATTCGACACTTTTACCCTTTTTTTTTTTTTTATATCGTATATATTTCTCCGGCAAAAATTTCTATACATTTTCGCACAAATTTTGGCACGTAATTTTTTTTTTCCCCCCCACCATTCTAGTAATAATTCTGACGCATGGATTACAAATCCGTGATAGAAAAATAAACTAAAAAAAAAAAAATCACTCGATTCATCAATCTGTATGAAAACTTTGATAAAATAATTGCGTATCAATTCGGTATCGAGTCTGCTATCGTGTAGCGTGTAATTTGGGATAAAAATTCAACGTTTTTCTCAATTTTAATCATCGCGTAATATGAATATATACAGGTCCCTTATCGCGATAAAGATTCGTTGGAAGTAAATCGCAATAATTTTTTTATTCATCGAAACGATTACAGAGTTAATTTTTTTTTTACCGGGTTATTGCGTTTTTCGCAAAGGAAAAATAAATAAATAAAATCCAAACATATTAATTCTCGCTCTGCGGGAGTCGCGATTCGAGCTTATTTGTCGACGACTTGGGTCCTGAGCTTGAAGCAAACTTGAACGTTTTTGGACTCGTCGAGAATGGAAAATTGCAGGAGTACCTTAACCTTGGGATACAACCTGAGAACGGGCATCTTGAGGCCATAGGTCACGTCCTCGCCCACGTCCAACGGACACTCGCCGTTTATCAGAGACCTGCAGGCATTTTGTTCCGGCAGTGGATACGGCACCGTGACACCAAGAGCAGTTGCCATAACATTTGGCGTCAAGCTCGTAGCGCTTTTGCCTGTCAAACATCAAAATTTTATAACGATGTTAATAATAATAGCAATAACAATTATTATAACTTACACTTTGGAGTAAGGAAGTAAAAAAAACGTTTTGTGGAGTCTCTTTTCGAAAATCACAAAATTTCATGAAAAAGTATGACAGAAGAAAACAAAAATAGATAAACGTAGATTAATTCGAATTTAGAAAACGAACATATACATAATAGACTTGATCGCTCCTTTATCGCTGTGAAAAAAAAAAAAACGTTTCGATAGCTTGACATTTTCACGAGTTATAATAGGGGGTTCGATTCGTTTTTTTTTTTTTTTCCCATAAAAATTAAAAAAATGTTTACGAGCTCTCGATATTTATCGTTTTTAATTGCAAGGAAATTGCGTGCGATATTTCTTTGCTTTTTTTTTTTTCTTCTGTTCCAAGTTTATGAGTAAAAAAAAAAAAAAAATTTACTGACCAACTGCAAAGTCCCATTCGGCAACGACATCTTCGCCGCGATACAAGAGGCAAGGTTCGACCTCGCATCCCTTGACTCTCAGTTCTGTCGGTGGTTTACCCTGGTCGCAAGCCGTGAAGGGAGTCGCGACAGCCGCGGCGATGCACAAAACTGCGACGACGAATGCTAAGGAAAAAGAAGAAAAAAAAAATTTCCACATATCTTGAAAAATACAATTCGAATTTACGTACATCATGAACAATATGAATTTTTGATTCTTCATTCGCGTCTGCTTTTTGTCTAAAATGACATGATCTAAAAAAAACGATGTTGATTTTTTTTTCACGGTAATTAAGATTAATTTTTCTCTACTAATTTACCGTCATGCTCGAAAAGAATTGAATTTTTACAGAGAGATTATTTTTACAACGAGTCGTTCATTTTCCTTTCGATGTTTCAATCCATTGAAAAAAATCTTTTAACAAGAATATATAATGAAGCTACGTAGAATTAACATCCAATAATTATTATCCATTTTTTTAATAAAAAACAAAAATTAAAATTAAATACGCAGCTTGAAAGTTGTAAAAACTTTTCTTTTCCAATATTCGCCATTTTTTCGTTTGTAATTTAGTCTTTTTTTTTCTTCCAAATCAAAATCACACTCTGCAAAAAAAAAAAAAAAGCCATGAAATTATCCTCAAATATTCTCAAAACTGGTCTCGTAATTTTTTTTTGTTTTCATTTCATTTTCGATTCGTCCAAAAATCACGGTTTTTCTCTTTCTCAAAAATTTGAAACACAGAACGTGGAATAAATTGCGACAGGCCGATATGCACTCACATATTTTGCTGGCAGACATTCTCGTGATCTCGAACGGGGACGAATTTTGTGCGTTGAAAATTCTCGAAACGTCGATACGACGGACCGAAGTAAGACTGGACTGACGAACGAACACTCGCCAAATCCTATTATATACCTGGCGAGTATCTAATCGGACACTTGAGCTCTCGGGTTGATAAAAGAAAAAATTGAAAAAAAAAAAAAAACGAAAAACTAAAAATAAGAAAAATATTAAAAAAGAAAAAAAAAAAAGTTTCGTGACTCGTTATTTGGACACCTGCATCCTCAAAGACAATGCAAACATTTTATGTACAAAATCTAACGAGTTTTCGATATTTCTATCAGATAAATCAGATAAATAAAAATTTTTCTCATTATCACATAATGCTTCAAGTGTATTTTTGTGACTTATCGCTCGGGACTTTGCAGCTGCTGTGTTTGCTCGAGGAAATCAATAATAATCGATTCAAAGAGCACACACCTGCGCTACATTTTCGTTTTTTTTTTTTTTTTCTTCTTACTTTCAATCTTCAATAATCTTTTGTTTGCCATCGCGATACATTGTCGCGTCTCGTAAATCAAATTAACGTTTATATAACGAGAACGATATATCGCACGAATGTCCGGGCCTATGCAGACGTGGACCTGGATATATGATTTTCTTACAAAATTCATACGACTTAAGATTCTCCCCTGTTTTATTTATTTATTTTTTTTCTTTTATTTTTTACATTCAAATTTATGGAATTATACATTTTCATCATTATTTGAATTAAATTGAATAAAATGAAATGCAACGTTTTTCGAGGTTCGATATTTTTGATTCGTGAAAAAATGAAAAAAAAAAAAAAACAAATTTGGGCATAATTAAATTCGTTGGATTGTAAATTGTCAATTTTTTTTCTTTTTTTTTTTCATTTAACTTCGTCGATTCAGCATTGATTCAATTTTAATGAACTTTATGGGGGGAAAAAAAAGTAATTAAATCTTATCGATGCTAAAATTCAATCTACCTGGCATAACAAACGGTTATTCTTTCATTGTACTTTGATTCGGAGATTTTTTTTTTCCCCCAGATTGATCGGATTTTTTTCAGATCATGTTCAATTATCCTAAAAAATTAAAAAATTCATTATTACAAAACTTAAGTTTTGTAATAATGAATATTTTAATTTTTTTTTCTTAATTTTTACGTCTTCATGCCAAAATTTCTTTGAAACTTTCCGAAACGTCGAAAAAATATAATTTGGCAAAAAAAAAAAAAAATGTGCATCGAGTTTTTGCCTTGGGATCGAGTTTGTCCGGAGCTCATCGGTGTGCAAGTATATATATATACCTATGCTCCTCTCGGATGATCCTCGAATCGATGATCCTTGGTTTTCCAGGCTGGCAACTTTATGAACGACTCGACCAAACGATCTCGCAATTTTGTCGGTGAGATCTTGAAAATTATTCGATAAAGCATGTATCGCCATGGCTCGCACCTAATCGTCGCGCGACGAGGCCAAAAACAAAAATAAGTTTGCAAAAAAGAAAACAAAAATTATCGAATCAGTGAGTACCAAATTTGGATCGGAGTTTTAGAAAAAAAATTCGAACGATAAATATTGGAAATTTAGAATTAAATTGAGATTAAAGTTCGATGTGCCGGAGTGTGATAAAAAAAAAAAAAAATTCAAGCACGGATTAGTGTATTGCAATTGAAAATTTGAAAAAAGAAGAAATAATTAATTAATTCGAATGACGTGAAATTTCATGAAACTATAATCGTCAATTCCATCGGATTGTGAAACAGTTTCTTCTTTTTAATTTTGATATAAAAAATAATCTTCGTCTCAATTTATATCGTTGATACTCGTGTATATACCTGTAGAAAGCTCTGGGATTACGATCGAGTAGTGCCCCTTCGAAAGCTTCGTATATCGTACGATCCGTTAATCTGCGCGGTGAATCTATCGGTGCGATATTCGAGAGATAATTCACATATCTCGTGAAAAAATCGCCATAAAAAATTCGGGCCTCCTCGCTCATCGAGGAGTACATCGACTCGAAGTGACTTCGCTGGCGCGACATTAAATTACTCTCGCCAACGAAGGAACCTGCGAACGGAGAGCCAAAACTTATACCAAAACGACCGATAAATATTTTATAAAATTAATTAAAAAAAAAAAAAAAAAAAAAACAAAAGGATAATTAAATTTAACTTGATTGAATTAATCGAATTAATTAAATTAGCTACTCCTGTAAATGATCCTTGAATAATTCGAAACAAAAAATTAATAATTGACAAAAAAAACATTACGAATTCGAAAAATTCGTGACTATCGATGATCCGGCTATTAAATGCAGTAAAAAAAAAAAACTGCAAAAATAATAACTCGATTTTCCTACTCCATTCGTTGAATCAACTCAATTTCAGTTTTTTTTTTTTTTTTCTTTTCTTTTCTTTTTTTTCAATTAATTTTTGCCCACCAGGTACGAAGTTCACAACGTCGATGGAATATTTCTTGAGCTCGACCCTCAGCGAGGTGGCCCATGCGCCGAGCGCCGCTTTGGTAGCTCCGTAAACCGCGACACCAGGCAAAGGCTCGCCTGCGCAGTGACTCGTTACGACGATTATTCTCGTAAAATGTTTTCTCATAATCGGCATGAATTCACGAGTTATTCTCATCGTACCAACGAGATTAACGTCGATCTGATGCCTCGTTTGTTCCTCCGTTTGCCACTCGAATTCACCGAATATCATTGCACCGGCATTGTTGACGAAACCGCGCAAAACTGTTCGATGATGACGAGAAAATTTGAAGCAAAACAAAAAGTAATCGAAAAATCTATTATTGCAATTATATATTGCGAAAAAAAAAATTTTTCAACGCATTTTTATTTGCCAAAAAAAATTTAATCGTAAAAATAATTATGCGATGATATATATATATATTTTTTTCAATTCCATTGCATAGTTATTTTTATTTTTGTTTTATTTAAAAAACATATGTTGCATTTTATTTTAATATTTGAGATATATATATATATATATATATATATATATATATATAGATATATATTTTTTTGCAAGATAAATATAGATACTCACCGTATTGATTTTCATCGAGATAATCGCGCACAGCTCTGCCAAAATTTATCACGCTATCGCCGATCGTTATGTCGAGTTGACGAACGAAAATTTCATGATAATTCGATAATTCGAGAGCGCCGGGACTATCGGACTTGTGAACCGACGCAACGACGCGAAATCCGATGGATCTCAGGTGAATCGCGAGACTGTAACCGAGACCGGTGTCGCATCCGGTCACCAGAATGACTTCATTGTCTTTCGCTTCGTCTCGTTGTACCTTGCGCCAGCGTGATACGCCGCAGCCTCCTGATACCAAGAAATTTTCATATAAAACAGTCTTTTATCTTTGCAGAAATTACAATAAGCTGAAAAATTTTTTTGCCACTTTTTTTTTCTTCTTCATTCACAATTTATTTGACCAATCTGCGGTACTCGTTAGCTGCATATCAATATTGCTAAGGATTTCGAAAAACGCGATACGAAATTTGGAAAAAAAATGTATACATATATATTTTCCAAAAATATTTCAATGCTCGTTATCATTTCATGTGACTTGGTTTCTTTGGGATTGAAATATTTAGATTAAATAATAGGTTGACGCAGCTATATTTGGGATTTTTTTTTTTCGCTGACATAGAATGTGACACCTGAAACGTCGTTCGTCATGACAATACAGGGGGCAAGACGGTGCACAAACGTAAGTTAAAAAAATCTTCGGAGATCCAAGCGACGAGGAGAATGAAGAATTTAAAAAGTTCAAACTTGCGAATTGCTTGCTTCAAATTTTACACAATCCTTTTGGCTTCCTTATAGAGGAAGTATTGAAGCATTGTGCGAAATTTGAAAGTTTCAACTTGCAGCTTTTTTCCTCCTTTCCGTCATATGGAGTTTCAATTTTTTTTTCTAATTCATGTTACTAAAACGTTTCTAAGTATTAAATAATTCATAAGATTAATGTATTTTTATGTATCAGATGGATCTCTCACAATTTGGAGAAATTAGAGCTGTCGGAAACATTTTTTTTTTTTGAAAATTCAAAATTTCATGAAATCCATGAGCCCTTTGGCGGATTTTTGCAAAATTTGATACCAATCTTTTATTAACGTTGATTTATTCATGGAAAAATAAATTAGCCCAATATCTTGGAATTTGGAAAAATTAGATGCGTCGCAGACTTTTTTTTTTTAAATAAAAAATTTTTATAAAAAAATAAACCCTCCAAACGGTTTTCGCCACGCGTTGCATGTAATTATCGTCGCGCGACGGTTGTCATTATGTTGCATGCATGAAATATTTCCTCAAGTCCTCACTTACCGATAACGAGAAGTAAGCATCTTGCAGCGAGTGACCAGCTGTAGCCGAAAAAGCAGAGACAGAAAAGACCGAAGATACAGACAAGAGCAGAAGCCAATTGTATATTCCACTTTGGTCGCATCTCTCTCTCGAAAAAAAATCACACCAGCAAAGCTACACGATATTATTATTTGTTTCACCCTTGCGATCACACAAAACACACGCGCTCGATTACAAAAATTCAATGATTCATCAGGAATAAACGTTGATTCGAATTTAAAAAAAAAAAAACATTTGTTATTTCTGCATATTTTATTTTAAAGCGAGAGGAACAAAAGAGACGCTCAAGAGTATCCCCTTGGGTTCTCTCCCGTCTTTTTTCTCTGTCTTGACACTCTTGACTCCTTGACTGTTCGATGGAAAATTCTAAACGTTCTCAACGGGGGGCCCCCTTGCCCTGGTCCAGCGGAACCGGCTTGCATTTCGTTAGAATATTCCGAGCGGCAAGCAGCCGAGTGACCACGGAACAACTGTACACCACGTCGACTGTACACCACCATCTGGCCACCATTCGTTTCACCACACGCTCAACTGTACACGGATCGACTGACCACGAATAAAACTGTCCACGGATTCGATTGGTTACAAACGCACTCTCGCGTCATTCAAACACGAATCAAGTAGACACGCATTCAACTGTACACCGATCGACTGTACACGGTATCAAGTGGCCACGGCTCAGGTGACCACCGCTCATCTGTACACGCGGAAACTAACCACGGAAGTTGTTATCGGACGTACGGGTGTAAGTGGATACTGCTGGACGTTTGATCATTTGACCGTCCGATGGCGCCATGAGTCAAAAACGGCTAGCTTCGTTCCTTGAAAATTGTAGGGCAGCAAATTCTACGAAGTAACGCCGTTTTCGACTCGTGGCGCTGTCGGACGGTCGAATGATCAAACGTCCAGCAGTATCCACTTACACCCGTACGTCCGATAACAACGTCCGTGGTTAGTTTCCGCGTGTACAGATGAGCGGTGGTCACCTGAGCCGTGGCCACTTGATACCGTGTACAGTCGATCGGTGTACAGTTGAATGCGTGTCTACTTGATTCGTGTTTGAATGACGCGAGAGTGCGTTTGTAACCAATCGAATCCGTGGACAGTTTTATTCGTGGTCAGTCGATCCGTGTACAGTTGAGCGTGTGGTCAAACGAATGGTGGCCAGATGGTGGTGTACAGTCGACGTGGTGTACAGTTGTTCCGTGGTCACTCGGCTGCTTGCCTTCCGAGCCCCCAAAACCAACCTTTCCTGAGCTACTCCTTCCATGCCATACATATACTTATGCTTTTTTTTCTTCTTTCTGTATTCATTGCTTTATTTTTTCTTCTCTTTGTTTTCATTGCTTTTTTTCTTCTTTTTGTTCTTATTGCTTTTTTTCTTCTTTTTGCTTTCGTTGCTTTTTTTCTTCTTTTTGTTTGATGCAAACGTTTCGAGAATTGCGAGGGGGAAAAAAAATGGCGGGAAAACAAAACTAGGAAAAGCCTATCCGCGAAATATCACGGTACCCCTCGTAATTTTGAACAAAGAAAGAATGCATTTTTTTTTTAGTTTCGTTTTTGAATTATCAATTATTTTATAAAAGTGCACTTGCAGCGTTTTTTTTTTATCGCACACTATTACTCTTTGTTTCAAATTTATGGTGATTATTTCCCCATTGCCGCCGCATGAAATAAAAAATCTCGACAAACAAATATAAGGACATAAAAGTAAAACATAGAAGTTATATTTAGCTTTTCATAATTTTTTCTTGTCGCGGTAATGGACTTGGAAAATCATCATTCGCATATCGCGAAGCTCATAATTCACAAATACCGCAGAGGTCGCTTTTGTAAAATAATTAATAGGGCAAGTGGTAAAATTCAATTGAGTCTTTTACGCATTGGAAAATTCGACGAAAAATTAAATTCCCACAACGCCCATATCCGTAACTTATTTTGAGAACGTACGATAAATCTTTCTGAACATCAATTTTTGCGTTGTTGGCGCGTGGTCTTCGAGAAATAATTCTCCATCGGAAATTTTTCGTTTCCAAATATTCTCGAATCCATGTCAACGCGTATACACGACCAGGGCAAAGATTCTCGAATTGCGATACTGCGTGACATCGAGCGAGAATAAATTTCAATGAATCACCAATTTCAGGAAGAAACGACGGGCAAAAGTTTCGCAATGAGCTCTCTTATTGAAATTTTAGAACGTGCCCCCCCCCCCCCCCCCTCCTTCGGGGAGAGAACGTTTTGAAATAAATTTTCGCACGACACGAAGCCGCATCGAAATCTCAAGCTGCAGCGATTATATCGAAAATTTGAATTCCTGCAAATTTTAGCTACGTATCATTTTTTTTTTTTTTCCCCTCTTCCTCGATCAGTACGATCTGACCCGACACTCGAATAACGTGTCACGAACGAAAATTTATTAATTATCAATGTTGATTCTTCGATGCGAGAAACAATGACGAATTTAAATTTATCTTTAAATTCGATCTCGAGCTTGGTATTTAATTTGCAATCTCTTTTTTTAAAAGTATTTTTACTATTGGGAATACAAAAAAAAAAAAAATATTCAAAGGATCTGAATATAAAACATCAATGCGTTATATATAGATATATATATATATATATGTGTTTATGTGTATATATTACAAATTCGTAGTTTTTTTTTTTACAGTTAAAGAAAAAAAATGTACAGCGTTAATTGTCTACTCGCCGTAAAATGGCGAACAGAAAAAAATTAAACGAATTTTCATCGCGCGATTTAAAGAATCTTATTCGACTAATTAAACGAATGATCGGTGTGGGAATGAGCTGTTTTTTTTTTCGTAGCTAATTACTTCGGGAGTTATACGATATGCCACCGTTCAAAAACGATTTTAGCCCCTTACAGACTTTTAGAAATTCAATTATACCGGATCCGGTGGTTCCAGTGGCTAATTTTCGTTTTTACACCTTAATTATTCGTTTATCAAGATTTTTTTTTTATCTCAATTCATTCATCAGTGACAATGAACACGCATTTTTACTCATTTTTTTTTTTTCCAAATAGAAAAGGTTTTCGTTTATCAAAATTGTCACGGAGAATTTTTCCTTTTTTTTCCAGCACCCTCGTTGTTTCAAAATCCTTGTTTTTTTTTTTTTTTTTTCGTCATATGAAGAAAATTTTGAGGGAAAAAAAAAATTCTTCCGGTAACTTTTTTCACCGGTAAAACGAAAATTAATTTCGCGAACAAAAAGAAATTCGCCACCGGAACGCGCCGGGCTTATGAATAAACGCAAATTAACTGATGATTATTCGTTCGTGTATTCGAAAAATGAATTTCCACTGGCATTGCGGGAAAATAAATGGAAAATCACGAATTTCCATCGAACTTCACGCTGTAAAAACGAAAACAAAAGTGTTTTCATTTCCGTTCGATTTACCGAGGAAAAAAAAAACGCACACGCGCGCACTAACGGTATCGAAAATCCGGAAACGAAAAAAAAAAAATGTCCAAAATGTTTTCTCTCTTGTCGCAAAAATATTGAGATTCGTGGGAAAAAATCGTCAGAGAATTGCTAAAATATTGTTTTTAATTTGAAAAAAATAAATTATTTTTTCAATTAGATGGACAATTTTTCCAATTTCGAGTCTAAATATTTGTCAGCGCGATCATCGAAACGGCTCGTTCGGAATTTTCGATACTTTTGTGTTTTTTTTTTTTTTTTTTTGGTTGCTTTTCTTCTGGCAAATTGAAAAGGAGCGTAAAGATCCCTCTTTAAGGATGCACGAGCCGCGCATAATTCCAGTCGAAAAAAAGTTTTGGTGAGAATTTCCAAGTACTTCGGCGTTGAAGCAAAAATTTGAAAAAAAAAAAAAAATCAACCATACTGAAGATGATAACAATATCGTTTTCCAATAATAACAATGCCGAAAAAATTGTCGAAAAATTGTTTGAACAATAAATCGTTGCATAAATTTCCCGTAAAAATGTACTTCGATTATATGTAAAAAAATATTCCTCGATTTTTACCAATACATATGAATTTTTTCAAGAATTTTCTTATGGTTTTTTTTTTAATTTTTGTTTTTGAAAATTTTTAATTTTTCAAAATTGCATGAAAAGTGGTGAATTTTGGGTTTCATCAAACGAATTCTTTTGTAAATAAAGTTTTTCAAAATTCTAAAAAAAAACAAATTAAAAACCATAAAAAATTTCTTGAAAAATTCATATAAATTCGGAAAAATCGAGGAATTCGTTGAATTATAATCGAAAAACATTTTTACGAGAAATTTCTGCAACGATTTATTGTTCAAACAATTTTTCGATGATTTTTCGGCATTTTTATAATCAAAAATCGATATTATTATCGTCTTCAATATCGTTGATTTTTTTTCTTCAAATTTTTGCCTCAACGCCGAAGTACTTGGAAATTCTCAACAAAACTTTTTTTTCGACTGGAATTACGTGGCTCATACCATCCTTTAAGATTTCCATTGTCAAAAGAGTCCACTGCGAGCGGATGATTTTTTTTTTTTTTTTTTTTTTTTCTTTTTTTTTGTTTGTTCCTTTCGCCTCTACCGATCGTTCGATCGTAAAGGCGTAAAAATGATTTAAACGGCGATCTCTTGTTCGACGTTTATATTAGGATTCGACATAATATTGTACGATGGATCGCCGTCCGTAGCCATTCTACCGAGCCAGGAGAATAAAATAATCGTTAATACGAAAAAAACGATACCGATCGCACCGAGAATCGCGTAACGCTTGTACAGCGAGCCCGAATTATTGCGACGACGCGGCGGCGGTCTCGTTATCATTTTCCACCATCTCGTGAACCATTCGATCGCCGATTTTCTCTTGTACTTGTTCTCGTCGTGATCGAACGTAATGTCCTTGGGATCGTCGTAAGCCTCGAATACTTTTCTCGCTGTTGGATTATTGCTCGTCGCCATATTGCTCTCCATATTTACCACGGAATACGGTGGACCGATTTTTTGACCGTTCGAGGAGGAGCCGCCGGCGGCGCCGGTCAGCTGATAATTAACGTTGCCGCCGGTGCGCGAAGTCGCCACCGATGCTGTCGTCGCCGCTGACGAGCTCGCGTGATTCTGATAGGACGTATCGTTGCTCTCGATAGGCGCGCTCTTATTGGTCTCTTGAATCGGTTTTTGTTCTCTGTCGTCGCTTAGCTGATCATTTGTAAAATAAAATTATGAATATTATATCGTTTCGTTCCATCGTATTGTCCGATCAATCAATTGTACGGATAATCAATCGATCGCGTATCCGATTAAACGATTTTTACATTGAATTATCGGATAATAAATTGATCCATCGATCGCACGTCCGATCCGATGTACTTGAACGTTCGATTCGAGGAATTTTAGGCCGGCAAGATTTCATGGGAAAGAAAATTAATGAAAAATAAATGATAATCGATGAATTTTTTTTCGTTTCTCAACATCGAGGCGATACTTTGAACAATTTTAACTTTGCAATGAGAATTTAATTCAAATTCTCATGCGAAAGAAAATGAATGAAAAAATAAATGACGACGGATGAATTTTTTTTTTTTTTTTTTCGTTCTCAATGTCCGAAGTCAACGACGATGTTCTTACCAGAGGCAAGCCCAATCCTGCTCTCGCCCAATTGACGCTTGCCAATTTTTCCCTCAGTACATCCGCCACCGGCGACACCAATTTTGGGTCAGGAAATATGGGCGATTGACAGGACGGACAGGTGTAACCGGCGGGTGCCGTTGTCGACGGTAAATTTCTCGCGTAAGCGTCTATGCAGGACCAGTGAAAAACGTGATAACAAGTGAGTCTGACGCAGTCAACGTTTTTCAAAGCTTCGGAGCAAAGTGTACATATGGGATTGCAGTCGCTGTCCCTCAGCCATTGAAGATACGACTGCACCACGCACTGAATTACAAACAGTCGTGAATCATTTATTTATAGATAGAAGGTACGAGCGAAGTCATTGTATCGCTGGCAAAACAATTATCGCGGCGGCGAATATCGATGACGAACGAAGCTGGCTTTTCATTCGCCGGTTGAAAATTTATTTGGCGATAACGGAGCCCCACTGGCAACTCGTAATTTCAAAGGAAAATAATTGACTATAGACTCTGTTTTTAAGGAATTTTTTTTATTTCAATTTAAAGCACAAAAATGACTAATTCGTCGTTCTATCGTATCCATTTATCGACTTATTGTGATAATTCGAAATATAAAATCGTAAATATTGAAAATTATAAAAAAAAATTTTTTTTAAATCACGACCGTTGTGAATGATGTAAAACTGATCATGTATGAATAAATTACTATACCTTTGGATGATTCGTGACCATGCAATGCTCGCAAACGTTGACGCGATGCTCGAAACAAAATTGATTTGTAACCTTTCTTTTCGGACACTTGCACAAACCCATTTTTTTTTTTTTTTATTTTTTTTATTAGCTTCGATCTCGCCCACGGAGACTCACGCCCTTGGGACTACGAAACTGTATTATTTCTTTTTTCTTCTTCCCGAATTTCTTGCGTTATTATCGTGAATAAATGGGATGAAACGATGACAGATATCTCGGTCGTAAAGTACGCGATAACTGACGTTCATTCATTCGCGAAAAAGTCTCGCGCGGAGCAACCATATTCTACCGGCCACGTCGTCTGTCTTGCTCTCTTAAAAAAAAATGTTAAATTTTACCGGCTGTGTCTCCGGCTAACCGAGGTTTACGTTTCCAATCGGAGATGGCGGTGCGTGTTTATTCCATAGAAATTTTTAGGATTGTTCAAACAATAATTATTATAAACAAATAGCGAAAAAATAAAGATTGCGGGACTGGTAGCCCAAATATATAGCGTCATGGCTACTTGAAAATGACATTCAGCCAATAAGGCAAAACATGGAAATTTTTTAGCTACAAGCGGAGATATAAGTTGTGGTACGCACATTATTTCATACAATAATAATTGTTATTTTACGTTTCTGTAAAATTATAAGAATTTATTTACATATAATTAAAGCTTACCTCATTTTTTTTCCCTCCGTTGAATTTTTTTTTTTCATTTTATCGTTATCGTAGCAAAGAGCCCTAAGGACTTGAAAAACGGAAAAAATTCTTTTGTATTTTTCTAATTTACCAAAACAAAAAAAAATTGTGCCGTGAATCCCAAGCGGAAGATTTATCGGAATACTTTTCTGGCCATGCAAAAAACAAAAAAATATTCACATTGGCGTGTAATTGCGAGTATAAATTTTTTTACTATGTTTTTTTCCTTTTTTAAAAAGATATCCCTTCTGCCTTTCCAAATTTTGAAAAGATCGTAGAACGTTCCCTGATTAATTCAATGTGTTTCTGCGAATGCTGTAAAATTTTCGTTTTCGCCATATCCCCTGTACGTTACATAAACACTGCGAGAAAAAAAAAAATACAATTAACCAAACAAGGGCTATGTATGGCCATAAAATTTTTTTTTTATATCAGAAAATCGACGATAATACATAGTTGGGTCCATTCGCCCATTACATATTCGTGCAGTATTTTCACTATAAAATAGCCCCTCATGAAAATATAATACATGTTTAAATCTACTATATTTCATTTTTTTTTTTTTTTTTTTTTCGTTTCCTCTCAATGTAAATGGTTGTTTGATTCAAGCTCGTCACATCCAAATTACACGCATAAACGTTATATATATATATATATATATATATATATATATATATATAGTAAAATAAATAATTGTGATCCTCTGACTCTGATGAAATATGTTTTTTTTTGGCAAATTGTGTTGCGTTTTTTCTTTTTTTTCTGTGCGGAATGGTGAATCAGTCTGTGAGATAACGTTCGGAGGAGGGTTTAGTTCGGTCGAACCAAATGTAATATAGTCACAGTGCGTGTATCTAGCAGCGAATTAGTCGTCGATTATTTGGTTTTTTTTTTTCCATCTTTTGTATTTTCCGTACGGATGAGGTACGAGAGAGGTAATTCAGATGCTTATCGAGCTTCCGGCGATTTACCAGCAAAACTGATCGAGTCTTTCAGAAGTTTTTCACAAACATCCAATAATTGGAATTTCTTCAAATGCTCTATCAATGTTTCTGCAAACGAAGAAGCAATTTTCTGAATTTTCTGAACGTTCGATTGATATTCAATCGTGGGTCAATATATATATATATATATATTTTTAAATTGAAAATCGACGATAATTACCAGATTTTGATTTGAGTAAATTGGACGTTAATGTGAGTGCATTCCTCGTCAGAGCCGGGTCCGGCTGTGGATCTCTTTGCTCGAAGAATTTCAACAGTGCATGGCCAACTTGAGCACGGATAAGCGATTGTTCGGATTCCTCGAGTGACACGGCCGACAAAATCGATAGACTCATCAGTGCCTCGTTTTGCATCAGAGTATGCTGTGCCGTTATCATTTTAACGAGATGCTCGATACCATCGTGTTTGATTATCCTCGAAATGACTTCCTTGTCTCTGAAAGATCAACAATTTTTATTTTTTTTTTTTTTCATCAAATTTTTCGTAAAAGTGTCGTATCAGGGTTACAGCTAAAAATGCATGGAATTTTTTTATTCAAACGCTTGCTATCGCTAAATTATATTATTAAATGTAATATTATGGCGGGGAAAGATTTCCAACACCATTGAAAATATAAAAAACGGGCAATATTAAGTAATACAAATATTAGCAGATAATAGCAGGTATCGAATAGGTACCAAGATACGAGAAATACACACACATACACGCTCACTATAAACTATTAATTGAACGAACTAAACGCAGGAATTTAAACATCGGACAGTAGCATTTTAAGAAGGAATTAAAACAGGGACACCGAATAATAACATTGTGAGAAGGTAATAAAATAATAAAAGTGAGAAGGTAATAAAATAATAAAAGTATTAATAATAGAAGTATCCACGTAACAATGAATTGCGACGGGTGTATAATATCGCTTACCGATGTTATTATAAAATTTCAAAATCGAAAAGACAGTCTTGTTTTTTTTTTACAAAATCATGGCGTGTTAAAACGCGAAGTGATTTGTGCAACTTGCGGGAATTCTGCTACTCTCAATGAGAGTAGTCTTACCTGGCGTTGTCAAAGACGACACGAACAACGAATTGGGGAAGAAAGTTGTTCGTAAAATGTGTAATTTCAAACAATCTTTGCGAATCAAAACGTGTCGCTCCACAATAGTGATTTGGCACCAGAAAGATGCTGTACATTAATTGCCTGTTATATCCTTTTGCACCCATCGCATAAAGATTTTATTATGAACGAATTAAAAGTGGGTTCACACACACTGCGTGCGATTGGACCAATTTTATTCGCGAAGTACCGCGGAGCATTGGGTCATTCACAATTCGGCACCTTGGATTGGCGGCCCAAACAAAATTGTAGAAATCGATGAAGCCAAGTTTGACAAAATAAAATATAATCGGGGTCGTATTATCGATGGAGAGTGGTAATAACACCTGTATTACTGTAATATCTGTATTATTGTCGGTTTTTTTAAATTACATGGGATTACATGGGATTACATGGGATTACATGGGATTACATGGGATATTATTTTTTAATGATGACAAATGCTAGAAAAAAATGTGGAGCAGTTTTGAGCTGCAGTCCTGATTCGACACTTTTACCCTTTCGGTAAAACAAAATTGTAGAAATCAATGAAGCCAAGTTTGGTAAAAGAAAATATAAACGGGGTCGTATTATCGATGGAGAGTGGTAATACCATCTGTATTACTTATTATTATCGGTTTTTTAAATTTTTTATGGCGTTGAAAGTCTTCCCCCTTCTCAATATTACATGGGATATTAGTTTTTAATGCTGACAAAGGCTAGAAAAAAATTTGGAGCAGTTTTGAGCTGCAGTCCTGATTCGACACTTTTACCCTTTCGGTAAAACAAAATTGTAGAAATCAATGAAGCCAAGTTTGGTAAAAGAAAATATAAACGGGATCGTATTGTATTAATTATCGGTTACAAGAGCAGGTAGCCGCAGAAAACGAATTACCGGACGCCCAGCGTTGTCTTTTTTCGTTTCGCTGCGTATACTAATTACCTCGCGATCACTCGTGACTTTTGATTATTAAGTACGCAACGCCAACAGCTGTCCGAACATCAGTACATTTGCTATTCAATCGACATTTAAATTCATGAAAATTAAACTATTCAACTTTTCGACGGTTAAATTGTGTTTTTTTGAAAACTACAAATTTTGAGCTTGACGTTGGTGCCAGTCATTTTCTAAAAAAAAACAGCCCTTCAGTGACAAAATAAATCCTATAATCTAGAAACGCTTCGAACCGTCCGAGCATCGGTACTGTCATCTTATACCGAGCATATTTTTCTTATTCCTGTACATGGAAAATTAGAGAAATGACATAGTGTCGTAAAAAATTGACGTTTCAATCGTGAATAATTTACTGCACAGATAGTTCGAAAATATTTGACCGGTGAAACTTTCAGGCCTGAGGCATCCGACTTTTGTTGCTGATTTTTATTAATTTTCGACGCGCCGATTGTCGGATCAGGAGCCCAGTACCGAGAAAAAAAAAAAAAAATCGGAGAAGATCGCTTTCAAATCGTGTAATTCGCGAGTTTCATTGCACTTGCCTCGCATATTCTACGAGTTTCAATATTTCCTGCTATACCAACGACATCGGGAGATCCTCCTCGCTTTTCACATGATATCTCAAGACAAAAAATGAGATCGCGGTTTTAGTTTTCTTATTTTTTTTTTTTTTTTTTTTTTTCCCCCTCGAGACAACTGACATTTAAAAAATCGTTAAAGTATCATCTTTCGCGCTCTATGAAAAGCGAAACAAAATGACGCGCTATTCTTCGTTAACGAAATCGTTCGTGAGAACGTTATTTTATCCTCGATCGAGTAATTCACTCGGTCGTTACCTACTTGCTGTTAATAACGAGCCAAGCGATCAAGCGATTGGCTTCCGCCTGAATTCCGGCATGGCCCTCCGTATTGCACCATTCAACGGCCTTCGCGATGAGATCGTCGCGTTTCCCCAACGTTATCGCCGCTTCTCCTGACGGACACGAATGACCAAAAAAAAAAAAAAAAAAAAAACCAAAAATCACGCTAGGCAACGAAAAAACAATTCCAAGTTTATTTATTTCTTTTTTTTTGCTTCAATGAAAATCATTTACTTACTCTGGTCCTGAATTACTATCCTGAGAGTTCCCAATAATTTGAAGATCACGACGGGCTTCGCGACGTCCAGCATCGGATAAATCACATCGATGAGACCATCCGCGAGTACGATCGATTTGTTAACAGCCGGAATAACGAGATTTCGCAGAGCGCTGAGCGTGGCATGCTGAAAAGTCGTACGACCGCTGCTCGCCGCGTCGTCGCGCAGCAATTGCAATAATTTACGATGCATTCCTTGATCGACCATGAGCTGACAGTGGGCATCGGTGCTCGCGAAATTTCCCATTCCACGAATAGCGGTCACTTGCAAATACTCGTCCTTACTGTCGAGCCACTCGACGAGTTTCTTGTAAACCGTACCTTTGCCATCGTCGAAGAGCAAATTCATACTTTCGTCTGCGTGAGAAATAATTCGCAATGAAATAAAGAGAATTGAAAGAAAAACCAAAAAAATCCACGCGAATTTAATCAATCATTACTGAATTCGAATATAAATCTGGGTATAATGTAAATCTGATTCGAATGGGTATCATTATTCTTTATATAGTTATATTGCGCACTGTACCAAAAGAACACGTACATATTTATGTAAAAGGGCTTGTCCCGTGAATAAATAAATAAATAAATAAATAAAATCAATTTTCATCGCTGAATAATCGACGATCTCGCGAAATATAATGTCACTAACCTCCTGTTACGATGAGACCGATCACGTTACAAGCGGTTTCCAGCGCTGATCTCGTTTCCTGGCCCGTGCATCGTGGTCCGTATTGCTCAATTCGTTTCAGCAGCAACTCGCATAATCCAGTTTTTGCAAATAGAAGCTTGGTATTCTCTGAAAAAAAATAAAAATAAAAAAATAAAAGAATAAATAAATAAATAAATAAATTTACTTGATTAATGTAACCGGCTATTTTTATATTATTCCAGTAGATTATATCAGAGGGCATTTTTTTTTCGCAAATTATCGTCCAATTTTTCGCCCTTTTAACGAGAAAAAAAAAATACTCGGTGCGATTCGTAATGCGAGCGGAAAAATTGTCAAGAACGAGTTTTTTTTTTTTTTTTCCCTTCAAAAATGAAAAATTTAATTGATTTTAATGAACGTTAAATCCTGAAAACAGAATTAATCAAACTTCATTAAATCAAAGTTAATATTTATTCTGCCTTTCTGAATACCAACGAACAGCATTTAATTTTTATTTATATAGATTTTATTATATAGATATTATTATTATTATTATTATTATTATTATTATTATTATTATTATTTTGCTTGATTAATCACCATTGCCAGCCTGACCGTGCACCAAATCGAGACATATCTCTGAGAGTTCAGATATTACGGGTTTCGCCAATATATCGAAGAGTATTTTGTACAATCTCTCGTCGAGAAATTGATTTCCAGAATCATTGAAAAGATCGAGTGTCGAGAGCGCGTGCATCGCTACGTCGCTATCCTCGCTGGTACCGTCAATTTCTAAAACGCTACAGATTAACGGCACAACGTTCTCCTCTAACGCCTGCAATAATTTTTATTAAGAATCAATTTAAGGATCATGAATGAATTTTTATATATATAATTATATTTTTTTTTTTTTTTTTTTTTTTTTGTACGAAGGCAGGATTCGTATTTGGGTTTTGAATGAAAAATAAATCTGCGTTTCCGAGATACATATTTATAAAGTTACGGAATTTTATAGATCAATGCGGTGAATGTAAAATATTTATATTTCAGATTTTTTTTTTCTTAGTCAGCTAAGTTTGAAAAAAAAAAAGAAAGAAAAACTTATGAATACGTTCGTCGAATTTATTTAAAGATTCCTCGAGTTCGATAACTGTTTTTTTTTTTTTTTTCTTTTTTTCATTCAGAGATGCAATTTGTGCGGGGGAATCGCATAAAATTCTGGAATCAATCTGAATCGAGTCAATTTTTAGAGGAGGGGAAGAAGGCACATGCGTTATTCGTTTCGTATAGCCTCAATTTTAAGAATTCGGAATTTTCGATTTTTTATGAAATACGTGATAAAAAATATGCAAGGGATGAATCGTTTTGACCAATCCACAAACCGGCATACATTTTTACTACGTTGCTCGATGCGACCAAATTTTGACTTTTTTTTTTAATGAAAATGTACATCGTGCATAATCAACGCAAAATTACAAATTAATCAAAATAAAGATAAAATAAAGCTTCAGTATAGTATAGTAGATGCAATATATAAAGGTAAAACAAGAAAAAAAAAGTTATGCAAAAGCAATGTAGTATTGAGAAAAGCGAAATTTAGCGATGCAACGAGGGCAATAACGGAGCAATAAGGGCCAATAGCAGCAGAAAACTTAGGCTCAAAACTTTGGGCTTAAAAAAAAAATGATTTTACCTTCTGTTGCAAGGCGCTCTGATCGTGGAGAAAATTTAAGAGAAATCCAACGGCCATCCTCCTCAACAGGGCTCCGCCTTCCGTTTCTTTTAGACCGATGCCCTTCTTGAGAATCGTCAATATGTGGGTCAAGCCATTATTTTCCTGCACCATTTTATTACCCCTTTCTGAAAATATCATCCGCTGAATGTAATAATTGAAATACCCCAAAATAAATATACGAATATGAGAATGGATCGAATGATTCGTATTAAAAAAGAAAAAAAAAAAAAAAAAAAAAAATTCTACGAATAAATAAAGAGGCGAATGAGCAAATTAAAATTACTATTCTCGTAACATATATTGCTGAGCGCCCTTGTGGTCTGAATGAGAACTTCAATATCGTCGCCCTTCAACAATTCCGTAAGATTCTTTATCAGCTCGCAATTCGTACATCTGTCCCTTCCATTGTCCGTCTTGGCTATCTCCGCTATTGCTTTCGCCATTTTTGCGACCACCGCGCTCGATTTGTCGTTCAAGAGTTTTAGAAAAATATCGTCCGTCGTAAACTTCGAATTATCTTCAAACGGATAAACGGAAAATTAAAATTTCGACGTCGATCAATATTTTGGGAAAAAAAAAAAGATGAGTTGTTCGAGCTAGATGAAAAGATCACGAACCTTCGATGGAAATATTGACAAAGGTATCCAGGATCTTTATAATGTTCGAGTTTTGATCGCCGTTTCTGTCATCTTTGAGATTGACTTGGCTCAACTTTTCGACGAGACTGTCAATATTTTTTCTCGTTTCGCCTTGAACAATTTATATTAAAAAAAAAAACATGTTTAGGCGGGAAACCAGCTCGATGTATGCTAAAGGATATGTTTTGTCGTTTTAATTTGCCAAAATGAGCTGTATCGAAAATCCAAAACGAGCGAACATGGCTTTTCGATGATGCAAAATGATATCAAGATTGTCGTATAAAAAATTGTATTTCCTCTTTTATCTCAAATTTTCGTGTTATTTTTTTTTTTTTTCAAATGCTTCTACACTTTATCAGATTTTTCGTTTTGATACGCTTCTTCTTGCAGCTGGGTAAAAAAGAAGCGAGAGGGTCATATGAATGAATAAATCGTGTAGAAATGTGTGTGAATATTTAAATAAATTATTTTAATATAATTCGATACATTATATTGTTTCGATCACTGGAAAAAAAAAAAGCATTGAAACGAAACGGAGTGTAATCCCGCGTGATTGAACACACAGCGAGAGTTTTAATCTAAAATCAAAATATTTAACGTCTCTTGACAGCGTTTAGTTTTTTCCTCTACCCTGGAGGGAAAATAAAACCTCAAAAATTCAGATAAAGATATTTTTTAATGCTCATAGCGATAAAGTGGTGAGGAAATTGACGGGAAATGGATTTTTTTTTTACTATCCCGTTTTGGGATTCCTGCGGATTTTTATTATAGGGTGTGTTCCATTGGCCATACCGGAATTTATAATATTCATTTTTCGTTGCGATTGCAATGCGAGTTGCGAGAGTAGTAGGGTAAAACGCCACATAATATATTTCACCGTATCGCATCGTAAAATCATCAATAAACCTTTTTGTAAATCTATACACTTTACCTTCCATTCCCACGTACTAAATTTTCACGCCAAGTTGAATCAATCGTGTTGAATTTTGTACTTTTTCACCGTATATTTCGAATACTTTTTGACAGGGGTATCTATCGCGTGTCGCATTATTATTTTTTTCCCCCAACAGAAAGAATCTGAAGTTTGCCATATTCGATCGACACTTCGAAAAAAAAATATATACATATAACTAGGCGATTTGTGACGCCACGCTGTGGTGTTGAAGCGCCAAATTCAATTGCGCGAGGAGAAATAATGATGGGTCCGTTATTCATCCAAGCGATCAAAGTCAGTGTGACGATATACACTCAGTTCGTTGTACCTCAATTTGGTTGAATTCTCGATGAGGTTATTATTGTCACATAATCCAGTCGATAAATGGTGAAATTGCAATTTGATTAGCGTTGAAATAGCAATTTCAACCGTACTGTTAAATTTAACCAAAATATAAAATTTAAATCAGTCTTGTTTTTATTCAAATTTTGATCGGTTTTGCTTACTTTCCCTGAGTGTTTCACCCCTGAATGGTCTTTATCATACAGCTGTATGAAGCATTCTTCATAATACTGCGGATTTTTTGGCAAATTTTCGAGCTAGTTCGCTAGTGAAGACAATTTCTGTTTTTGCTGAAATATTTTTCTGTCAAAATCGATTTTACAGCTAACCCTGTCCATTAATCCACTTTTATACATAAATGTTTTTTTTTTAATTATGAGAGTAATTACTGCCAAACCATTAACGGAAAAATCTGCAATTTGGCATGGAGTGTTTTTTTTCTCGGTTTTTTTTTCCTGGTGCTCCATAAAACTAAAATGAAGAAAAAAAGGGTGAGGATCAGTGATGAGGTATAGGGTCGGTTTGATGTGGGATTGACCACTGTTCGGTAGCGTGCAATAATCAGAACTACACGTTGTTGCGATTAAAAGTTTATATATTTATCGATATAAGGATCATCTACATTCGAGTATTATTTATTATTTTATTCCAATATATCTATTTACTTGTTATTCCAAGACACTCTTTGATCTCTGTGGGAAAGCGCTCTATCGCCTCATTGAAGGTTTTCAAGTTCACGTGTTTGGACCGGCAAGATTCGGAGTACATCGGCATATCAGAGAGGAACGTTTTCAGACTCTCAAGATTGAAATAAACCTCGGTGTCAATATTGGGAAAAGCACTCATAGCCTTGAGTGTGACCTGATGATAAAAATGAAAAGAAAATGTATCAAAACACTGAAAGGGAGGATATGGATTGTCGCAACACTTTCAGATCTCCATAATATAACGAGGAAAACAAATTGTGGTCAATCTACATATAACTTAAGAATGTATATTAGATATGTTGAGTCGCATTATCAATATGTCATTATCTGAAACATTGTGCTCAACAATTAATTACAAACATCTTGAATGTGATATTTTCTTATTCCCACCTATGAATGCAATAATGTGTATAATTTGAATGTTTGATGCTCAATTCCCGGAAAAAATTATTTAGATCTACGTAGTTATTTTTTAAATCAAATTTGATCGGCGTACATCTAAATTTTAGAAAATCGTAAATATACCTAGATCTCCGTATATATAACGGTACATTAACGTACATTCGAGTCGACCCAATATGACGCTCGAAGGTTTTTTTTTATTAGATCCCCATTTATCTACATAAATCTGAGAAGATTTACTTAGATCTGAGTAGATCTAGCGAAGATCTAGGAAAGGACCTAATTGAGATCAAGGTAAATCAACCATCTTCCAAAATTTAGGTCTGCGTGGATCTAATTTTGATTTACGTTTGGAAATGTCTACAGTTCAACATTCAGATCTACTACGTATAGATCCAAACTATTTTTTCCTGGGTGTCGCACAACGCCGTAACCCAGGCAGCTCAAAAGTCAGAAAAACGTCTCAAAGACCGCTTAGAATCGTGAGTTTTATCAGGGACGCGACTTCAAGACTTTCCACAGACTTATATTTCTGACTTTATTGTGCTGTCTGGGAATGGTTCAAGGTGAGCGCCTTCCTCGCCGGAATAGTAACCGTTGTTTTTGTGCCAAATAACCATAACCAACTAAGAAGCGGTTGCTTTGTGCGAAAAAATAACCACTAAATAACCCCAAAAGCAACGGTTATTTAACGGTTGTCGATGGTTGTTTACACGGTCTGGTAGCTTTACACGGTTGTTTATTGGTTGCGAAACCAACTGCGACTTCCAACAATGGTTACAACGTATGGTTGTGAATCGGTTAGTTTTTTGCACAAAGCAACCGGTTATTTTACAGCTGTTTCATATATGGTTGCTTTTCGGTCTACGGCTAACATGTATCAAAATTTTACGAATCAGTTCGAATTTACAGAGGACAACCTATAGAAATTTCTGTACACTTCAGTACTTTGGCGAAAAAAGTTTTTCCCAAAAAGAAAAAAAAACATTTTGTAACATCTTATTACTTTTTCCATTGGCATCAACGGCACTTTCGACTGGAAGCACCGTTGAATGATTAAGCTTCATACGCATTATTGTTCATGTGAGCATGCAACAATTACTTTTGAATTGTTAACAAATAAAGTGAATTTTCTTGTATAAAATTTAAATAGAAAATTATCCGGCTGACTTATATATAGGGACCCATCAAAGTTTCACAAGTCTATTGGATAATCGGGCGGTTTATCCGAAGAGCTGCTTTTTTTTTCATACATCGAAAATTTACTCACCGATCCTATGCACTGCATAGCCTCCAAGCTGGATGAAAAATCTTTGGCACTCGCCAAATTGCATGCAACCAATTTTTTTTTTAAGGTCTCTATTTCCTCGATCGCGACGTTTTCTGCTGCCTCTATTGCGCTGAGATAACCTTTGGCTGTGTCGTGTAACCCGTTTTGACAAGTGACATAATCGTAAAACGTAGATTGGAATGTCGTCATCGAGAAATTATTCCGAATTTCATCGCATTTTCGAATATCGCCCGTTGTAGCTTCAATCTTCAGAATCTCATACAACCGAACTGCCTGTGTGTACGTGTATGTTGCGTGCGTATAGGCGTTTGTGTGTGTGTGTGTGTATTTATGTGTTACGAAATGAACGTTGCATATGTTCATTAAATATATTCATTCGTAACTTTGGATTGCCAGAATCCCCATTTTTCGTGAATCTCAATGTTACATATATGGCATATGAGTTTTTTCTTACACTATTCACTTTGTTGCGCGATGGTTCTTGAATGTTGTTCATAGCTTTTGTAGCTGCTCCATATATCCATTCAAGAATTTCCTCGGACGAAAACTTAGCCCCCTGGTATTTAATTTTGATGTTTCGTTTCAAATCGTTCAACTGGTTAAGGAGCCAAGATTCGGCTTGTTTCGTCGGCTGCCAACCGTGTTTTGACACGCCAAATGCATTAGCGATCTATCAATCGAATTAAAACATATTGTATTTTTAATTGGATCATTTTCACGTAATACATCTTCAGTTTGTTCCGATATCCCTTTATATGACCCCCATTCCAATTAATCACTTCTCCATCCCACCACCTGGATGCCTTCCATCCTGCGTATCACACGACGCACGAGGACATGGGAAAAGTGCGGAAAATCTTTATTCTCAGACCTTAATCGGGAAAACTGGGGAAAAACTTTAATTGAAAAAGGACACCCCACCCGCTCGGTGATACGGTCTACCGGCCAGCACACACGGTTAAACTTATGTATATATGTTCATGTAAATCCGGACACTCGACTCTAACTTAATCAGGCCCGGTTCCACAATCGTGGTTTAAGCCTGGTTCAATTTTTTTTACCTAGTTTTAGCATAGGGTAACCATCAGAGTTTATAAACTGTTTTTAAACGACGAAACGAAAGCGACTAAAAAATCTATAATCGTATAGATTTTTTTTTATATTCACGCGCCCCATAAAACTATATAGTTTTTAAACGCGTACGTTTTAAATAGCTTTTAATGAAACATTGACAAATTCATGTGACTTCATGAGAGAAATTACAAGTATATAGTTGGGATTTTATCAATTTTTTTTTACTAAATTCAACACGTGGCTCTTCCCTGCTAACACATAACGTTATAAAAACGTTGTTAAGACGTTTACAAAAACACGCAAAAACGTCTCTTTTGAATGGTCGAAAAAACGTCTTGAAAACGTCTTACAAACGTTATTTTGCCGCAAACGTCTTGAAAACGTCTTGAAAACGTCTTTTAAACGTTATTTTGGCCGCAATTTTTTTTCCCAAACAGTTTACAGCGGGTTTAACACATTTCTGTCAGCTTCTGTAAACTTTGTTGGGAAAAAAATTGCGGCCAAAATAACGTTTAAAGGACGTTTCCAAGACGTTTTTTCGACCATTCAAAAAAGACGTTTTTGCGTGTTTTTGTAAACGTCTGAACAACGTTTTTATAACGTTCTGTGTCAGCAGGGTTTCACTTTTAACTTAATTTGATGTCGCCATATATGGCATACTTCACACAGGATTGTAAGAAATATAGTTCAGCGTGGATATATTCTGTTTCTGTTCTTTAAATTTTGTTCACCCTTATGTATATAGCAAATTTGTATATTTATGAAAAATAATTTTGTAAAAGCTGCGACAAATTATGACTTGTAAGACTTACCAGAGCGATTAGAACGACGCACAAAATGATCATGAATTTCGTCATATTTCTTGCTCTGTTTTAACTGCGCGATAACGATTTTGAATTGACGATCTGTCTCTTTATGGGGCTCGTATTTATACATTCAACGTCCGTGTCTATCGAATCTATCTTTTTGGGGATATCGAGTCGCAAGAGATATAAAAATTGAACAAAGTATCCAGCCACTTGTGCAAATAAAAATTATATTAAAAACAGTTTTCGCGTAGGCTTATCGCACTATACTCATTGGCTTATGGGAAAAACGGAAACTTTTTTTTTCTCGTCATCTTCGTATATTTGAACATGTGTAGAATCGAATATTTTAAGCGCATATATAACAGGAAAAAATTCTAACTTATACTTGAGGCGTCGTCACGTACAAGTCCAGCTGAATCAACCAAAACACGCATATATAGGCAATATAATACTTTTTATTCTAGTTATATAAACGTCGATATCGAGTTTCGATAATCGTGTGGGCCTCGTGGCACATCCAAAAAATAAAAAACTTTAAAAACATTTTTTTTTTAATATCACACTGCTCACTCCGTCAGATTGAATGAAACACGATTCTTCAGAGCAAAAATGCACTGAATTTTACCGGATCACTCTGGCGATATATTTATAAATCGCTCCAGCAATATTATTATTATTATTATTATTAATAGTATTTGTATGCATGAATCTCGTATACCTATTTCCGGTTTTTTGCGGTCCTTATTCCCATTTATTTCCATTTCCATTCCATTGAAAATTCAATGCACTTTGCACAGCACGAGGGCATATAGAGAAACTGCAACGGCCTAATAATACACGCGGCTGCATTTGACTGAATTATCATAAGAAATTCAGAAAAACCGTCTGCTCCCATTCAGTTTTCCTAAATTTTCTCTATATATTTCTGAATTTCCCAAGTCAAAAGAAAGATACTTTGCATTTACCGAACTATAAGCTGACTGACAATTGAATACGATTAAACTGCATGAAACCTAATTATCCGTGTTTTTATTTTGTACCATGACCTTGATCATTTTCTTTGTTAAATTTCGCAATAATTTAAAGTATATAATTCGAAAACAAATATATATAACGAGTTCGTCGTAGCACGGCGTTGATATGATATATATATGATTATTACGATTTAAAAAAAATCCCTATACATATCGAACAGAACGATCTATAGTGATATTCATACAGAGATGATATATATACATCTCTGATATCTGATATATATCTCAAGTATGGCGACAAACGCCAATGTTTTGATACTGAACGACGCAAATTCCAGTGAAATAACCGCGAATAACTTGTCAGTCGCAGAGCACAGCGGAGATAGTAGCAATGAGAAAATATACGGTCAGTTTTATCCCGCGGAATGTAAAATAGTCGATTCGAACATTAGTTGATCGATCTGTGCCGACGTAACCTCAAATATCCGGTTGTTTTTTTTTTACGATTTTTCTTCCTTCAGGTGCTGTATTTCTCAGTGCAGTCACGGGTATATCGGCTCTGATAGGTTTCGGAACGACTCTCGCAGCGACACGAAGAAACGATCCGAAATTTTTTCAAGACGGTGTCGCAGGATTAAAAGGTACGGCGGAGAGCGGTGCGTCGCTGGCACTGAGAGCTCTCGGCTGGGGTAGCGTTTACGCGATAGGTGGATGCGGAATTCTCTTTTACGGAATCTGGAAACTCTCCGGTGCCGGTAATTCTCATGAATTTCGCCAAAAAATGGGCTCCATACTGCCAAGAATACCGAAAAGCGATCCACCCCGGAGCAGAACCGAATTCGAGGGACTCACCGATTTGTTGACTTACGTGTCCGAAGATTGGGGCAAAGAAACCACCAAGAGCAACGAATAACGGAATTAATTGGTATTTCAATAGGATTAAGTCGTTAATGCTGTACAGTACGTTTTTTTTTAATAAAAATTATTGACTAAAAGACAAGTATTTTGCGCATACATCGAGCTAAATGATAATAGTCAATAATCAAATTAAAGCCAGTACCATCGATTTTCTCATAAATTAGCTTTACTCAATGATGCATCGACTATTCAGTAATTATATGTTCAAAAAATTCAACTCCATTTTTACAGTCACGGCGCAATATAAATCTGAAAAAAAAAAAAAAAAAATCGAAAATACTCGGAACACCGAAGATATTGAGCTTGAATCGCGATACTGCGAATATAATTATTGAAGCAATGGAAATCAAAAATTTATCAAAATTTTCAGAAACAATAATGCTATAAATCATTATATAGCTATAAATTATATTATATGCTATAAATTATTATATATAAATTAATATATTGTATATATTATTATTATAAAACATGGGCGACGCGCGGAGCAGGTTGCATTCGGCATTTGTTTCACCAAGCCATTACTCACGCTCAATTCTGTTTGCAAGTATATTTCACAATCGAAACGGTGAAAAATTTTTATTACGGGCAAATTATATCTATGAAGGTCTGATCTGTCGTTTAAGCGGTTCTTCGGGGAAATTTTATCGTTTTTTTACTCCTAAAATAATCTCCAATCGTAACTTCGAATACTTCTCCCATAAGAGCACCCACGTATAAGCGGCATATTTAATGTTTTTTTTTCTCCTCAACTACGCGGTCAAAAAAACTGAAATAATTACGGTGTATTCCTAGTACCAGCACAACAAACCTCCCCTCAAATTTTAGAATCATTCTTAGCGTTTTTCTCTGGGTCAAGAATCTCCTTAAGCCCGACAGGGCAAGGCAGTTGTCCCCATTCGTATCAGTATCAGTATCAATCTACGATCATTAAAATAATTCGTGGAAAATCGAATTAAGGCAGTCGTCTGGTGCAGAGGCCTAAAAAAAAGGTGATTTTTGGTGATTTTTTTTTTTTCATAAGTAAAGAAACAACGGATCTTCTTGAAAATTTTATTGTACTTTGACACACATTTGAAGAGTATAAAAAAAAAAAATTTTATTAACTAATTGTCGCAAAATGGCGGAGTATTTTGACCATAGAAGCGCCTCGCCGCTGGAGTCTCGAACCGGCGGGATAGACGGTGCGCTTAATTCTTGTCTGGAACGCAAAAACCACAATTATTTTTAATTGACATATATTTTTATCGTCGATGAACTAAGAAAAAACCCGTGAAACCATATTAATTTTCGAGCTCGAACAAAAAAGTGACAATTTTTACAATTTTTTTTTTTTTTTTTTCTTTCTTCGTGCAATAAAAATAGTATAAAATTACTTTTTTTTACGAATGTTTTTAGTTCATTCAGGATGGTTTTTAATAATCCGGAGAATTAACTTTGGTTTGGATCGATAGGTCAAACAGTTTTTTTTTGCTATCGCGCCCGCCGCTTCGAGACTCCAGCGGCAAGGCGCTTCAATGGTCAATTTTGTACTCCGCCATTTTGCGACAATTAGCTGATAACATATTTTTTTTTATACTCTTCAAATGTGTGTCAAAGTACAATAAAATTTTCAAGAAGGTCCGTTGTTTTTTTCCTTATAAAAAAAAAAAAATCACCAAAAATCACCTTTTTTTCAGGCCTCTGCACCAGACGACTGCCTCAACGATATATGTTATGAGAAAAAAAAATTATTTTTCGTTACACTCGGTAATTGGATTCTCCACAGCCCGCTCAAATGTATTTTATATTCGTTTAATCATTCCAAGTGTTATGTTTTTCTCGAAACCGACTGTAAGCCACAGCTACAGCCCAAAGTACACCCCCCTTGCCAATATTCGTAGAGAATAAAACGTTATATCCATGTATCTTTATATACGCATAGACCTGCTCGACTCTTCGCCGCGATATCCGAATCTTACAGTGTAAAGTAAACGGGCAATAAGCGTTCCTACAAACACTCCGATGAGTGATCATGATATCAATACTTTAATTGCTGCTCGGGAAAAGAATTTCCAAGAACTGTGGAAGAAGTCGAGCACGTCGATGCTCAAATCCATGAAATGGGGTCTCTCCTTTCGCAACACATACGGCACATTGCATATCGGCAGCAAAGCCCATTTATATTTCTTTCTATATATTTCTATATATTTCTATATATATATTTCTTTATCTGTGACACGCATGGACCTCTGCTCGGGGGATCTCTGCATTAGAGCGGCAATAAAAATTTTCCGACCGCAAACATCCGAGCGCTATATCATAGAAAATTTATAAATGCTCTATGCGCACACTCGGATGGCGGGGCCATAATATCTGATTTTTAGTGCTGCTCGGAGAATCTCTCCAACGACACATTAATCCCCGCTCCTTTGCCGATGCCCTTGCGCATATCTGCACACAGGTGCATATCTCAGCACGAGATCAGCTCTTATGAAATTTATAAAACTCATATCTCCCACCAAACTATTTCCATTGTCCATTAAACATATTGGAAAATTTCGAGGAGCGGATAGTCCTCTTCAAGCTCGTCACGAGGACGTTTATTCTATTCGAAAAATTCGGTTATTCTGTATATCGCAAGTTTCAACAGGAAGTTAACTAAACTACTTGACTAATTCTTTCGTACTTTTTTCGTATATGAATTTCGTTTCGAGCATATCTCCATCGTGTGTGGAATATTTCAATAATTTAATTTAAAAAAATAATTAAACGATCGATTGTTTATCAAAAACGCGAAATATGGCAAAAAATATCGACGACTCTACTGTGAGGTAATTGAACAATATTTATAAATGTTTTTTTTCTATCCCCGAATTAGATTCATTGAATTTATCGTTTGAGCTAGCAAGAAATCGAGTAGATTTATTCCATTCAAAGAATCCTAGATCCCTCTAAGCACGAAGATCCTGTATTAAAATTCTTACTATACCTATAGATAATTCGAGTATACAAGACATCCTAAATATAATTGTTGCTCATTTTGTAAGATTTCTCCAAAAGTATTGATTTCATGTCAAATAATCCCAGATAGATCTCGGTTTTCTCAACGTCTCGACACGTAACGGTTATTTTTTTTTTTTTACTTTTTTACTTTTGGAGCGTTATATAGATTGTTTTTGCAAAATCTGATTCACGTTTATTCGATAAACGTTTAAAATACATCGATGAAAAACTTTTCTTCGTCAATTGATACGTATGCATGCAGTAAGCGGCAAATTTAATTGTATTAAATTCAGCAATGCAATTTTACACGATGAAAATGGATTACATTAATTCTGGATGATCGTCAAAATTGCTCACTGTGCTCTGGCAAACGAAACTGATTCACTTTTAATGTGGGATATGGCCCATATATGGAATAGGCGATTTTCAAGGGTGATGAGTTTTTAAAATGTAAATTACATGGCGTCGAGACACGATTTCGTCCCTTTTGAACTAAACTTGAAGCCATGTAAAATGAGTCAATATTTTCATAACTTATACCTTCGCACCCGAAAACTTCGTTATTATTTTGCTATTGCGCAATTTAAAAAAAAAAAAAAAATTATTTTGTTGGATTATCTTTACAACCCTAATACAGTGATACAAATTTTTTTCTTTCATGAGCAATTACGTATATAAAAAGAAAAGAAAAAATATATCGCCTGTAGATCAGGAGAACTTCCGTTACGAGTAGAATATGTTCATCCGCACGCGCGAAGCTGCATAGAACATTACCGAATTTTTAGAATTTACATCGAATAATTAGAATTTAATTTATTTTCCCGATAACGCGCGGCGCTTTGGGAGAGCTGATAGCTAAAAATCATATGGATTCTGAAAATTGAAAAAAAAAAAAAGTTGATGCAAAGGTCCCCCATCGTTGAAACTGCCGATTATTAAATAAACAGATCTACGATTATCTTATGAATAACAATCGTAACTTATGAATAAAAGTCGTTTCAATGCAGCGCTATCTGTGACGATTTTCGAGAGTCAAAAGATCGCGCAATGAATCTCGAGAAAACTGGGTATTCCTTCTTTTTTTTTTGCCTTTTTATTGTTAAGTTCGAACTTTATTTGTTTTTGCTCATGCCAAGCCCCGCCGTTAAAACAGAATTCTCACCGACTAACAAGCGATACAGAAACAAAGTTTACATTTCCTATAGTACAAAAAAAAAAGTAAGCTCTTGAATATGCAAGGACTCTGCTCGGTGATCTTTAATCATGCGGTCGATTGGTGCTGCCATCTAAAAACGAAAAACACAACTTCGGCGTTCTAACATGTAATTTTATACTCCAAAAACCGACGATGATATAATTTCAATGACACACCAGCTCGAGCCAACATATTATCATCGATAGCTTATACTTGACGTAGCTAAAATGATTTTTACGAATTTTTCGATCAATTGACGTATTATGATGATCCATTTGCTTGCCTTAAAATATTATTAAGGAGGTTCTTAACATCAATTTGGTGCGGCAAGGGGAACGTGATGGGGCGGCACGGGCGACGTGCGGGGCAGGTTGCGTTCGGCATTTGTTTCACCAAGCCATATTACTCACGCTCAATTCTCTTTACAAGTATATTTCACAATCGGAACGGTGAAAAACTTTCTTTACGGGCAAATTATATCTATGAAGGTCTGATCTGTCGTTTATGCGGTTCTTCGGGGAAATTTTACCGTTTTTTCACTCCTAAAATAATCTCCAATCATAACTTCGTATATTTCTCCCATAAGAGCCCACGTATAAGCCGCATATTTAATGTTTTTTTTTCTCCTCAACTACGCGGTCAAAAAATCTGAAATAATTACGGTGTATTCCTAGTACCAGCGCAAACATCCCCTCAAATTTTAGAATCATTCTTACCGTTTTTCTTTGGGTTAAGAACCTCTTTAAGGGAAGACTCTCCGGGTGAAAAAAAGGCAGAAAAAAAAACGTGTTTTGCATTATTAATTTGCCAGAAAAAAAAAAAAAAATTCATGTCGACGTTCCCAAGCGAGAGTCTCTTCAAAATGTCAATGTGAAAAAAAATACTCAGATGAGTTGTTATTCCTCTTTATTGTGAAAAAAAAATGACCTCTCACAATTTTTCACAATAATCGTGGATTATTCGTTTTGAAAAACGTTAATAAAAAATCTCACGCACGTCTCTATATGATATTCGAAATAATTTTCTGAAGTTTTTAAAAATTTTCGAAAATTTTTAAAAACAATTTTTTCAAATTCAACACCAATTTGTCTCCGCTAGCGCTCTCTTTAATTCAAGATGAAGATGCATACGTCAGAGGAATTTTCATAAACTTGAAAAAATACTTGTTTTCATGCCTCGCAAGGTCGTTATTAAATTGCTTTGGTAAAAAGTATTTTTCCTTTTTTTTTTTTTTTCCTTATGACGGAAGCTGTGTAATGGTAATTTTTTTTTTCGTCAAGTTTTCCATCAATTCATAATATGCAAAAATATACAAATACCATATTTGTAGGGAAAAAATTTCTAGACATGTGTGCGCGAGGCTGACTGCAATATTCAAACGTCTGCAATTCGAGAACGGCTTGAGCCGTAACTATAATCAAAATGATCCTTTTATTCGATGCAATTTTTTTTTTCTTTCAACGATGCATTCGACTGCACAAATTTTGTTGCGTAGCATTCGATTATTATTCATTTATTCGTAGAATAATATTCATACACTGCGCACAATGTCCCTCGTAAATCGTAAATCACGTTTTTTTTTCCGAATGAATATTTATTGTCACGCCTATAAAATGTATTAGCTCGCATAATTTCTTTTTTTATGTTATAGTCAGGCATTTCTTTGTTTTTTCTTTTTTTTTTTCTTCGTTGCATCGACAAGACTATTTTAAATCTGGGTCATTCACTGATATCAATCATTTTTTTTTTATCACCATTCACATGTGTCTAGCTACAATTTTTTACAAAAATAGATTATCATTAAAAAGAACGATCGGTATGAAAATTTCCTGAGAATCTATGAGAGCAGGATTCGGATTTTACGAAATTTTGAATATTAAAAAAAAAAAAAAAGTTACCGCGATCATCCTGAAATTTCTCATATCGGAGTGAAATTTCATAGATCATCATTGGAATATATTTTTGGCATTGAGCTACGTGTGAATCCATTAAACTCGGTTAATATTGTAATTCAAAATTTTTCAATAGCTCAAATTTTTCATTATAACCTTCAACATTAGAGTTGCAAATTGCTTGCTCGAAATTTCACACCATGACACAGGTCCCCCCCTATGAGACTTTAGCATTTTTCTTCAACAAACGTGACGCAAGCTCGCTAAGAGCAAGAATGAAAGCTTTCTTACTACACGATTATTGATCGCGAGCAACCACAAATCTCGTCGTAATCCACAAAACTTAAAAAAAAAAAGATTTCCAAACAAAAACTATAATTATACAATCTCAACAAGTACGAATTACACATTAAAAAAAGAAATAATATTTCGTCACAGGGAAAGATTTTATTATACTAGAATTATTTTCATGAAAAAAAAAAAAAACAAATTATGCAAATATTTCTTTAACTTCGGACGACGAGTCATCGTGGTACACTTTTTTCCATAATTCTACATTCTTTTTTTTTCTGCTTAAACAAACTCATTGCCATATCCAACGAAAATGAATTCAATAATGAATGACGTCATCGAAAAGGCCAAGGATTTTGGGCGATAATATAAAAATAAATGCAAATACTCGACCATTGTGATCTCTCACGTTTTTTTTTTTTCCTCATATATACTCACAAAATTTTTGCAATGAACAAGACGCATTGAACTCGGTCACAGACACACAGGCGCACAATTCAAATTAACACTCGCGATCGAAGTCGACGAATGACGCAAATGTAAAAAATTCTTGTCGATGCAGCGAAAAGAAAAACAAAACAAAATAAAACAAAAAAAGTGCGAGGATATAACCAAAGAAGCAAATAAAATTGTGCGATATGACAATTAATATTCAGTCGGAATTAAAAAAAAAAAAAAACTCGTAGACGGACAAAAAAAATGTTTGCTACTGCTCTGTCGTACGATGAGCGTGCGAAACGAAGAGAAACAAAAAAAAATGTGTTTTTTCACTGAAGTACAAAGTATGAATATTATTCGATCGTATAGTAATCGAATAGTATAATCGAAACACACATATTCAGCACTCGGCGTATACTTTTTTCTATGAACAAGGCAAAAAAAGATGCCTCAATAAAATTGTCGAATAAATACAGAGCAAAAGAGCATTAAATAAAATTCTTTTCGACCTTTTTATCGCTCCAAGCAATATTAAGTCTGGTAGAACAAAATTCTTGAGAATCATTGGTCATTGTCTCAAATAATATTTGAAATTTACATTTTCAATATATATATATATATATATTTTTTAGTATTCAGAAAAAGCATATATGAAATATTTTAATATTTTATATATTTAAATACAAAATATTTTAATATAATATATATATATATATTAAATTTTTATAAATTATAATATTATATTTCGATATATCGTAGGCAGAATATTTGAGTTTAGACGCAAGATTCTACTTTTTTTCACGGGTCATCGGCTGAACTTTTTCCTATCACACTCTCCGCGTATATATATTGCAATAAAAACGATCCTGTGTGGATATTAATATAAGCAGCTGGCTCAAAAATCTTTAAAAAAAAACTGCACCCCCGGAATGTCCCACGCATAAGAAATAGTTTATATATCCTTACAAGTTAATTATGAACTTGGCACCGGTTTATCAAAGTCCCACTATAGTGAAAATTCAAGATCAATCGAATATTTTTTTCCCCCCTCCAAGATCTATGGCATCCAGTTTTTTTGTAATCGTGATCAACGATCTTTAAAAATATTCTCGAGTAATTTTACAATATAACTTTTTTGTATATTTGTCTGCGGGTATTTTGTACCTTCGTGATTTAAAAAATAAAAATTCCTTCAATCTTTTAGAGGTCAAGAGAGTGTTGACACTCGTGGGACTTTGGTCAATTTCTCGCAGACTTTTAACTCTCCTTGGCTCGTTTCGTTTGCAAACGTGTCCGGTTGACCTCATTAATTAAATGCAAAATGAGAAGCGACGCTACCGGGACACTGACTCGCGTCTTTTCATAACTCTCGTGCTCTCTCTATTATTATTTTTTTTTTTTTCCTTCACCGTCTGCTGGAATATTATTCCTGACGAGTTTCCTCACTTTGTTTTTTTTTTTTTCAGTCGATATGACCATTCAAGTGTGTTAACGTTTTGTCGGAAAAATAAATGTATGGTAATTTTTGCACATGGAAATATTTCACTTGCTTATTGTAAATTTAAAGATCCTTGAGCCACCCTTAGATGTGGACAGTTTAAAGAAATTTTTTTGATTGAGATTCGAAATTCGAATAATCTTTCGATGTTTTCGGTTAGAATTTGTACGATTTTTAAAAATTTCAATATGGCGGCTCGAATGAATGTTTCGATTGGTCGATTTGAACTGCTCGGAATCAAGCCGAAGATGATCGACTGTCGCCGAACGAGATTCGGTAACTTTCGACGATCTTCGGCTCGACTCCGAGCATTTCAAACTCACCAATCAAAAGATTCATTCGATCCGCCATCTTGAAATTTTGAAAAAACATACGAATTCGAATTTAAATTCGTAATCCAATGGCATATAATAATGAAATAATCCTGAAAGTTTCTGTACATAACACTTTTACGTGCAATCCGTGTTATTTCCGAGCTCCGAAACCCCCGTATTCAACCAGATCATTGTAAATTATGAAATTTCGAATTGTAAATTCGGAATTAGCGATTCGCAAACATCGAGTTAAAAACAATAGCCATCAGACTTGCTGCCCGTTACAATGTAAATGATCAAAACAAAGCAAAAAAAAATCCCTAGAGTAATAATATGCGACACTCGGAGAGACGACGCGAATCGTACACGAAAAGGTGAAACGAGTGCGTGCACTCGATTGTTCTCAGGGGGCAAAAAGGTTTCTCGCATATATGCACGAAATGCATAAACAATTTGTGGAAACGAAACTCATTCGATCGTTTAAATTATACATGTCTATCTCGTAAAAGCGTCCGGTTAAACAAAAGTGAATTGCTGTTTTTTTTGCCCCCTTCAATCTCCCTCAAAGCTTTTTTTTTTTGCTATAAACAAATTAAATGTAAAAAAATTTTACAAACGCATCTTGGATTTTCTTTTTTACAAAATTTCATGATACATTTTTGTGTATCAAACGATCCAAGTATCATAATCGAATATTCATCATCACATTGTTTATTATGTATTTGTTAAAAAAAAAAAAAAAAATTGCACAATGAATTCGTTATTCATTTCAAAGTGGTGAAATTTTGGGGCCGTCTCCTTGAATTATCGGGACAGCTATATGCTATACATTTTTACAACAATGAACGAAAATCAATGTTGTGTGTCTCGTTTTCTTTTTCCTTTTCACTTCAATTAATATTTATTTACTATAAAGCGACTAGATTTTGTTTATTGGAGGCAAGTTAAAAAAATTGGCATCAACAATATATACATATCGCGAATACAATTCTCATTATTCACAGTTGTATATATTATAATACATTGCATCGAAGAAAATATCGCAGTCACGGTATTATAGTCAAACGACGTTTCGTAATGGTTGAACCTTCGACGTTTCCGGAGAATCTCGACCCCTGTTTGATCTTCTCCCCCTCTTTCACAAAAGTGCAGCAAAAAAAATCTCGTATGCGAAACAAGAAAAAAAATTGCATCCACAGTATGTTTTTTTTTATTTATAGAAATAATTCGTTCGTCGATCATTTCAATCTGAATTCACGATTACCGCGCGTAATTTCATCGATAATAAGGCTCTTTATCGACCGAGAAAAATTAAAAAGCCAGCGGAAGAACGTATATGAGTTTTCAGGAAGAAAAAAAAACGATAAATTTCATCCGAAAAATGTGCAACCACACCTACCGGTGTGATATTCGTCGTTTTAGTATGCGACCCTGGTGGCGAGACATTGTACTAATCAATATGGCCGCCCCGGAAATTCCTTCGAATAACTACGGGGATAGGGTAAAACGTCGAAAAAAAAATCAAAATAAGTGCAGATAAATTTGTATGGTATTATTATTGCGTTTAACAATTTGACATAATTTATATTTATTTACAAAAAATTATCGATGTTTTTCCCTACTCTCGTTGGGTGTTATTTTTTCCTTTTCTTTTCTTTCACAAACAAAACTAAAAACGGGATCTTGAATTATATTAATTACAAAATGAAGAAAAAGCTAAAAAAAAAAAAAGTAAATAAATAACCCGTGCCGAGACGATTGATGAACCGCTTTATTGAAAAAAATTCTGTTATTATTGTTATTTTTTTTTTTCTTACCCGCGTGAGTTCTTTAACTCTGGAAAAATATATATATATATACATATGTATATTTTATTACCTACTATAAATTACATATCGTTATAATCTTCTTGACGTCTATTTTTTAAAATTTTTTTTTCTTGCATATCCAGGACTAAACTAAAGTATGTTTTAAAGTGCGTGGTTTTTTTTTGTTTTCTTGTTTGTTTTTTTTTATAATTATTATCATATATAACATACCGAAAATGCAATTTTTCATTCGTAATTATAAATGTTCCTATTTCATTTCTCACTAGGGCGATCGGGATCAAACGAAATTTATCGATTATTCATTGTTGACTTCCGGTTCGAAGCAATTAGTCGATCGATTATTTAATTCCATAATTAATTATACAATCGAACTTCCGATTTCAATTTATCGATCGATCAATTGGTTAATTAATTACTCGTTGTTTTAAACTCGTGGAATATCCATGGCAAGTTGCTCCAATAGCAATAAATATATATATATATATATATATATATATATATATATATATATATATATATATATATATATATATATATATATATATATATATATATATTATGCGAAAAAAAATTTCGTCAGGGAATTTTGTGCGACAGAGAACGAGTTTTTTCTTCTTTTTTTTTACTCGTATGCTTCGTGTGACTCATATAAATTTATCGAGCTCGATGGAATATGCACGTCGAGTGAATCAATGTGTTTTTTTTTTCCTTTTTTTTTCTTATTATTCTTAAATCGTATTGTGCAAGTTTGTCGTGGATTTGAGCAACGATATACATCGACTCTCGAGCATAATCGCGATCGTATGGCTTAATTTATTGTTCTCACGCATACGAGAGCATACAAAACAAATGCAATATATATTTTTTTTTTCTTTTATTTTTTTCAACGCGTTAATGCAATTGTTAAATCCCACATTTTTTCGCATTAAAAAAATATTTGTACAGATTACGTACATATCCCCAAAAATCTCGACGTTACAATACTAATAATAATAATAATAATAGAAATAACAACAGAACACCGAAGAAAATTATCTTTTTCAATAATAATTTCGTGTCTAATCGAAAAAATTTGAAAGTAAAAAAAAAAAATGTTTATATTTTTCCTCAGTGCAAGTACACAATTTTCAAACAATGTTCTGGCCGATTACTCGACGAATTAAATTTTCAAACGAGCATCCAGCGTTTTCTTCATACTCCGCATAAATCCTGGGATTTATGCGTAAAACTTTTTTTTTTTTTAATTTATCATATAAATGCAAAAAAAAAAAAAAATCAGAATTATTGACAAATAAAAGTCAATTTTTTCGTTTGCCTCGGACACCAACTTTGTGATCTCTCGTTGCATTATACAAGCTGGTTATACACAATATACATTATTAAAGCTTCCTTCTTCACACATTTTTTTTTTTTTTTTTTATTGTTGCATAAAAAAATTGAGACACATTCCAGATGCGTATTATAATTAGTGTAAAAAAAAAAAAAAAATCTATTCACCTGCTCTCTCGAGGCAAAGCTATCTTTGCACACAATTCCTCGTCACCATGAATTTATATATTTGCCGGTATACGTTTCGGTTTATCAAAAGATTTCATCGCCGATGAAAATTTGCTTTTCGAACATTTGTTAATTTTATAAATTTTTTTTTTTACCCCTCCAGGATCTTTGTTCGAAAAATCATCGTCATCGTCGGTTGAGAGCCCGAGAATTTTCATGAAAATTAAACGATTCGTGGATCAACAACGGCGCGTCCTGCACGCAGCGTTTACGTTCATCTATTTCGTAATCGTTCCACTTTGGCTCTCTTTCGACGAGGAACACAGCAGTGAGATGGAGGACGATCGATCGCGGATATTCTAAAATTCGATTATTATCGAGATATTTCAATAAATATCGAAGTATATCGATAAATGTCAAAATATATCAATATATATATCGAAATATCCCAATATTTAATCGAAATATATCGATAAGCATCGAAATATCGATATATATATATCGAAATCGATGACACAAAATATTTTTTTTTTCCTCACAATTTTCATAGATCCAGATCTTCCGTTTACAGTAAATACTTTGCAACACAATAATTTATTATATTCACAGAGTTGGAAAAGCAAAAAAAAAAAAAAATTATCTCATCCAGATGAATACGAATTGTCTTCGATTTTTTTTTTTCTTCTTTCTTTCATCGCACTGTCACCATAATGTCACACGCATAGACTGCATTTTTTCACTATACATATATGTATCCCTTAACATTTTCACCACCTCGCAACATCGCAACGAATTAATCGCTTTAATTGTTTTTTAAATAAAAAAAACATCGCTTTCGACTACCACTGACGTTCACCGCACATTTCTGTCCCTCCCCCGTGAGGCTAAACGCATGAATTACATTATTACGAGTTTTGGTGTTTATTTTTCTTTCTCTCTAATTTCTTTTCATCTCAACAGCAACTTTTCTTCCCACTTTTATCGTTTTCTTATTAATTTAAAAAATATTATCGTTCGCCCTCGTAGAGGTTTTTTTTTTTTCTTCTTTATAAATAATATATTTGTCCCGGGGAAATAATGACTCGGCAAAACGGGCTCGGTAAAGCAATGAACATTTATAACTGACCGGAAGTCTGGCCGCGAGCACATTGTTCTGTTTCCCGCGGCGACGATGACAAGAAGAAAATAATAATAATAATAATAATAAATTTTCGATTTCAGCCGCCCATTGAAGATTTAAAAAAAATGAATAATTACAGATTATGATAATTACATCGATAATAATAATATTAATAATATTATCACGAAGGTGGATGAACTCGTGCCTCGTACAATATATATATATATATATATATATATATATATATATAAATTTAGGATTTCACAACAAACCGAGAGGTCATAGACGATGTTATTTGGAATTTGTCTATTTTTTTTTTTCTTACGAATTTTCGTGTATTAAACGCATCCCTGAGAGGATTTTTCGATCTTTATCTTCATTCAGTCAGGACAGCCCATCAAAGTTTCTCATAAAAATTACATTCAGAGCCAATTTTCGAGCAGAAGGAATGAGAATTTGTAAAAAAAAAAACTCAAAAAACAAAAACTGCTAGTTTTTTCACCTACTTTGGGGGAAAAAAAATACGGCAATATCGCAGAATCACGTGGGAAGAAAATAACCACTTTATTTTCGCTTATTCAAACGACTCAAATATATAACGATTTCTCAAATAATTAGGCAACTTTTGGGTCTAATCTGAACGTGGTCCGAGCCGATCTTCGATTTTATTGCATGACTTTCGTTCAGGTTTATTGATTTTTCGTTGCGGGTTTTTTTTTTCGTATAATTTAGCCGGAAGCAAATAAAAAAGGAGACTTTATTAAGTTTGAGCAACAATTTCGTTCACAATCGGTATAATGAGGAAATATGACCATTGAAGTCTCTTTTATTTGTTTTCAGCAAAATTATACGAAAAAAAAAAAAAAAAACCAACGAAAAATCAATAAGCCTGAACGAAAAGTAATGCAATAAAATCGAAGATCGGCTGGGGACCACGTTCAGATTAAGCTGAAAAGTTGCATAATTATTTCAGAATTCGTTATACACGTATGAGTTTTTAAAATAAAAAATGGCGCATTTTCGGTAAGCGAAAATAAAGTAGTTATTTTCTTTCCAGGTGATTCTGCGATATTGCCGTATTTTTTTTTTCCCCCAAAATAGGTGAAAAAACTAGCAGTTTTTGTTTTTTTTTTTTGAGTTATTTTTTTACGATTTCTCATTTCTTCTGCTCGAAAATTGGCCCTGAATGTCATTTTGAGGGGAAACTTTCATGAGCTTTCCTGACCGAATGAAGATAAAGCTCGAAAAGTTCTTCAAGGGATCTGTTTGATACATAAAAATCTGCAAGAAAAAAAAATATAGACAAATTGCAAATGACATCGTCTATGAACTCTCGGTTTTTTTTTTGTGAAATCCCCTCATATACAATATGTATATATTTGTGTGTGCGTGTGTGTAAATGCTGACTCGACACACTGTCCCCGCACGACTTTCAGCCATTAAAATTGTGCATCTGGTGGCAAATATCTCCCATTCAATTGTTGATCCACTTGAGTGTTTTTTTTTTTTTTTTTTTTTCACGACAATCGTTTATGTCCAAATACGACTCTCAAGCTCGATTCCTAACTATAAGATATACGCATACATTAAATTGGTTTAAAAAAAAACCTTTTTTTTTTTTTTTTAAGTATTTACACGTTTTTTTTTGTCCTTTCCCAGTTTTTCCTGCGAGCCCTGTGAAAAATTATGGACTGAGAATATTTTTAACCCGCTGCCACATCGAAAATTCTTCACTGTCGATTTAATGGTTTTTTTTTCTCTCTCTCTCTCTCTCTCTCTCTCATTATCAGATCGCTCGTTCTTTTTATTGTTCTCCTTTTTTTTTTTCCAATATCGATTTATGATTCGACCGGTCGAAGATTTACGATATTTTTGTTTTTTTTTTTTTTTTTTTTTTTTTGCATATACAAATAAATCGTGAAACAATTAGGAGATATGAGAACGATAATTAATCTAATGAATATTCTCGACATAAATGAGGCAGTAGACAAAAAAAAAGGAGTGGGGGATCGCACATATCTGCGATTGTAGAAAAATGTTTAACTCAAGTGCAAGAATAAGTGCGTTAATGAGAATTTTCATACTTTGCACCGAGCACTAGAAAATTACTTTTTTTTTTTCGTAAATTGTCTATTTTTTTTTCTCACAGGCCTCGAGCTTTTGAAAAAAATTGAAAAACAATTCTTTTTTTTTCAACCACCCTGTTATACATATTTTCGTATTTTTCGATAGATTTTTCAGTCTATCTTGGGTCTTTATGTGTGTGTGTGTGTGTGTGTTTGCGTGTGCGCGTTTGTGCTCTCGTATATCCATATCAAATATTTCGTCTCCTTGAAAAGTCATGTATAACGTGACAGATTCGACGATTCGTTCGGGCGATTGCATGTAAACGTGTACTCATCTTTTTTTATCCACGACCTTACTAACTCGTTGGTAATATCTTTTTATCGCATCTCATCGTACGGTGACGTTAAACCACAGAAAAAGAAATGAAAAATAAATGAGGGAAAAAAAAAAGAAACCCAGGATTTTCAGACTCCGGATAAAGTAATTTTTTCCCCGCCTCTGATAAATCTTTGTCGCAATTAATATTTACTTGAATCTTCAAAAAAGAATCGACGATAAATATCGTTGAAATTTTTTTTTTTTTCATTCTCGACGAACAAAAAAATTCAGGCATTAATAATTCAGGTCGTTGGATTTTTTTTTTTTTTTATGCCTGAAATTGAAACTTGGACCGTTTTAATTCTCAAAATTTAGCGCACAGAGCATTTTTTAACTGGACACATTTTTTTTCGTATGCAAAATTTTAGTACGAGACAGAGACGGGAATAACAAAAAAAAAATTGAGAGAGAGATAGATTTCGTAATTTTTTTCTCGAGTACTCGGAAGATTCGATTATGTCACAGGCCGGATATTCGTACCGAACGAGAGAGAGAGAGAGATACACTGAGTCGAAAAAAAAGGAGAATGCCAACTTCTCTCGTTGATCCGAAATTGTCCATTTATTCCATACAATTTATTCGACATTGACTTTTTTTTTTACTAACCTCGTTTATGTCCCAAAATTTATTTGAGCGATCGAAAATTCCGAATTTCGTACGAGATTTGACGAAAAATAAATTTAAAAATTCTCAAAATTTCTGTAGAACTGAAGTAAAGTTTTTTTTCGTCACTTTCATTTTTACGAATTTCTTTGCTCCCCCCCAAAAAAAATGTCCTCTCTCTCTCTCTCTCTCTCTCTCTCTTCCAATATATTCAGCATACGAGAACTGGTTTTGCCTTTTTTTTTCTTCCCCAAACAGTAAACATCATCGTGGACGACGAATCGAATGAATTGTCATTTCAGAATGACGAGGGATGTGGCAATTTATAAAAATTGCAAGGCAAAATCTTGACAAAAGTAGCTTTAAAAAAAAAGATCGTAAGTTCGAGCCTACGATTTTTTTTTTTAATTTCGTCTCTCAGTGTCCACAGAACTGTCCCCCCACTATCGAGTATGGGCGATCAAAGAGAAGAAAAAAAGATTTAACGAATAAAAAATAATCACAAAGAACAAAATTGAATAATTAAGAATTATTTCTCTCTCAGAATGAAGATTAATTTTTGAAATATTATCGTTGTTATTAATAACGACGAATAATTTTGCTGATAAAGTATCTCGAATAATTTTTTGTTTTTTTTTTCCTTCAATTATAATTCCCCATAACTGATCGTGAAATTAATTGAACCCGAGAGGTGGAAATCGGGGATAATTTTCAAATACCTCAACGAAATTGAATAATTAAGAACGAAATTTAATAATTAAGAATTATGACTCTCTCAGAATGAAGATTAATTTTTGAAATATTATCGTCGTTATTAATAATGACGAATAATTTCGTAGATAAAGTATCTCGAATATATTTTTTCTTTTCCTTCGATTATAATTCCCCATAACTGATCGTGAAATTAATTGAACCCGAAAGGTCGAAATCGGGGATAATTTTCAAATATCTCATCGAAATTGAATAATTACGAATGAAATTGAATAATTAAGAATTATTTCTCTCAGAATGAAGATTAATTTTTGAAATATTATCATCATTATTAATAACGACGAATAATTTCGTCGATAAAGTATCTCGAATAATTTTTTGTTTTTTTTTTCCTTCGATTATAATTCCCCATAACTGATCGCGAAATTAATTGAACCCGAGAGGTCGAAATCGGGGATAATTTTCAAATATCTCAACGAAATTGATTAATTAAGAACGAAATTGAATAATTAAGAATTATTTCTTTCTCAGAATGAAAATTAATTTTTGAAACATTATCGTCATTATTAATAACGACGAATAATTTCGCTGATAAAGTATCTCGAATAATTTTTTGTTTTTTTTTTCCTTCGATTATAATTCTCCATAACTGATCGCGAAATTAATTGAACCCGAAAGGTCGAAATCGGGGATAATTTTCAAATATCTCAACGAAATTGATTAATTAAGAATGAAATTGAATAATTAAGAATTATTTCTCTCTCAGAATGAAGATTAATTTTTGAAATATTATCGTCGTTATTAATAACGACGAATAATTACGTTGATAAAGTATCTCGAATATACATATTTTTTTTTTCCTTCGATTATAATCCCTCATAATTATTAATCCCCATAATTAATTAAATTAATTGAACCCGAAAGGGTTGAAATCGGGGATAATTTTCAAATATCGAGATCTCCGGCCCAGAGCGCAAAGAATAATACGATCCAAGATTGACGAATGCCAGACGGCGCAAAAATTCCGGCTATAGCTTCGATTGCCAGCTCATTAGAGAAAGCGAGGTATCGTCTATAGTCCAACCTTTTTTTTTTTTTTTCCCCCCTCTTTCCTCTCGCAATACTACCTTGTATTATTCTCGTCTCCCAGAGCTCGCAGCATCTTCCGTCTCTCTGAATTATTTTTTTTTCCCCCCCCATTCTCTCTCACTCTGAAACTCTCGAGGCCTTGAAGCCATTTTTCGTAGAGAAAAAGAAAAAAAAAAAATCCATAAACAGCCAATTTTGCAAAATTCTTGGTGTAATTTGTCCCGTTACGTCACACGAGCGAGTCGAGAGTCCAATATATTTACATATCAACGAGAATATGTACATGCATCGTATGTGTCCAATGATTTAATGGACTTCTCGTTGACTTCCTTCTTCCCCCGCTCGTGTGACTTCTCGTTGGGATCGACAGAAAATTACAATGACTCGCGAATATTTATTGGCATGCTAAAAAAAAAAATTTGACGTTCTTCGATGCTTCAATCGTCGGAAACGTCGATTTAGCTTTTTGGAGTAAACGAAAAAAAAAAAAACGAAAAAAATTTACGTACAATCGATTATCGTCATGGATTAGGTGGATCTACATGTGAAATTTTTTTCCCACCGGTTTATCAACGACGAGATATTCACGATTAAGTAGGTCAGCTGAATATTTTTCTCTCTCTCTCTCTCTCTCTCTCTCGCTTTCTTTGTCTCTCTCCTATGGAGAATTCAACGTGGACACACAGAATATCATATTGAGACTCGTTCGCGCCAGCGCGAGTTTCCCTTTCCGGAGAACAGAAAGAGAGAGAGAGAGAGAGAGAGAGAGAGAGATAGGAAGAGAAAGATACTCGTGAGATGAGAAAATCATTAATACGCGTGAAAATAGATACATAAAAACGCGCACACACACACACACACACACACACACAAAAATTCGAAACGAAAAAAGTTTTTCCTTTGTTCCTATTTTGGCATTCGACGAATTTTTCAAAAAATATGAAATTAAATTCGTTGGGCTGAACGAGCTAGCCAGGCTCTTCTCGAGTCTCCGCGATTCGATGAGACTTTCCTCGATCCCCATGGCACGATCTCAAAATTCGGTGCGTACTTTTTGGGTGCGTTTTAAACTTTTTTTTTTCTTCTTCTTCTTCTTCTTTTTTATTTGCTAGGATACTTTATTCTTGAATTTGTCGTCTCGCGATGGTTTTTTTTGTTTTGTTTGTTTCATCTTCTCGGATTTTCTTATCGAAGCTCATCCGAGCGCATGAATTTTCCTGTTTTTCATTGGTTTTTTTGTATTTTTTTTTTCGAAATATCCTTTAATTATCCTTGAGCTTTCCATTGGTGTATTCGGCAGCGGCGATATGACCATTGCCATTAGCCTCGAACAATGATTTTTTCGTCATTTTCGCACGTGCACCAGCGGCAAGATAGGCATTGTAAAAGAATCTCGCGAATAAGATGAAATAACTGAAATACATGGTTAGACTGAATTTAACGTTGACCCTCGATATGCCGCATTCCTTTTGTCCCTGCGCGAGATACTGATACGCCCATACGTTTATCGCACAACCGACGATCATTTGCGTCAATTGTAGGGCCGTTATGAGCATCGATATGCCCTTCGGCGGTGAATAACGCATCGCTTTGAGGGCATAATACGTGTACATTATCGAGTGTACGCAATAATTCATTACGACGAACCATCTCGCCGATGCCGTGTACTCGGTGTACGAGTACCACGAATACAGCAGAACCGTGATGTGATGATACCAGTGGAGGAATATCAGTGGCTGCTTGCGTAGAACTATGAACAAGGTGTCGCCGAGCTCCGGTAATTTCGACAGTACGAACATCCACGTCCAGAAACCGGACACGCGATCGTGTAGAATGAAACTGCAATTTGCGAGAGAAACGGAAATTCGAAATGTACTATTTTTTTTTTTTTTTTCGTATAAATTTAATTCTCGAAGATTGTAAGTGTGTAATTTTGTGAAGGCTGAGGATAATGATTTTATTTGAATTGGAAAATTGAGTAAATAAATAAAATAAAAGTGGAAATTCCAGAGGGCTCGATCTGTGATAGGTGGATCGTTGAAAGGAAAAACTTCAAATATTCGTAGGAGCGGTGATAATTTTTTGATAAATTTAATTCTCGAAGATTGTAAGTGTGTAATTTTGTGAAGGTTGAGATAATGATTTTATTTGAATTGGAAAATTGAGTAAATAGTCATGGGTAAAGTGGAATTTCCAGAGGGCTCGATCTGTGATAGGTGGATCGTTGAAAGGAAAATCTTAAAATATTCGTAGGAGCGGTGATAATTTTTTGATAAATTCAAGTCTCGAAGATTGGAAATGTGTAATTTTGTGATATAGATATATATTTGTATGTGATTTCGTCGGTTCAGCATCTTTGGTCCACTGATTTTGTTCGCCGATGCGATTTTTGTGATGCTGGACACAGATTTATGGAATCTAAGGTAGTTTTGAGCCTGAACTAATGAGACATGGAAAAAGTGTTATGGGCTCCCGGTCTATAATGATTTTATTTGAATTGGAAAATTGAGTAAATAGTCATGGGTAAAGTGGAAATTCCAGAGGGCTCGATCTGTGATAGGTGGATCGTTGAAAGGAAAATCTTAAAATATTCGTAGGAGCGGTGATAATTTTTTGATAAATTTAAGTCTCGAAGATTGGAAGTGTGTAATTTTGTGAAGATTGAGATAATCTGTGATAGGTGGATTGTTGAAAGGAAAATCTCAAAATATATGTAGGAGCAGCGATGATGATAATTTTTTTGATAAATTTAAGTCTCGAACTATGAGAGTTTAATATCAAAAGTGGCTTAAATAATTATATTTGATTTTCAGCTAGAAAATGGGATTTGAATAATAACGGAAATTTCAGGGGCTTGATATTGGTAGATGATTATTGAGAAAACAAAAAAAATCTCAAAATATGTTCGAATGTTTTGCTTGCAAAATTTACATGTTTCAGAGATATTTTTCAATCTTTCAAAAATTAGAGCTTTCACAGATGGGTTTTTTTCTTCTTCAATTTCAACTATTTCCTTATACCGTTTCAAGTGAATCATGTGTAATTTTTGTATGACGATGCTATCGACTAGATTGAGATTGGCAGATATCATAAAATTCACAAATTATCATTTTGGAGTATTTTTTTTTTCTTTTTTCTTTTACAAGATCCTTCCGACATTTCCAAATGGACCAGGACATTCAAAAAAAATATATATATATTTCAATTTTCATCGCGAAATTGTAGTTTAACTTTTGTTTTACTCTTACGACTCCTTAGGATCGTTGATAGAAAAACTTTACCACCTACGGATTTATCTTAAAAAATTTGACGATCCATCAGCAAAAACTTGATTATGAAATATCTGGCTGAATAAAGCGTCAATATCACAATTATGATGTTGATACAAAATGAAAAAAATAACAAGTCACCGATAACCGATAAGGCAACACGTTTATTTATATTCGTGGGTCAATTATTGACCGAGAAAATGAGTTTATACGATAATAACGATAAATCTTTGACTTCATACGTCATATCGTAGTAACAACGCGTGCCGTTCGAGCTATCGGACCTTTCCGACTCTGACCACTAATCGCCTGATCCTCAACCCACTCACGGAGAGTACGAAAAAAGATAGGAACTCAAAAAAAAAACAAAAACAAAAACAAAACGAAAGAAGGAAACATTTAAACTCCTCTCGACGTATTTTATCTCGAAAAATATTGACCCTGACATTCGGGGTGTTGTTCAATGAAACGATACGATTAACCGACTAGCGATCTCGAGAACGGCTGTACAGTCGTGTCCAAAGATTGAAAAAAAAAAATCAAACATTTTGATTTTCTTTTTATTTCGATTTTTACAACGTTCCACAATTATCCTTCGGTACAATCAATGCAAATGTAAATTTTGTGCATAGAAAAATCCGAATAATCATAAATTTACATGAAAATGTCCTTATTGAAATTGCCTGACAGTGAATTTTCATTCCAATTTTTTTTTTCCTTTTTTCATTAAAAAAATCCACAATAATGTGAAATTTTTGTTTCACACAGCTCATCCCTTAATAATATTTTGTCAGAATTTGTCCAAGGGGATAATAAATAATCGCTATTGTTTAAGAATCACAGGCATTTGTTTGTAACGTATTATTTTTTAGTTTTTTTTTTTTTTTATGTTTATACAAGCCGAACTTCAACTTGAGCTGTATAAAATAAAAAATAAAAAGCATTACGTGACAAAAGTAGCCTCGGAATTTTTTTTTTTTTTTAATCGGAGGACACGTTTTGGGCGTGACGTCGATAAAAAGTTCACAAATTCAATGGTATTTAGGTCAATTTACTGTACAGTCGGCTGAAGTATTGAAACTTAATTTTTTTTTTTTTTCATTACTCGGCAGTGTAGACGCTGCCGCGTCTATCGATAAAATTTTGTTCGTTATTACAGATTTTTCGATGAAAAAAAAAAGAAAAACTAAATTGAATATTGAAAAGTTTTTTTTTTTTAACATCGACACAAAAATTTACAAGCTAAATTTGCCAGGGTTACAACGAAAGTGGATTCGCTTTTGCAATTTTTTTTTACCCCTCAATATTCTACGATTTCTCCGAGAAATTTTACCTTCACGATACGATAAACTGTATTGAAGCACGAAAGATAACGGTCACATTTTTTTAAAATTAATCAAACGGAGCCAGAAATTTAAAAAAAAAATTAATTTTATAGAAAATTAAAAATTCGAAAATTTTTCGCTCTGGCATACACCAGTGACCTTGCTCCGTAGCTTAGATTTCCAATAAAATTGAACGGGATCCAGATAATAGGATTTTTCATTAAGGATTTGACGTGAGAAATAGAAAAAATGAAAATTTGAAAAAAATTAGCCGCATCGAAGATATCGAAGGAAAATTGATTTTCAACAAGAACTAGGCTCTATTATTATTATTATCAGTGAGGACGGTTGGAAAATTTTCATTCGGATAGCCTTAAAAAAAATGTCGATTTTCATTTTTTTTTTTTTTTTACAAATTGGAGCAACCGAATTAGTTTTGAGGATATATCGCCCGTACAATCCCAACCGAAAAGAGTTTTAGTGAGAATTTGAAGTGCTTCGTGTTGAGGCAAAAATCTGAACAAAAAATCAACCATATTGAAGATTAAAAATAATATTGATTTCAAATAACAACAATATCGGAAAAATTATCAACAAATTGTTTAAAGAATAAATTGTTGCAGAAATATCCTGTAAAACTTTTCTTCGATCATACATAACAAATTCGTCGAGTTTTCCGAATAAATATGAATTTTTTAAGAATTTTCTATTGTTTTTTTTTTCCATTTCTGTTTTTGAAAATTTTTAATTTTGAAAATTGCACGAGAATCGATAAACCTCGGATATGCTTTCGTACAAAGGTTCGATATTATACTCGCAAAGTATCCGGATCATCATACTTTTATAAATACAGATTTTTTCAAAATTCTACAAAACATAAATTAAAAAAAAAAACAAAAGAAAATTCTTGAAAAATGTACATGTTTTGAGGAAAAACCGAAGAATATGTTACGCATGATCGAAAAATATTTTTACCGGAAATTTCTGCAACAATTTGCTGTTCAAACGATTGTTTAATAGTTTTTCGGTATTTTCGTTATGATTTTCAATTTTTCCAAAAAAAATCTCTGTGATCGCACTGACTTTCGTAAATTTTCATTTATTCGCTCGAAAATTTTTACGCAAACAGGTCAGGAGACAAGAATGTTTGATATTGAATTCGACGAGAAACGCTCGAGTGATTCGTATTACAAATTTTTTTGAATTAAAAAAAAAAAAAAAAAAAAAACATTCCCAACAGCTCAAACTTTCGAAAATACTATTTGGCCATCGGGCCAAAATTTCGTGCATCGATATTGGGTTACGGGACACGAGTGCATGAACATTGAATTTCACAAGAATCACTTGAGGTTGAAATTAAAAAAAAAAATTATTAAAAAAAACTGTAATCCCTTTAATTTGAATACAAATTTTAAGATATCGGAGCTTAAAATTCGGGGCTTGTTTTCGACATACAGGAAGAATATTTTGAAGCTAAAACGGCATTGAATTTTAAAACGAAAAATTCGGTAAAAAAATTTCACATTTTATTTAATTTTTTAATTTTTTCAAATATTATTGGAAAAATTTGTGTTACTTGTAAGATAAGATAAAATATAGATTATTATCGATAAGATAAAGTACAGAGATAAAATACTGATGATGCAATGTGCAAGTTTCTAATTTGTACGTTTTTTTTTTTTTTTTTTTTTTTTCAATGCTTACCTCGGTATGCAAACACTGTGATAAATTCCATAATTTCTCAATACGTGAATGAGCTCAGGCGCTGTTCTCGTGAATCCAATTATCGAGAATGTCGCGAGCATCGTGTTCCAAATACTCAGGACACCTCTTAGCTCGTATCTCGGTCTACTTGACATCCAGTATTGTCCACCGAAAATAAGTATCATGTAAAGACCACAAGCGTAAAATCCATTTGTCCAATTGTTCGTCATCCAATCTCTCGTATCCTGATGAATGAATTTTTCCTCGAAATTGAAGACGTACGAGTAATTTGGTTGGGTCACATCGTGATAATCCATCTTGTTCATTTTTTTTTCTCTCTGTCTTTCTCTCTCTCTCTCTCTAACTTTATTCTGTGCGTTTCTATTCTCGAACGTGATTTACCTCACGACCTTGCCAATCTAGTATGACACTTCTGCAAAGATACAAGAAAAAAAAAAAAAAAAAATTGGTAAACAGAATAAAAAAAAATTCATGCAAGTAAATTTTTTTTCTCCCTATTTCCTTTTTTCAACTTCATTTCAGTTTTTTTAGCTCCAAAATTTAATGTTTTTTTTTTCCCCTACAATCGACGAATAATTAATCTTTGAAGGAAAAATAGAAGAAAAAAAAAATTTGAAGAATGACTGGCTTGGATTTTCAAAACGCTCGATGAATCTGACCACCGAGTCATCAATTTTCGAGTCAACGTTACGATGACCAGCAAAAATACACACACACACACACACACACACACACACACACACGCACTCTCAGGCGTATTAAAAAAAAAAAGTACACAGACAATATTACCCACGAGATTTCCAGAGTCTTATTCTTGATTGCAATATTCAATTATTAAAAAAAAAAAAAAAAAAAAAAAAAAGTAAATACATAGAACGCGAGATTTTTAGCTGCTGACTCGGTAAAAATAACGACCGGTGAGCTTGTCGTGGCAACTTATACATTATCGACACGAAATTTATGTATCACGATTCATCTACAGGAGGTACAAGCAGCATTAAAAATTCAATTACAATGAGAATTGTCGATTATTGCAACGAAATAAAACTGAGAAAAAGAAAAAAAAAACAACAACAGCTACATCGAAGATACTGAGAACCTCGAGTTTAAATAATAACAATTGTGTTGAAAATTTTTTGACGAAACAATTTAAAAAATTATTTTTTTTTTTACTAAATTTTTGGCCAATTTTTCTTCTGTAATTGAGTTAATTTTTGTTCGGTCTGAATTGCTGAATTTTCAGAAATTTTGAGACAAATTTTGGTTTTTTTTTTATACATGAGAATTATTAAGGAAGTGATAAGCATGCATGGAAACGTTGACATTCTATTTTTAGAATTTTTGCTACAACATCAAAACCTCCTCGAAATTAGTACACGCATGTGTGGGCGATATAGAGATAACACTTGACAACAGAAATGAACATGACTAATGTAAAAAAAAAAAATTGATAAACACTGCGCGGAAAAAAATATTTCTATTTACGTTTTCTGGATTATATTTTTTTTCGAGTTCATGGAGGAGAAATGCGGGCACAATATAAATTTCTAATTTTACTCGAAGATCAATTTAACAATTTTTCCATTAAAAATAATTGCATACACGATGATAATTGAGCCTTCTTATATCGTGTATGCGATTATTTTTAATGAAAAAAACTTTTTCAATACGAATTTTTTTGTTTACTTAAATTTCACTCATCAGCGTGACACTTTGAATTGTAGTTTTTTTTTGTTCAAGAGTGATTGAAAAAAATCCGATTTTGAAAATCTCTCATGAGGTTAAGAAAAAGATTTATGAATTCGGTTTTTAAATCGATTTCAAAATAATTAAAAATACCCCGTGTATCGTAATTTAAAAAAAAAATTGCCAAACGTGGGGTGCAATGATATAAAAACGTGGCTCGATTTGTTGCGGTCATCGACCTGGTGTCATAATGTAAGCATGGGGCAAAGATGGTATATTATGATTATCGTGTTTGCGATACTTCGTGTATACACTTTGCTACATTCGCATTAGAATATTTGAAAATCGTTTAATGTATCCAATAATTATTGTTAATTATTTTAAAAAATAGTTTTCAAATGGAATAACTGGTTAAGCTGCAGCGCTGCAATTTTGCAGTCAAGTAAAGCGTGATAACCCTTTTATTTGCTATAATTTTTATAGAAATTCATACAGTGACTCGGATTTTACATCATCTTCAATTTTTCGAAAAATGGTCGTACTCGCTCTCTGATTTCCACAAATTTTGCGATATCGTACTAATTTTTTTTTTTTTATACAAATAGATTATCATTAAAGGACGGTTGGTATTGAATTTGACAAAAAACGATAGAGGAGTTTAGATTTTATGAAATTTTTGAGTGAACTCGTTCGAACTTCTGCGAATTTTGAAATATCGTGCTAAATTATTTTACATCAATGGATTATTATTGAAGGAGCGTTAGTATTGAATGATGTTGAAATTTGATGCCTTGGAATGCAACGAAAATAGGATTTAAAAAATCCAAAAAAAATCATTTCCAGTATTGTCTCGAAGTCGAAAATCGTTTCAACATTTTTTTCAGTTATTTTTTCTTGTTTTTTTTTTCGGGATCCGGGGGCTAAATATGCCAGATAAAAGCGTCAGCAATAGTGGAAATGATTTTTTTTTTTTTTTTTTTTTTAAAAAACCTATTTTCGTTGCGTTCCAACGATGTAAATTTCAACATGCTACTCAAAGAATCTGCGAGGAAGTGAATTTGATGTTTTAAAATTGATATTATTATTCAATGATAAATATTCAGCACTCTCGCTTCCTCATTAGACTCTTTTCCTCATGCAGAAGCTTCCTCCGCACGAGGGGAAACAAAAATCAGTCATTATACGACAATTATGATGGAAGAAATTTTTTATAGAAAATGAGAAAAAATTCAATTTATCGATTTTCTTCACTTTTTTTTTTTCAAATAAATATTCTCGCGATGATCCAACACCACACAATGGATGTACGAAAAAAAAAAATTCAATCTAATTATTTCAATGTGATTCGTGAAAGAGAGTTTGACCTTGGCGAGGTCAGCGATTCTCCTCGTGTAATGAAAGATTTTTACGCATAAATAGCAGAGAGAGAGAGAGGACGAAAAAAAAGACCCATGAGGACACGAGAAAGAAGAATATATGGGGAAGGTTGTCTCGAAATTCACGTGTCATGTTTCTCGCGCGCTTGTGAAGTTCAAGGTGAAAAAGAGCAGGTGTGTTACGTCCGACTATATAGGGTTACAGGGTTCATCGTATCCGGAAATATTCAACCCTGCATATATAATACATTTTGCATTTATCCATAAATACGTACGAGGCTTTTCGTGGACTAAAAGCGTGTTATGTATTGAGAAAATAGAACGCTTTAAGAGCACGTGAGAAAGATCAACCTAACCTCCAAAAATCGAATTTTAATTATTCTCGGAGACATATGTCACGTGATACATTCCACGTGTTCCAAGAGACACAACTGTAATTTTGGAGTAAAAAAAAACAAAATTGCCTAAAATAATAATATCACGAACACAATGATGGGATTTTTTTAAATTTTCGTTCGATACGAGATAGACGATTATTTTTAGACGAGTTATGTGATGCGACGACACGGGCAAAGAGCAAAATAACACATTATAACTTCCAATGTCCCAAAACTATAACTTGTCATAATAACTTTATCGATCAGGTTAGGAGTTTGGTGGTGGTAACACTTATATGCAAATATGTCAAATTTTGTGACAGTCAATCAATTTAAAAAAAAAGGTTGTATCCATAAGGAATAGATCAGTGGTGAAATATGCTAATATAGAACGATCCCTTAGAGGTTATGTTATCTTTTAATCAATGAAGCTTTGATCATCCTACGGAATTTTTTTTTGCAGCCTCTTTCGCGTATTATTTTCATCGTCATAAGACAATAAATCAAATATGTAGTGAAATATCGGTATGAATATTCTAATGAATAAAACTTACATTTTTTTTTTCCGTCCTCTCTTAAGTTTACTATTTCATTATTAATTCGTTGATTCGTTGGTAAAAAAAATTGTAATTGACGATGATCACAGCGATTATTCGAAGAATATGAACAGTTTTCAGTATTGAAAGGCCCGTTCAAGCTTGCCCCAATTAACCCGATGTCTCTATTTGCCCACGGCGGACCGATAGCGATGTATAGAAATTTTCCAATCGAATAAATCTACAAGCTATGAATGCGCTTGCTATGAATTCCATGCAAGGGAGAATTTCTACATCGCCGGATCATTGGGAAACAATCGATTTTATTTTTAATTCTTAAAAATTCAAAATTCCAAGATTACATTTCTAATAATGTAAAGTGTAAATTGAGAGAATAAACTTTTTTTTCGGTCATCATTAGAATAATTTTGTAAGCCGTCGAACCTTGAAATTTGATCAGAATGCAAAGTAAGCATCCCTGCGTCGAGGGAACCCACAAATATTATTACTTCGTACCGCAGATTTTTGAGATTAGCTTTTTTTTTTCCCAGATTTGACGAAATTTCGATTAATTTTCACGAAAGTAAGAATACATTTTGACTGAAAAACGCTTATTTTTTCATTCTAAATTATTTCGATGGAATGTCTCTCTTTCAGATGACCCAGAGACCCAAAAACATGGGTAATTAAAACACTCCGAGGCATTCTAAACATTCTAAGGCTCCGACTCACAGCGGGCGTCATTAGGCATAAAGGTGGATGAAAAAATTTCCATAACAGGTCTAAGCATGAATAAAAATACCTGTAAACTTTCGAAAAAAAAAAAAAAAAGAAAAAAAAAATGGGATTCACGAATCATTCTCTCGATGGAACAAAAAAAAACCCAAGAGTAACATAGAACGCAACTAAAAATTCCCTTTCGCTGAATAATTCGTGAAAGATCTAATTTCGCATAAAAATAGATAGAAAAACATTCTCCGAAAAGTATGAATCCAAAATTACAGACCGCAGTGGAAAAAATTTTGAAAATTGCTTGCGGGAGGGGGGGAAAAAAAGTAGCTTAGAAAATTCGACGACTCTTTACCCACCTTGCTGTGTCCGGAGCTTGAAACTTGTGCGGCAAAAAAAAGCACAGCGTCCGAGAATCCGTTTGTCCTCCACTTTTAACAGGACGAGAACAAAAAAAAAATCTCACTCGCGTGTCTCTCTCTCTCTACTTGTCTCTCTGACGTGACGATGAGCGATGAAATATCTTCGTTTGCCGCTTCTGGACCCACGAATAAACGTGTTCCAACCGCCGGTACACTTTAGAGACCCGGAGAAATGTCGATTTATATATATTTTTTTCACCCGCGTTTTTAAATATCATCGAAAAAAGTGTTCATTCGGGATTGTCGAGGGCAAAATTTCGACGATAAAACCGGGAGAAAATCATTTTGAGAGAGATAAATGGGTTTTTTTTTAGATAATGCGCCCAGGAAAAAAAAACCAGGTGGGGAAGTTGAGAGAGAGAGAGAAATTTGGGTGCTCGTGACACCGCTCACACCGCGCGCCGGTTATTTTACTATCAAGGGCGGGGATATCTCTCTCCTATTGGTTTTCAACGCCGGGTTTTCGTGGATGAGCCAGAAAATGCAAAAAAAAAAAATAAATACCGCGCTAAACACGAGTTACACTATACTTAAAAAGTGTAACGTCCTATAAATGTATAAATATATATGTATATGTATATATATATATATATATATATCAATTATAATCCTCACGCAAGTATTTACAGAGAGCTCTGACGAATCGATAAATAAATAAATGTATACGTGTGTTAGGAAACCGGATGAAAAAATTCCGCACTTGCTTTTCCTTTGGTTTTTTTTTCTTTCTCTCTCTCTCTCTCTCTGTTTCGATATCACAAAATTCCAACGTCTCTCGTTCACTCTCTCTCTCTCTCTCTCTCTCTCTCTCTGACCGTTCCTAACGGGTCCTCGTTTTGTCAAAGCTTTCGCGGGGACTAGTAGCGCATTTCCGTCCCTAACGGTACGTTAAAAAAACCAAAGGGCATCACCAAAGACGATTTTTTATCGTCTTGGAAAGGAGAAAAAAAACGATATTTTTTACGAATTTAATTTTTACGATTCCCCGTTATTCGCTTTTTTTTTTATTTGTATTTTCTTTTAAATTATTTCTCCGGTACAACTTTACACGGAGGTCTGGGAAAACGCCGATCGAACCTTCCGGCGCCGTCGTCACGCACGCACACACCACTTTTATTTTATTCTGTTTTTAGTATAGTTTTTGTTTTCTTTTTTCTTATATATTCCCTCACGAAAACACAGAATGTGACACACACCGTTCGCGTGCTTTTATCGTACGATATTTTTCTCACGCACACACACACTCGCATACATACGAATCCGTGAGACGACTCGCCGGAGAGACTACTGGCCTCACTCTCCAGGGGATTGCGATAGCCGATATCGTTACTCTACACTCTCTCCTTTCTTTTATACATAAGCTTTCGTGAGAGGCACATATAAACGACTTTGGTGGGGACTTTGTGTGTCGCGCGCGCGTGTGTGTGTGTGTGTGTGTGTGTGTGTGTGTGTGTGTGTGTGTGTGTGTGTGTGTGTGGTGTGTTCCGTGCTACGCCTACACCACTGATAGTGGCCTACACGGAGAGAAAAAGAAACGGGAGAGTGAATTTCTTGACAATATGGCCGTTGTCGATTGGACGACGTGCCACTCTTTCCATTGAGACGATTCGACGAACTTAGGGCGCCACCGGCTCTACAACCAATCGGGTTTGGAGCTTTCTTTTTAGCGGTTAATTTGATTTTGGTTTACGATATGAATACAATTGACTTGATTCGCGAAGGTAACAATGAGGAAAAATAACACAGAAGTAAATATTTCGATATGTTGAAAAATTTAAATAAAATCGCGTGTATAAATGGAGAAATTGGACTAACGGAAAAAATTAAAATTTTCTCTCCGCACTGCTTGGGCAGTTTTGTAAAACACACTGAATTAAGATTTTTATTACGATAGATTCGAGATGATTTATTATTATTGGTTGGATCAATGTTATAATTATAAATGTATAAATGTGTGTCTTATTAACCACTGAAATTTCAGTGCATATTAACACATCAATAACGCTTTAAACATTGCGGGTAAAATACAGCGCCTCTAGCGGCTTTACTCCACTCAATATTTATGCACTGCAGCCGCACTGAAGAAACGAAATAACACTACAGTCTCCCTAGCGAGAATGTCAAACCCGAGATGATATTACACGATTGCCCAACATCGAAAATCACAAATAATTTTTTACAACACTCCAATTAGAGTGATCGTTCGAATAACCAAGTTGCAAGTGCTAAATGTCCCATTGTGAAACACAAAATTCCATCTAACGACATTTGAAACGTGATTGTCTAAAAAACAACCCTTTCACGTGACACTTGAAGGTTATGTTGACTCGATTATTCGCACACAGTTGGCAACACAAACGATCAAAGTACCACGCTTTTTTTTCGATCCCGAAACTTTGCTGAAAGAAAATACGGGGAATCCCCGTTATTCGAGTGAGATGGAAAACGCTATAAACCACGTTACACGGCACTGACTCGTTTCCTCAAGGACGCGTGTGAGACCATCTTTATTATCTATATACGCGGACAATGACGATCGAAATGGAATACGCGAACATAATTGAAAATTATAAACTCGATTATACGAATTTGATAAAAGAATTTTTGTACATCTCAAAACCTCGTGTCGACAAAACGCCTAACGCCCTCGACGATTTGAAGAATCATTACTCGAGCGTTATAAAATCAGTTCGAACATCCGATTACATTAATACACTGGAAGATCTGCTGAGAATATTAGAAAAACGCGATGAACTTTCTTACAACAATATCAAGCCACTGCAATACATAGAGTCGCGTTACGTCTGTGATCGCATGCTCGAGAAATTATTGAAGACTTACGAGGAACGTATGAGCGATCGTCCTGTCGTGCCACTTTTCAATATCTATGATTTACCCAGCGGTAAGTACGTTATCGAAAAAAATTATATATCAAGAGACAACACGAAGCTCGTTTTAACACTAAAAAACATCGTCATATAACATCCTTCATTGCGGCACAAATCATGACCAGAGAACGAATTTAAACGAAATCCGTAGTAATGACGCTTTGAAAATTACTGCGAGAAATACAATCATCGACGGAAGATACTTTATTTCATGAGACTAAAAATTTTGTACGTAAATGACATGACGATGGTGTAACAGAGAACTCGGGGCATTGAAAATTTTTGCATTTTCAATGAAAAAAAAAATAAGACAAAAAAAATTTACAAGTACAGCGTGACTCTGTCTATCGGTTTTCTGGGAACTGCTGCATTCGTGATTTTACTTGTAACTATGTGTGATGCATGATCGTCAGTGCCTCAGTACGAGGCTCAACCTGGGATTTCTGGACTCGGCGCTGATAACAGCGCTCCCCGGAGGCATCAAATTCGAGCTCGGATGACTTTTTACACTACTACAGAGCCGGCGTTTCATCTCACGTTGCCAGGCTCCGTGGAAATAGGTTCGAACGAGCGGAATTTCGATGAAGGGGATGCGGAAATCGCGAGAATCGGTGAGCTTCGATTTTCAGCACGGAAAACTATAATTCTTTGGTTTTTATTTTCCATGCAGCTGCGAGACCTTACAATTTCGAAATTTTATGCACATTTTCGTTCGTGTGCTTGACTCTCGTTACAGTTTTCCGTTACATTGATCGGTGTTATTGCGGTTTTTATAGAACTTTCATATTTGCTCCGAAAGAAAAAATCGATTGAAAAAAGTCGGAGATCGATTGAATTTAGAATTTTTTTTTTTTAATTTTAAATAACCACGTTTTATAGTTCAACGAATATCTTGGACAATGAAAGTTATCAGTTGAAATTAATGAGCATACATCAAAAAGCCAAACGATTACAATCTTGCTTCCTCCGAGAGAAATCCTATGCGACTGCACCAAAATATTACCAGAATGGAAAAATTTTTCCTTAATGTTGCCAGAATAGAAAAATTTTTCATTAATATTACCAGAATGGAAACATTTTTCGATGAAAAAATCGAAAATTTTAATCACATTTTTCGATGAAAAAATCGAAACTTTTAATCACATTTGTTCCGACGCAGTACTGCTCGAAGTGAGCGATAAACTCGGACGACACTGGCGCGACGTTGCACGTTTTCTCGGTGTAACGGAGTACGATATCGATGAGATCGATTATCATTCGCAATTGCCGCTGAAAGAAAAAGCTTACAAGGTTCGCATCGAATTCTCCATACGTCGTATCCTCGAATGAGCCATTTTTCATTCGACGATGATTAAAACAAAAAGAACATTTCTCCATCAGGCCCTGCTGAAAATCCAATCGAAGTGCGATCCACCGCAATGGAAATTGAAACTCCAGCGAGCTTTGGAAAAGTCGAGAAGAAGAGATTTGATGGAAATGGTCGAGGAATTATCGGCGCGCAAATATCGTTCAATGTAAATCTATTCCAATACGCAATTGTAGCTTCAAAGACCCGACGGGAACGAAAAAATTTTCTATTCCATCGATAGCCATAAAATCCTGTAAATATAGAAGCGATATTCGAACCTGAGATGTGCCGTAGGTCGATAGGTAGAAAATAAAAAAATGTATATTAGGGTGTGTCGAAAATTGATTTTTTTCTTTTCATTTCTTCGCTCCAACTACTCAAAACTTTAGGTTTTGACATTAAAGAGGTCCTCGTTTAAGGAGGGGGCGCTGTAGCTTGAAGCTTAGAGGTCGCTCAACGAGGATTTAGATTTCCCATCTAATTGACACGTAAAAAAATATTGTTTTTCGTTCAAAATGATGTCGGGCAACCAAAAAATTGGCGATTTCTGTGTTTTTTTTGGCTTATTTGAAAGCATGAACCATCCCCTGAACGCCGATAGGTCGTTTTTCGACTTACCTTGTTCCAATTATTTTTTACCCCACTTTTCGACCACAATAGTCACTTTTTCAAGTTTACAAAATCTCCAAGGTATCAATGAGTCCAAAATGAATTGCTACAAGTATTGTTTGTTGATTCGAATACAAATAAACAATTCCAAAAATTGGTAAAACATACAAAATTTCTCAAAATGAACATGGTTTTTTGAATAAAATTCAAGATACGGAAATATGGAATTCAACTTTATTAAAAAAAATCATGTTCATTTTGAGAAATTTCGTATGTTTTACCAATTATTGGAATTGGTTATTTATATTCGAATCAACAATCAATACTTGTAGCAATTCATTTTGGACTCATTGATACCTCGGAGACTTTGTAAACTTGAAAAAGTGACTATTGAGGTCGAAAAGTCGGGTAAAAAATAATTGGAACAAGCTAAGTCGAAAAACGACCTATCGGCGTTCAGGGGATGGTTCATGCTTTCAAATAAGCCAAAAAAACACAGAAATCGCCAATTTTTTGGTCGCCTGACATCATTTTGAACGAAAAACAATATTTTTTTTACGTGTTAATTAGATGGGAAACCTAAATCCTCGTTGAGCGACCTCTCAGCTTCAAGCTACAGCGCCCCTCCTCGAACGAGGCCCTCTTTAACCCCAAAGCCTAAAGTTTTGAGTGGTAGGAGCAAAAAAAAAAAAAAAAAAAGTCCATTTTCGACACACCCCAGTCTATCGAATCAATGAAAATAAAGAAACTTTCATATATCGTATACGTTTATTTATGAAAATGCGAGAAAACGTACAAATAATCATACAACGCGCTCAATTATGCTCGTACGGTAGAAACTTCTATAGAACGAAAGGTAATACGGTATAATCTGCACGTATCTTTCGCGTAAACTAATAAACATATAATATTTTTATACACAAACGTATTTTTAAATTTAATTCTCTCTCTCTCTCTCTCTCGCTCTCGTTTTTTTTCCTCTTTCCATTCTCGTATGAAATTAATCAAATGAAAAATTTGGTTCGTTGATTTGCACGTCGATTCATGTTGATCTATCCGGATGTTCGAAAAAAAAAAAAAAAAAAAAACTTCAATAAATTTTGTAGACTAACAATCGCAACGTTTCGAAAATACAGAGTTTGCGAGAATTGTAAAAAAAAAAAAAAACGAAAAAAAAAAATCTCCTTTTCCCAATTGTTCCGTTTCATTGCTCTCAAAGTTGTCTCGCATACTATCAATAAATATATTAACGCTTTTTTCAAATAATATCCAGCAGTTACTCATAAATTTTTTTTTTTCTCTGCTTACCGATGAACTCTCGATCGTTGGATGAAAAAAAAAAAAAACAAAAAAAAAAAACAAAAAAAAATTCAATTTTCGTTGAAACGGAACCGCGCGGCTCAGACCACGTAGGTGTTTTTCGTGCTACTTCCCGATTTCGCCATTGTGTCATTGTGTACTTGATAGACTATCTGCACCTTCGGCGCGATCCTCAATCGTTCCTTCAACTTGCGCCTTGGGTGGGGGGGGGGGGGGGGGGGGGGGCAAAAAGAGAGAAAAAGCAAAATAAGATTAAATCCAATTTTCCGGAATCGTTGATAACAGAAAAAACAAATAATAATATTACATTTATTTATTAACAATTTGTTTATCGTCGATGTAAATTTAAAAAAATCTTTGAAAAACAAATTTAAGGGGAGCAACCAATTTAGAAGCTTTAAAAAAATACATTTTTTTTTAAATTTCATAAATCGTTAGAAAAATATCTCAAGGATACGTCGGAAAAATTTCAAAACGGTATTCAATTCGAATTCTTTCAAACGGTTCTCGTTTGTGAAACTTTGAACGTGGTTTTTCTCGAAAAAGTGATATTTTTTTCAATTTGCGGGAATCATAATTCAAAAATTAAATGATCGATCATCTTGAAAATTCGAACACGTTTGCATAATATAATTTATCGAAACACGAGCCTAAAGTTGAAAAGATCAGATTTTTTAAAACATATTTATTATTCCAAAATGCCGTAAAAAAAAAAAAAAAAAGTATGCTAAAAATCGATCAATTTTTTTTCAAACACCTTCGAACATTCAATTTTCGATTTTTTTTTTTTTTTTCAAAATGCACGTTTGTGTTCTTAAAAAAAAAAAAAAAATTCAGTAACGTGGAAATTTTTTTTGCACAATTCCCGCAAATCTACGACAAGGATGAGGATACGCCAAGGGACCACAGCGGATTACACCTCAATTAATGCATGAAATAAGTTGAAAAAAATTGCCAGAGATGTATTGGAAACATGAATAAATTATTGTCAGAGTTTGAGAAATTTCCGTTGGTTTTTTTTTTTTTTCATCGCATTAAAAGAAAATCCTAAAAAATCATCTAATTTTCGGTCACCTAAAGTAGTTGCTCCCTTTAAGGGATGAGAAAAAAAATAAAAATAAATAAAACCCCCATCGTTCCTCGTTACATGTATTTTGCACGATTTTCTCGTGTAATAACGTCGATAAATAATAATTTGCGAATAATAATACGCAGTTACGAATATAAGCGATCAATTTTAGGAAATAATTAATAATCAACGAACCGTAGAAGTAAATAGAGGGGGTTTTTTTTTTTTTTTTTTTTTTTTTCTCAAAGTAAAGGGCAAAGGTGAATAATATCAGGGCGTAAAACTCACCCAATTTCCATAATGCTCTGCGGCTTATTCGAATCAGCCGTCCAGACAGCTAATTTATCGCCTTTGGTTCTAACGCTAACTACGGCGCCGCAAACATCGTCGGAATGACCGTTGAACGCCTCGCCGATCATGCACAACAATATTTCCAGCCAAAAATGATCGAGATCGTTGGCTCTTTGCTTCTTGTCGAGCTGCATGAGCCATCTACCGCCGTGCTTGTTAGCGTCGTCCTCCCACATGGGTCGTATACCCTGCTTGAACATACTGTAATCGCTGCCCTGTCTAAGCTCCGACGCTGGTTTTATGTGATTGTACAAACTGCAGGAAAAAAAAGGGGGGGGGGGGGGGGGAAATCATAAATATCATCGATTTCCCACCATTTTTTTTTCACCTCACAAAAAAAAAAAAATGTTCGCTACGTTTCGAAAGAATGGTTCTCATCAACGCAGAGACACCCCGCTCGAAAAATTTCGTATGTCAAGGCTAAGCGGTGCCGAGAACTTTTTTTTTTAGTTTTTAGTTTTCCATTCTTTTGATCCATTTTCTTTTGATATACGAGATTACATATCGAATTTAATTATTTTTATAATTTTTAATTATTACTTTTTAATTAATTTTTTTCGAACACGGAATTTCAAAAATTGATTTCAGATCAATATTTTCTTTTAATTTTTTTTTTTTTTTTTCTTTTGATACGAAAATACGTCTAAAATTTCGATGGTGTTGAACGACTTGAAAAAGATGTTGCTGGGTCTTTGGTAAGAGAACCATTAAATTGCTTCGCCGCTGGGCGACATTCCTTTCGGCAACGTCATTAACAAAGAGCAAAACATCTGCGCTAACATATTCGGTTGTTTTAATTCACGAATTTCTCAGATATCTAATGAACGAATATTAGCAATAATCAACTCTGGCACAAAATAATATCTATTCTCTGTCTCGAAGTACATTCTATTATCTCATTTATTTCGGAATTTATTTTTATTCAAAAATTCGTAATTTTTTCATGAAACTCCGGAGTCAATTTTGGATTCGATTGCTTCGGAAAAATTAAGATTCTTTTTCGTTTTTTTTTCATAATCCGCTGACGTCTTGATACTCTCGCACGATACAATATTCGAAATTTCATCGCTTTATAAAAAAAAAAAAAAAAAAGAATCGCCAATAGCTCCGAGTAATAAAACTTGATAAAATAAAAATTTATTGTATATTCAATTTTTTAACTGTTAAATGTCGATGGAAAATTATTTTTTCGGAATAGAAATATAGAATCTTATATATAAATATATATAAATATAAAAGCTTTTAAAATCTTTCTCTGGGCTTGAAAAATATTGAATAACTACAAAACTATGTGAATTGAACCGAAAATAAATTTTTTTCGTGTATTAAATAAATAGAAAACAAAAAAAAAAAGTTTCGGAACTATTTAAACTTGACGGAAAAAAATATTACTATGCCGAATGTCTTCTTCTTGATTGAGACCCAGTGACTTAAAAAGTAGCACCATGAAAATTAAAAAAAAAAAGTCAAACTTACACACCCTATACATATTCGAACAGAAATATCATTGATAATTTAGAACTTTTGTATGAAAAAAAAAAATTATAATACAGACTCAACGATACGAGTTAAATGAAAAGAACTTGCGTTCCTGAGATCGAACCTCCAGAAATCCTCAGCTGTGTCGAAGCTGATGATTTTGCGCTGGTTCTCCTCCCAAGTTTTGTTCCTATCGGGCTCAAAGTACCACAGGGTCCAGGTATTCTGAAGGGGATGCTTTATGAGCAATTCCGGCGGATATTCCTCCAGATTAGCCATCTCCTCCTTCTTCTCGATCTCCTGGCAGGAATCATTTTTTTTTTCATTTTTTTCTTTCCTTTTAATCTTTTTACAAGTTTCAAATTCTTTAAGCGTGAGATGAATCTGCGATTTATCGGATATGTTTCCTTTTTGTTTTTGAATTTTTTTTTATAGATTCATCGATCGGCGAAAAGAAGAATTCCTGGAAACCCTTCGAGTACCAGCCGCCGTAATATAACGGCGCTGAATTTTTGTCTCAACATTTATCGCGCAAATCAACACGTAATATAACGTCGCTAAATTTTTGCTATACATTTATCGCGCAAATTAACGCAACAATTGAATTGCTTTGCCACCCAGAGTTTTAATAGTATAATAATATTTTTTACCAGGTTTTCCAAGCTTGAGTGTATGAGCTTTGAGTATGATCGAAAATAAAAAAAAAATCTACATATTTTTAATGAAAATGATGAAATAATGAACAAAATTCGGCCAAATCGCGGGGGGTCTCATACTTGAGGGTTCGAGTACAAGATTTCGAGCGAGTACTCTCAAATTTTTGTTTTCAATCAGGATACACATTGTTATCCAGGATTCATCTGATATTTCTTTAAGGGAGTTCATCTGATGATCGAATTAACAAACAGATATTGATTAAAAAATTCGAGTACACTTATGAGTATCTAAAAAGTCACCTGTTCAAATTTAAAACTTTCCGGATTTCTTGTTTGTGCGCAATTAACAAATAAAATTTTTCTTAATTAACATGGTCTCTTATGGATTGTCGTGTTTTTTCCATTTATAAACGTGAAATTTGCAACCATTGACAAATAGTTTCGAATGAAACTTTTATAATGGATACAAAAAGATGTGAAGAACGTTTGGATAGCTTTCTTAAATCTATAGGATTCTTGTGAACTTTAGAATTAATTAGTTTGTCTAGAAAAATACTGATTTTTTGGAGGTTAGCCTCCATATTAATGCCAAACTTTTGGAGGGTAGCCTCCATATTACATGCTAAACTTATTGAACGGACTACGCTAGTCGTAACAATTTTTCTTTCGACTAACTCGGTACCAGATGAACTTCCTTAATAATCCTGAATGCAGTTAGCTTCAGTCGAAATTTTTGTTGCAAATAAGACCAGAAATTAAATAACGGCGTATTACAGAATTCATCATAGAGTACGTTTACACGACGCTCTTATTCCGGTGTTACAAAAACCGGCGTAGTTAAATCAGGCGTTAAAGTGCGTGTAGACGGGTCATAATACCCGCTTTACGTCGTAAAGCGGGTGTTAGGTACCGTGTAAACGCCTGGTTTAACTAAACCGGTTTTTGTAACACCGGAATTGGAGCGTCGTGTAAACGTACTCATAGAGTAAGCAATCACAAAAGCTTTTGATTTTAATTAATTAATTATCATATAAATATGTACATGTGCCAGACGGAAAAAAATTATTCATTGAAATTTATCTCTGATGTCAGCCTATTATTGAACTCAGCTGCGAGCATACATTTACAGGGTCGAATTAAATTTCACGAGTTTTACGATTACTTATCATGCTTTCATTGGACATTGATCAAAGCTTAGGGAAGTGCAGGCGCAGCGAAAAAAAAACTTGAATATCAAAATCGTGTGAAATGTTTGACCGATTTAAACAACCATAACCTGTAAAGCTTACAAGCTGTATAAGCTGGACCAGCATGTTAGAATTTTTCTCGAACCGGTAACGGCATTGAATAACGATAAATTGACTCGAAGCTTTGGATAACGAGGAATTTTCTGTCTCAATTGCGGAAGGAAAAAATTCGGTGAATTTGACAATGCGAGAAGGAATCTTAGAACATGCCCTTATGTAGAAAAGAAAGCAAGAGAGGGGGGGGGGGATATGCGGCGATCGTAAGCGACCATGCTGGTATTCCCGAGGTTACAAAATTGAACGAAAATAATTATTGGTAAAAAAGTTTTTAATCGTATTCGGGTGAAACAATAACGTTATTTAGCGGCGAAATAACGATATTCAAGGTCTTACCTCAATTTCGTCCGTGTTGTTTGTCGCCATGTCACACACAGGGAGGAACAACAAGCAAACGAGAAATTTTTTTCTTTCTTTCACTTCGGCTGGGAGCTGCGGTGAAGCAACAGGGACATCTGTCGGTGATATTTCGAAATATCGAAATTTCACGACGGATTTGATGCTTCGATGCAAATCAAAAAAAATTTTTGTAGAGACCCGCCTCGATCCCTTATGAACAGATTATTGTCTTTGATATTTGACGAGCAATCGTGTTTATTTAGGTTTTTCGAGTATATGGAGGAATTAAAAAGGAAATCTCTGAAGAAAATTCGTCAAAACTCTCCTCAACGGGGAATATATAGCTCACGCAGGAATGAATCCGTTACAATAAGCGCAGCGATTTTCGGGAACAATTTTCAGTTACACAAAAAGCTCGACGAACTTTGCGAAGTGTTTCAATATTATGACGAATTGTGTGTTTCAAATTATGCACAGATTATTTTTTCCGAATTACATAGGATGAAGGATTAGTGTCCAAAGAGAAATTTAATTTTTGTACAAATTTGTTGGTTTATTTTTTGATGTTATGTAAATGTTTTTGACGGAAAAGCTTGACTGCTTTGTTTTTTTTTTGCTTGCTAATATCAATCTATTATACGATATATAGCGATTTTTCCTCTTCTCTTTGGATACTTTTTTGTTTTTGAGATGCAAGTGTGTCAATCGTTTTCACTATATAGGGGGAGTGTATTGGATACTTTTTTTGAATTTGCTAATAAAATGGAACGGGCGCATCTCGAATTTAGGCTGAAAATATATAGTTATATTTGTGTTATTTTTCCAGGAAAACAGCTGTTTTGTTCATTGTTTATTGTTTTTTATGTAATATGCATAAATCATTATCGATTTTTTATGTACAATAAGCTATCTCACGAGTGCTAAATTCAATTAAAAAAAAAAAGAATAGAGGTACTTATTTATACAGTTTTTCCCTGACAAGTGGAAACCGCAAGCTTGCTTTTTCTGACTGCGGCTCCTTATATTTTTTTCCTTTAAATATAAAACAATATTAACTATCGAATGGAAATATTTAGAGAAGCGCGTTTATTCTATATAAAGAAAAAATCGTATTTCATATAAAGAAAAAAATCGAAATAGCTGAAAAAATTCCAAACATCGACGATGGCGGCGCTGTTAAACGAAAAAATTAATTTTCAGGGCAAGAGGTGCATCTTGTGTCCGAGAACCATGGACAAAATGCCACACACAGAATCCGCACGTTATTTCTTATTTCGTGGAAAGGGGCGAAAACAACCCTTGTCGAACTCCGACCAATCTCCCCTCCACTTTCCGAATCAATTTATGACAACCACCGAGCGGTTTAGGAGGGGGGCAGGGGTTGGCACCCCTGTCGCTAGAAGTGGTGAATTTTCACCCCTGCATTGGCTTTTTGTTCCTTACAATATGATATATCACGTTGGTTTTATCCGCATTATCGAATATTCGGGTATAAATAAACAAAAAAAGAGTGTACCTCGGAACGTCGAGTTCACAGAATGAACAGAACGGTAAATAATAACACTTGTTTACCTCGCAACTCAAGAATCTTTCGCACGTGCATCCTTCATATGTATATTTTTTCACTATTCCCAATGTCGCGTGTGTCCATCATTCGTATTTTTAGGTTAACTTGTATTGTCGAAGAATTTCAACAATACACTGCAAAAACAAACTCTTCATAATTTTTTTTTTTATATGATTGTTACGACAAGCTGAGTTAATAAAAATAAATATAATGACGTGTGCGATTTTCATTTTTTAAATATTTATCCGTGTATTATGTATATAGCCAAATTTTCGTCAATCATTCTTTAATAATTATCCAGCGCTTATTCAATGTTTATTATTCTAAAAAAGTGCTCATAATCGAAACTGTCCTTACTCATTTTCACATATTGGATCTTACTGAAGGGCTTTTAAAATTCGAAATAACCATACGTTTATACTTTTTACGGAACAATCAATATACAATTGTTTATTGATTGGCAATTAATTTTAGCGACAAGGCACATTAATTTCTATTGCGGATTAATATAATTGCGTCGATAATCGATATATTTCATAAACAGAACTGAATATTTAGAGTCTCCTTGCAAATACGAATTTTCCCTTTTTGCTCGTACTCCTCAAAGTCTACCGCACCATTGTTACAATTTTTCTCCGCCAAAGAACTTTATTCGCCCCCTGGAAACTAAAAAAAAAAAAAATTAACAATTCCACAAAGTCCTTGCATCCCGAGTGATCGAATGAACAAATGAACGAACGAGAAATTTTCATTCCGACAAACCATGGCGCAAGAGAACGGCGAGAACAAGAGCGCTTTTTCGTTAATCATTCTTTAATTATCCAGCGTTTATTCAATGTTTATTATTCTAAAAAAGTGCTCACGATCGAAGCCGTCCTCACTTATTTTCACGTATTGTATAGGGCTTTTGAAATTCGAAATAACCATAAGTTTATACTTTTTATGAGAAAAGGTTTCCCGTAAACTCGGGAATTTTATTTCCCAGAATTTTAGTTTCCTACTTAGTAGTAGTAGTAGTAGTAAGTTTTACTTGCATAGCCTTTTCGGCTTTTTACAACACTTTCATTCACTATATCACTATTACACTGGGCCCACTATTTTAGTTTTTCTGTTCATTTACGGAACTATTTTTCTCTCTCGATTTTTGCAACCTCATTGCTATTGGCCCAGTGTATTTGTGAGAACCTACAATTTAAGGTGGGTTTCGAACCACCGAGCTCGCAGAAAAAGCATCTGGAAAAATCCATTGGTGCCGGCCGCGGGATCGAACCCTGGCCGCCTGCGTGGCAGTCCAGAGTCGGACCAACTCGGCCACTGCTCGCTCTGATTTTAGTTTCCTACTTTATTTCCCTATTTTAGTTTCCAGGGTTACACCCTGGAGACTTAGAAAAAAAAAAAAAAAAAAAAAATTAATTCCGCAAAGTCCTTGTATCCCGAGCGATCGGAGGAATAAATGAACGAACGAGGAATTTTCATTCCGACAGACTATGGCGCAGGAGAACGGCGAGAACAAGAGCGCTTTTTCCCAACAGCAGGATAGCGTAGGATACGCGTACGAAGGCTCGTACGCCATGTATTCGTCCAACACATCGGCCCCCGCTTCGTCCTTGAATCAACCGTTGCCCGGTCAGCCACCTTTGCCCCCTATGCCGCCACCTCCCGGGGCATTGCCGCCCCTTCCTCACATATTCGGTCCCGTCGCTTCGCAGGTAACTTCCATTCAGAGCTGGGCGCATCCGCCTCCGCCGCCCTGGCAATGGATAACCTCGCAGACTAATGCGCTGCAGTCTCAGACTCAGCGAGAAATAACTAACAGCGCTTATCAGCATGATCCCGTAGCGAGAAGCAATTATGCCAGACGCGACAGATTCAATCACAATCGTAACAATGTCTATTCGCCAAGAAATACGTTTCATCGCGGCAATAAGAACAGAAGACCGCAGCAGCGTTACGAGCAGCAACAGTCGCAGGGACAATTCGAGACCGCCGCGTATTTCGGTCAAGCGCTGACCGGCGGTATCGGCATCGATTGGCAGAGAACGAATATCGCGGCGGCCCAGAACGAGGCGCTCATTAATCGCATGACTGCGTCGATTCCAAGCCATCAGATGACTACGGTGAATTCGAGAATCTCGACGGCAAGAACGGATGATGAGAGCGGCGAACAGGGCATAAAAATCATTTCCGTACGTGTTTTTATTTTTTTTTTTTTTTTTTTTTTTTCCCCACTCGCGAAGGAAGGCTTTGAAATTTCAATTTTCAATTTCAATTAGAATTTCAATTTTCAATTTTCAATTTCAATTCGAATTTCAATTTTCAATTTTCAATTTCAATTCGAATTTCAATTTTCAATTTCAATTCGAATTTCAATTTTCAATTTCAATTGGAATTTCAATTTTCAATTTCAATTGGAATTTCAATTTTCAATTTCAATTGATATTTTTTTTTTTCTTAATTCGAAAAAAATTAATTTATGAAATAGAATTTTATTTATGGAAAAAAATATCAGGAATCGATTCGAGCAAATCGAAGCTCAAACATTGCTTTCTCATTTGTCAAAAAATTTACTGCTATTTATTAAAAAAATTCACGGATCTTCTTTTTTTTTGCAACCTTTTTCATTTTTTTTTTCTCTTTTTGTCCGAGGAAATTTTCCAGAATCTCAAATTATCCGCTTCGTTGGCTATAATTTTTCGGTTTATCATTGTTTTTTTTTTTTTTTTTGACCGTTCGTTTCGCAGGAAGTTTCGCTGAAGAAGAGCAAACAACGAAAGCCAATGTCGCAAAATTATCCGAGTCGTCCGTGGAATCGCGAGGACGCGATGAATGCATTGCAGATAGAGAACGAATACAACAAGACGATAAGAGCTCAGAGCTTGATAATAAAATTTCCCGATCCCGATCTCAACAAGGATATCGTGCGTGAATTTCATCCCGGAATACAGAATATACATTTTCAGAGTCCAAGCGGACCGAGATATTGTTTCGTACAAATGTCGGAGAGCGTCGATATCGAAAGAGCTATCGTCGAACTCGAGAAGATAAAATTTGGCGTTGGTAATCTTAGAGTCGAGAGAAAATCATTGAGGGACGAGGATAATCCGATGCCGGAAGAAATCGATCCGTATACACTTTACGTGGGTAATTTGCCGGAATCCGTTAACGTTAACGAGGTAAAGAGCAAATTTCCAACGGCCGCGCGCGTCGACGTTGGATATGCCCAAAAAATGCGAAACACTCGGTAAGAATTCGTATATCCTGGGTTTTTTTTCTCTCTCTCTCTCTCTCTCTCTCTCTCTCTCTCTCTCTCTCTCTCTCTCTCTCTCTCTCTCTCTCTGTATTGATTTTTTTCGTGATAGTTCGACCGAGTCTGCGATCCAAATTTGAGCAAAAAAAAAATTCAAAATCATAATAATTTTGCTACGATCGTAACGAAATTTCAAATAATTCCATCTTTTTGTATTTTTTTTTTGTTTTTTTCGAACAGTTACGCCTTTATAAGGTACACGAATGTCGAGGAGTCGATAGCGGCTTACAAGCAGGCTCACGATTTGATGTGGGACACGAGAAGTATCATAGTGAGATTTCGAAGGCAGCGCGGCAATACGTGTTTGCCGGGTGAGCCAAAGAATAATTCCAAAAAAGTCAAGGAGGAGCCGATCGGCGAGCAAGTCAAGAACGAACGCGGCAATTGCGCCGATCTTAGCACGAAGGAGAAGCAAATTTCGAAAAAATTGCAGAGCGTTGATGCGAAAGAGAGCGAAAAGAGTACGGCGGAGATTACGGTTGAATCCGCGCCGACGTCGGTAAAGCCAGCCGCAGCGGAGGCCGAAGTATCGAAGTCACAAAAAAAACCGAATCGGGTAAGACTGTAACACGAATATAAAGAATATTATTAATTTATTTTTAATTGATTAATTTTATTTATTACCAGCTGACCCCGACGGATACATTGTTCCGTCGAAATTTCGATAAATTTGTTTGCGATCGTTTTGTGAATTTGTGAAAAGCCGATGGAAATGTTTAAACAACGTAAAAATGAGGGAAAAAAAAAAAAAAACGTATTTCTGAGTGGATTTTCATTTCGCTCTTCGGCGTCGCACTGCAGTTCGATTAGATCGAAAATTCGTTTGGTTTTGTAGCATTGCAAGTTCTGCGACCTAAATTGGGAGTATGAGTGAAATTTTTTTCATTTCAAAATCTGGTAGTTTGGGGAAAAATATTTAGTACGTATTTTTTTATTTTTTTATTTGAATCAAAATTGCCGTTAATATAACAAATTGAAAAATATAACATTATGACGTCACACAAGTTACGCTATATATATATATATATATTAGGGTGTATCGAAAAATTAAAAAACTTTTGGCTACCCTCAAAAATCAAAGATATTGAAATAAAGGTCTCCGTGCAATGATTCGATTTTTTGACAATATATAGGGGGCGCGCGGGACGTTTAAAAACGCCATTTTTAGCGTTAAATTCACTTTATCACTGATAACCGGAAACAGTTCATTCCAAAAATTCTGATTTTTTTATATAAGGTGCCCAGATATGTACCCTTTCAAACCCACATTCACGGAACATTAACGGATGGTTCATATCTTCGAAAAAAATCTCTGAAAATCAATATTTTAACTATTTTTCAATTATACCTATCGTTAAACGTTGATTTTTTTCTTCTCAAACGTTTTTGTATTTGTTCCATCTTTTTTTTCTTGTGGAACTCGGTATCAGTATTGCTTACAATGCGAAAATTGCTGAATAATAAATCTTTATTTTGGAAATTTTCATATTCACGAAAAAATGGTGTGAATCAATAAAATATAAAAATTTCCAAAATAAAGATTTATTATTCAGCAATTTTCGCATTGTAAGCAATACTGATACCGAGTTTTACAAGAAAAAAAAGATGGAACAAATAAAAAAACGTTTTAGAGGAAAAAAAATCAACATTTAACGATAGGTATAATTGAAAAATAGTTAAAATATTGATTTTCAGAGATTTTTTTCGAAGATGTGAACCATCCGTTAATGTTCCGTGAATGTGGGTTTGAAAGGGTACATATCTGGGCACCTTATATAAAAAAAATCAGAATTTTTGGAATGAACTGTTTCCGGTTATCAGTGAGAAAGTGAATTTAACGCTAAAAATGGCGTTTTAAAACGTCCCGCGCGCCCCCTATATATTGTCAAAAAATCGAATCATTGCACGGAGACCTTTATTTCAATGATATCTTTGATTTTTGAGGGTAGCCAAAAGTTTTTTAATTTTTCGATACACCCTAATCTATATCTATATCTATATCTATATATATCAAAATCCGTGAAATTAAATTGCCTATAACAGATGCATCTGTCATTTTTAACGAAAAATAAAAAATACGTCCTCATTATTTTTACTTTACATTATGCGCCCCAACGATTAAAAAAAAAAAATTTCATTTATACTCCTAATTGCTCCGTCTTATTGGCGGCATTGCAATGCGATTAATTAAATTATGTCGATTCAATTCAATTTTGTCGATTGCGACGCAATGTGCGATGCGAGTAATCACAATTCAACTGAAAATGGACAATTGATTCACTTTGCTGTTACCGTATAATCGTTTTTCACGTCAAAACTCTCATCGTATTGCGTAGGTAAATCTGTAAATTTTGTTTGAGACAAAACGACGAAAATTGATTCATTTCATGAAACGATTGCGATGAACTTGCAAAAGAATCACAATTCAACTGAAAATAAACAATTGAATCAATTTTTCGTCACTATGCAACCGATTTTGGCTTGATTCGCAATATTTGCGCACGTAGCGAAATAAATTGGAATAGAAAAAAAAAAAATAACTACGTTTGTTGTTTGCGAAAGATCGCGAAACAACACAAAAGTAAAAAACATATGTAATTTTATTTCAATCAAGGCTTGAATGCATTTTTCCCGATTTTTCACCGGATCTTCCAGATTTTTATTTTCAATTGAAAATATTCTATCGAGTTATTTCCATCCCGGGAGCATAAAGAACAAAACAAAAACAAAAAAAAAAAAAAAGAATCAACCAAATATGTCGTTCCTATCGTCAGTTATGATCCGGAGAGCGCATACAAAAATTATGATTTTTGCAATTCGTCCGAATTTCCCGACTTTCCTCTGTAATTGTGCCGAATTTTTTTTTGTTTTTCCTGAAAACTTTTCCAAGACCATAACGAACAAAGCGAAGAAAGAATCACGCATATCGCATCGTTCGAATCGTGAGTTATGGTCTTGGATTCGTACAAAAATCACATGGAAAACGAGCACTTTCAGTTTTTCCCGAATTTTTCAATTTTCCGGGCAAATTTTCCAAATCCCCCCCCCCCCCCCCCCCCCCCCCCCGAAAAACCTTATTCGGATTATTACGAACATTTGAACAAAAAAAAAAAATTAACCAAATCGGTCCAGCCGGTTCTCTTGCCAACGTACAGCATTTAATTTTTATTCATACAGATTATAATTAACTTTGTTTCTCATTGTCGTTGAATTTGGATTTTTCATTACTTTGTCAGACATCATCGCCGCTCGCTGAGACAGCGTCAGCGATTCAGTCACCGCCAGCGGCGACGGGAAAAGATACAATCCCGGAAACGATAATTATCGCCGATATCAAAGAGGAGCCGGAGGATTACGACGATATGGAAATGTCGTTTATGGAGGACGATGACGATGACGACGATGATGACGACGAGGACGAGGAGGAAGAGGACGACGTAGCGAGAGAAGAGGACATCGACGATATCGAGAATGATAACGTTGAGGACGACGATGACGAGGAGGATGATATGATCGATGAAGATAGCCCGGCCCGAAGGAGGAACAAAGAATTCAAAGATTCCGAGCCTACGGATGTGAGTACCAAAAAAAAAAAAAAAAAATAAAGTTTACTTTATCATTGAATTTTCGTTTTTTTTTTTTTTTATAAATTATATTTTTTATGAAAAATGGATTTTCCTTTCAGGAGCTCGATCAAATGTTCGGTGAACTCGAAAATTCCATTGCCTGCGATATTGAGCTCTGAATCGAGCACGAAAATGTAATATTTTATGAAGGCGGTTAATTTACCAAACTTCCTTCTTGCGTAATGTGTAAATATGAATTTAAGCTATAAATCGTGATCGTACCGATGTATTTTAACTCGTGACAAGAATTTCCGTTAATTTTAACTTAATTATGGTAATATCGACGATACAAATGTATCCTATAATTTATGATGTAGCATATAGAGCGAGTTCGTTGGGGAGAGATCGGTGATAGCAACGTTTTTTTTTTTTTTTTTTTTTTTTTCGTTTTTTTTTTTTTTTATTGATACGCCTAAAATTTAAAAATTTTCGGATTATACCCGTGAATAACGATAGATCGTTATTTCACGCGCGAAAATATTAGGCGAGGATCTCGCAATCGGTGTAAAACTTTACGGATGGTCATTAAAGAAAACTTTTATTTTGTGTATTCGATCATCTTATTTTTTTTTTTTCGCTCAATCGAGCCCTGTGTGGAAAAAAAAAATTGAATCGTTAGTCGAAGAATTTTAAGTCTCGACGATTTTGCACGATTTTTGTTTTTTTTTGTTTCGTAAAATGTGCTAGCGTTAGATTTAAAAAAATTTTCAAAAAATAGTTCCTGTTGACAGCAATTTTCTATGAAGTATTATTACTAAAATCGTATATTTTGAACCATTAGTAATTTTTTTTCGAAATCTTTAGACAATTTTGTGTAAAAAAAAAGATCCCATAGAAATAGAAATTCCAAAATATTTGAGAAATCTGAAGAATCAGATATTAGTGACTATACTTGTTACGTAAAATTCACCAAATTTTTCGAAAATGCTATGCGGTGTCTTATTAGGGGTGATAATTCGATGGTAAAATAAAAATCGACAGGTCATTTTGGAAAACGTTATAATTTTTTTTCCCCCCAAGATCCGGTAATCTCGAAACACAGAACGACGCGTCCTGTTCGAATGCCAAGCGGAAGCGATCATAGCTCCATCTACGTCCGGTCAAAACGATATTTTCGAAGGCGGCAAGAAAGCGCGCGTAATTTTTTTTTTTTTTTTTTTTTTCATCCCCGCTTAGCGTCGCGCATTGTGGTTGTGCCTGCGACAAACTCTCGCTTCACCGGCAAATATATATACTTGTTGCTTGTTGCTTATAGCTCGGAGTTTGCGTTTTGCGGTGACCCTTCTTTTCTTTATTCTTTATTCCCCGTGAACCAGACACAAGCGTGCTCACGTTTTACCGTTGCAAACCGCCGCGTTTTCTTCCTGCCGTATTCGTCGAAGACGCGTTTGTGTTTTTTTTTTTTTTTTGTGCGTGTTTCATCTCTGAACCGTCGTAATTTAAAGAAATATCAAACCGTAAATCAAAATGTTCGAGGCACGATTGATACAGAGTTCGATACTGAAGAAGGTTTTGGACGCCGTCAAGGATTTACTGACCGAGGCAACCTTCGAATGCTCGGATTCGGGTATTCAGGTACAGGCCATGGACAACGCTCACGTTTCTCTCGTATCGCTAAATCTCCGAAGCGATGGATTTGACAAATACAGATGCGACAGAAATTTGTCGATGGGAATGGGTATACCAATGTAAGTTTTAATTATTTTTCTTTCAATCGCACTACGCACCGCTTCTAGGTTATTATGCCTCTCTCTTGCCTCCCCCCCCCCCTTTCTTTGCCCGCGCGACAAAGAAAACGTTAATTAATTTCTCAATAACTTATTACTTTCCTATATTTGATTATTATTATTATTATTTTTATCATCGTACAAAATTGTGAGAGAAAATTAAGCTTGAATTCATTTTCGAAGCTCTAATTTCTTGATTATTATCTTACTAACCTTTCATTTGTTATTATTTTATTAACTGATATTTATTACTAGCCGACCCGACAGACGTTGTCCTGTCCAAATTTAAATAAATTTGTTCGTGATCGTTTTGTGAATTTGTGAAAAGCTATTGGAAATTTGTAAATTCAATTCTATTGCGTCGATTTCGACACGATGTACGATGCAAAGTAACACGATTCAACTGAAAATGGACGATTGATTCACTTTGCTGTTTAGCGTATAACCGTTTGTCGCTTCGAAACTCACGGTATTTCTTAGGTAAATCTGTAAATTGATTTGAGATCAAACGACGAAACTTGATTTATTTCATGAAACGATCGCAATGAGCTTGCGACAATCACAATTCAACTGAGAATAAACCGAATCAATTTTTCATTACTATGCAACCGATCCGCTTTTTTTTTCCTGAAAACTTTTCCAGGACCATAACGAACAAAAAAAAATAATTACTCATATCCGTCGTTCGAATCGTGAGTTATGGTCCTGAGTTGGTACAAAAATCCCATAGAAAAAAAGCACTTTTAGCTTTTTCCGAATTTTCCAATTTTCCGGGCAACTTTTCCAATTTTTCTTTCCCTAAAAACCTCATTCGGACTATTACGAACATTAAAATAAAAAAAAAAAAGTCAGCCAAATCGGTCCAGCCGTTCTCAAGTGATGCGCTTACCAACGAACAACATTTGATTTCTATTTATATAGATTATCCCAAAGATTTTTGAAATACTCAATTTTCCAGTTTTCGATAATCCTCATTTTCCTTTTCTCCGTGAAAAAAGAAAAGAAAAAAAATTTTTAATATGAAAATCGTCTTGATTGGCAAAATTTGCAATTTTTCAATTTTTTTTTTTTTCTATTTCATTATTCAAACTTACGTTATTATCGTTATTTTATAGTATGTCCAAGATTCTCAAATGCGCGGGTTCGGACGATACCGTCACCCTCAGAGCCGTCGATAATCCCGATCACATAATATTCATATTCGAATCGCCCAACAAAGAGAAGCTAGCCGAGTACGAGATGAAACTCATAAATATGGATCAAGAGCATCTCGGTATTCCCGTAAGTTTCGTCGTATCGCCGATAAATCTCGTATCGCTTTTTTTTTTCCTCGACTTTCGCTTGTTAAAATTTAAAAAAAAATAAAATGCATTTTTGCAGGAAACCGAGTACTCTTGCGTCGTGAAAATGCCGTCGCAGGAATTTGCCAGGATATGCAGGGATCTGAGTCAATTTGGCGAAGCCATTACGATAGCTTGCACCAAAGAGGGAATCAAATTTACCGCTATCGGAGATACGGGATCTGGTAAATTTATTTTATTTTATTTTATTTTATTTTTTTCATTTAATTATCTATCCGAAACTCGCGATTCTCTCGACGCGATATTTTTTTTATTCAAAAAACTTTTGTCCGGTTAAAAAATTTGATTCTCATAATTTTCGTGGATCGGCGATAAATTCAATATCGTCCAACTTCGAATTTTTGTTTCTTTATTTTCTTCCAGCTCTTTGCCGATTTATCATTTTTATCGAAATATGAGAAAAAAAATGTTCGATTTTTCGCCAATTTTTCATGCGAAAAATATTAAATATAGAATTTTGATATTTCGTATGTTTACTAAGCGATCTTTATATTGAAAATGTTGAAAATCTTTTAAAGTTTGACAAAACATGGTATTGGAAGTGGGAAGAGCCACTTATGCAGGTGCGCCAACGATATTCTTTGCTTGCGGAAGTCCCAAGTCCTGGACAGGTGATCCGAAGTAAAAAAAATCAAGCATTTTTTTACATTGTAGGATATTGTGTACAAGTTGAACCGGAATGAAGAAGAAATATTGAAAAATAAAAAAATAGCGAGCGTTCGAAGGGGAAGTTTAGTTTTTTGACAAAAGTTTTTGCAATTTTTTTGTTCGTAAGATGAAAAAACGTGCAAATATTTTTGGATAATTCTAGTTCGACTTATACGCAATTATTGTACAAAGTAAAAATATTTTTGATTTTTTTTTTTGGCTTCGGATCACCCGTCCAGGATTTGGGACTTCCGCAAGGGAAGAATATTCATCACCGACATACGTGGCTCCTACTCTCAATACCATGTTTTGTAAAACTTTAATCCTGAAATTATTTCCAGGGTGATTTTGAACAAGTTCAGGGTTGGATACGAAAGATCAGGGATTCCAGATGTGGGGAAAAAAAATATTTCATAATTTTCCCTATCTTTGAACAACCATTATGCATGAAAAACCACCCCTCGGGAATATAAAATTTATTTTTTGGTATGCGCGCCGGTAAAACGTGCGAAAAATCGTGAAATGAAAGAAAAATAAATAATAAGGGTGAGAAAGTCATATGAAATTATCAGATCCACCCCATCATATAAAACCATCCCTCGGGAATATAAAATTTATTTTTTGGTATGCGCGCCCGTAAATCCTGCGAAAAATCGTAAAATAAAAGGAAAATAAATAATAAGGGTGAGAAAGTCATATGAAATCATCAGATCCACCCCAACATAAAAAACCACCCCCTGAAGTCAATTTTCATTCAATTCAGAATTTCTTCATCATTTCACATCAGGATGAATCGAAGTTATGTAAAAAAGTTGCACAAGTGTTTCTTCGAAGAATTCCCCAAAAAACGACCCTGCTTCTGAAAAAAAAACCACCTCCCCCAGGAATAGAAAATTTATTTTTTGGTATGCGCGCTGGTAAATCGTGCGAAAAATCGTGAAATGAAAGGAAAATAAATAATAAGGATGAGAAAGTCATATGAAATCACCAGAACCACCCAATCATAAAAAACCACCCCCTGAAGTGCCATGATCAGTCAATTTTCATCCAATTTAGAATTTCTTCATCATTTCACATCAGAATAATTCGAAGTTACGTAAAAAAGCTGCACAAGTATTTCTTTGAGGAATTCCCAAATAAGCTTCATGCAGATCAGTTCAAATTTTGCAAATTCTGTGCTCCATATTGAGTCGGCCATTTTTAATTTTGGAATTCTGACTTCAGATTCAAAATCAGCTACCCAAAAACCCCAAGATACTGAGTTTAATGCGAATCAGCTTAAATTTTCCAATTTCTGTCCCCTATATCGGGTCGTTCTCAAATTTTAACTTCAGATTCGGAATCAGCGACACGAAAAACCTCAAGATATCAAGTTTATTGCGAATCAACTCAAATTCTGAAATTTCGGTCCCCCGTATTTGATCCGCCATCTTGAATTTTAGGAAATTCCGAAATATAACACCATATTCTAATTACTGGCATGATAGACAAGTAATTCCAGCAGAAATTAATATTCCAAAAAAAATCACCCTCAAAATTATACATATTTTTCAAATTTTGTTATTTTTGACGATTTTTGAGAAGGTGTGCACAATAAGGATTAGCCCCGAAGGGATCGATGATTTTTTTTGTAGTCCTATCCTTTATCTCTAAAACAAACTCTTAACGAATACGCTGCGTTAGTTTTTGTGAAAGTTATGAATTTTCAAAAGTAATGGTACCACTAGGCACGAAAGGGTTAAAAGATATGTTCAATAAAAGACCACTTAGTAAACACACCGAATATCAAAAATTCGATATTTAATATATTTCGCATAAAAAATTGGTGAAAAATTGAACATTTTTTGGCCCAAAAAAGTAGAAACTTCCTTTAATAAAATTTATTCGACTGATTTTCACTCACCCTCAAAGGTGTAAAATTTCTCGGGCTAGGTCTTCCACATTTTTCCACGGCAACGCGTCTTTTTTTTTTTTTTATAACGATTCCCTGTCTAATCTCGATTTTCCCCGAGCCACAGAATTGATACAGCGAACCAACCGTAGACATTTATTCCCTGACTAATCTCAATTTTCCCCGAGCCACAGAATTGATACAGCGAACCAACCGTAGACATTTAATTTTCCCCGAGCCACAGAATTGATACAGCGAACCAACCGTAGACATTTATTTATCTCTCTCTCTCTCGCCGGCTCTTCGTGTTTACATTTTTTTCCTCGCCAACAGCACCGAATGAAAATATAAAAAAAAAATCTTCTCATCCTCGACGCTTGTACTCTCGATCGATATACTTATCCCACCCCTGATTGTATTGTAATCTTTAGCGAACGTTAAATTGGCGCAAACCGCTGATTCGGAGAAGGAAGAAGAAGCCGTTATTGTCGAGATGCAGGAACCCGTAAAGCTCACGTTCTCGTGTCGTTATCTAAATTGTTTCGTCAAAGCAACGCCGCTTTGCCCCCAGGTACAATTGTCAATGTCGGGCGACGTGCCGCTCGTTTGCGAATACAGAATCGGCGACATCGGACACATAAGATATTATCTAGCCCCGAAAATCGACGACGAAGAAGATAAGTGATTGTCCCTATAATTATTCCGCACGCTCCGGGCTAATGAGAACAACAACAAAATAATCCAACCCCCGCCCAAATCTCATCATCGAATTACCGTAAGCTCGCTCTAACGATAAACTGTACATTATTTACGATAAAACGAAGATCGATCCTCCCATGTAGCTGGAAAAAAAAAAAAAAAAAAAAAGATACGGTTCACTCGTCGATGGCGGAAGAATAGAATTTGCTCACGTTTAGTTTTTTGTTTTTTTTTTTTCGTTTCTTAATACTTTGAAGATAATATATTATTCAAATTTTACATTTAAAAGTTATTTGGCTCGTCATAGTTCTAGCGCAACGTAGAATTGACACTGAAGTTCGTAGTAGGATGACATGCTCACCGTTAGTTGAAATTCAGGTTTTTCTTTTTTTTTCTTTTCTTTTCTTTTCTTTTCGTCATATCGATAGTTTTACATTCTCCGTCATTGACCGTCACTGTGTTTTTATTATTTTTTTTTTTCTTTTTTAAATAGAGAAATTGCGTTTGTAATTTGTAAGAAAAAAAAAAAAAAGAATTTTTTTGATAAATTTTCGAATATATCTTATTTTTTGCATCCTACTTTAGTCAAAAAGTTGGGGGAAAAAAAAATGTCATCAATATTCCTTAATTCTCATTTCCCTATATATATTATTTATATATATATATATATATTTATATATTTGTATGTATACGCTACTTTAATATAAAAATACATAATTAGCTTACGAACTGGGGGGGGAATAAGTTGGCTATCGTGATTGGAATAGCCCTGAATTACATAGTTTTAATCTTATCTCGTTTCGAATTTTTTTTTTTTTTTTTTTCTTTCTTTCTTTTTTTTTTCTTTTCTCGTCTCGCTCGTTATCAATTAAAATTCAATAAATTATCGAATCATCAGAGATGTTGATTTAAACGCGGAATTATATATTACATCGTACAATTATGTTTCTCTCATTCAAATTCGCACGGGCGTTCTTGTCTCGGTTCTACGGATTATCGAGTCACACTCGTAGCTTTGCTTGTCTTTTTCTTTTTTTTTTTTTTTTTTTTTTTTTTTTTTCGCATTCCGGGAAAAAAAACCATGCATACTCGAAGTACTCTTTCTATTCAAGCTAAGTAGATCTTTGGTATCTCATTATGTACTTTAGAGAAAATTGGAAACAAAAACAATATGACAAGAGTTCGTTTTTTCTTTCTTTTTTTTTTTTTTTTTTTTTTTTTTTTTTGTAAAATTACAGACAACTCAATTGGTACTTTGGCAATTGTAGTTCAGCCTCTTGGATTCGAAATTCGTGGGTTATTGCTTCGTATCGACAAATAAAAAACTTGAAATTTAAAAAAAAAAATTTTTTTTTACTATCTTAATAGCAATGAGTTAGTAGAAGAAGTATCGATAGGATTATTTATAATAAAGGGAGTGGAATCAGGTGCTCTTCTTTTTTGGTATTTTTCTTTTTTTTTTTTTTTTTGTCAGAAATCGTGCAAGAGATTATAAAATGAACGGTACCGGCCAGTTCTTAATACTTTGCGTAAGTCTATTTTGAGAGAAAACGCACTTTGATTCTGCTTATCTCGCCCAAAATCATGGAAATTTGCAAATCTCGTTAATTTGCGAAGAAAAAAAAACAAACCAAGTTTCCGCTCAATTTTCCTGCAACTGGTTTATCAACTTAACCGGTTCACTGGTAAGAGCACATATATGTGCACCGTGAATATCTCTGTCAGTTTTGAACGGATTTGCATCAAACTTGGTCTTCCTATGTTTTTTTTTTATCGCTGATTACGAATCTGACCTCGAAATTCGGAAATTCAGAATGGCGGGCCGAAGTTCGAAAATTCGCTTGATTCTAATGAAACTCGGTACTGGGGGGGGGGGGGGGGGGGGGGGGGGTTCGAGGTCACTGATTACGAATCTCAACACGAAATTCCAAAATTCGAAATGGCGGACTCAATACAGTGGCATCGACTGACTAACGGTATTCCATTATGACTGTCACCTCCGTTATTAGCTAGTGATATACGTATAACCACGACTCCGGAGCACGCCACGGGAAGGCTGCGGCAGGATTTTATAGTTCATTGTTTTTATTTTTTATTTTTGCATGTAACAAATTTTTTTTCAATTTTCTACGACACATGCACGAAAACCGGAGGTTTAAAACTACTCCAGAGTGCGCCACGGGAAGGATGCGGCAGGATTTTAAAGTTCATTCTTTTTTTTTTTTTTTTTTTTTTTTATTTTGCATGTAACAAATTTTTTTTTTCAATTTTCTACGACACATGCACGAAAACCGCAGGTTTGAAAATTAAAAATTGAAAAAAAAAATTAAAAATTGAACAAAAAACTGAAAATTGGAAAAAAAATTTTTAAAAACGGAGTGTAAAATCCTACCGCAGCCTCCCCGTGGTGCACTCTGGGGTCGTGATTATATATCACCAGTTAATAGCGGAGGTGACGGTCATAATGGAATACCGTTAGTCAGTCGATGCCACCATATTGGATCCGCAATTTTGAATTTCGTGATTTCGAGTTGAGATTCGTAATCAGTGACCTCGAAAACCCTCGAGTACCGAGTTTCATTAGAATCGAGTGAATTTTGAAATTCTGGTCCACAATATTGGATCCGCCATTTTGAATTTTGGAATTTTCAGTTGAGATTCGTAATCAGTGACCTCGAAAACCCCCGAGCAACGAGTTTCATTAGAATCGAGTGAATTTTTTTAATTTCGGTCCGCCATTTTGAATTTTCGGATTTCAAGTTGAGATTCATAATCAGCGACCCAAAAAAAACCACATATTTTAAAGCTTTCATGTTGAATACGAAATTTTTTGCTCTCATCGCCAGTTTTGGCACAAAACGTTGATATTTCGGGTCCACCAGTGAACCGGTTAAAAAGAAAAAAAAAACCACGGTATCTTCAACTGCGTATGCTGACTCTTCAACCTACAAGTTGGACGATTATTTATTTCCAATAAAAGTAACGATCGTTACTTTTTAGTTTTCTTTTTTTAATTTTTAATTTGTTTTCATGGAATTGGAAAGAGAAATAATCATTTAAATTGTGGCGCAAAGCTTTCGCATATGCGGTTGCAATTACCGTTATGTTAATTTTATCAAATAAACTTGATGATAAATAAATTTGAAAAATTAATTGATCATCCTTTTTTTTTTTTTAACTAACGAGAAATGCTGAATTCCGCTCAAATACACACACACACACACACACACCCTAAATCTCTCTCTCTCTCTTTCCGAAAGAGAGTCTCTTCAATCGTGCTTTTAAATTAAGGGTCTCCAAAAAATGGTAGTTAATTTTTTTTTTTTTTTTTCTTCAATCCTCCCCACAGATTTTTCGCCAATCGAGCTTAAATCATTGATTCATATTTCGGTCTTGCATGCACAGTCGAAGCGAAACAAAATCGACGATTATAAATTCACATCGAGCATGGCTCATTGCAATTGCGAGAAGATAAATATATTTTTTTTTTTCTTGGAAAAAAAAAAAAAATTTGTATCGACAGATTTTACAGAAAAATTCCATGTGGATTCTCTGTGTTTTCTTCCCCGCGGGAAAAAAAAAATGATTTCTAAAATTAAAAAAAAAATCCAAATACGGTCTTGATCAATTGCAACGAACCAGGGCAATTTCGATATAATTTAATATATATATATATATTTTTTTTTTTCCCCAATGTTCACTGTACATATCGTATCAGGCTCGTTTGGCGAAAATTTGTGAAAAAAATTTTGTAAAAACATCAACTACACTTTTGGACACGACCTCACTCGGGTATTTTACGATTTCTTTTTTTTTTTTTTTTTTTTTTTTTCAATTATTTTTTTTAATTAAAAATTCTCCGCCGCTTGATTGAGCTTTTTTCCCTTGATTTTTTTTTTTTTTTTTTTTTTTTTCGTTTTTTTTTTCAATGTTTATAGAAAAGTGAAGATGATCGAATTACGCGATTTAAGAGTTTTTGGTGCCGTTACTGCCGTAGAGGCTCGGATGAACGAATTTGTCGTGTAACGTTCGTAGATGCCTGAGAAGATTGCTCTTTACGTTGAAACCTTTTTTACAATAAGAGCAGAGAAATGGCTTTTCGCCGGTGTGGGTTCGCTGATGTATCACCATCGAGGCATGACTCGGAAATACTTTTTGGCATATGCCGCACAATTTCTGATGACTGTGGGCTCTCTTTGGCTTCGGCGGTGCCGAATTGTTCATAAGGGCCAATTGTTCCTCCGTGTGCTCGGTCTGTATGTGACGCACCCATTCCTGGGGCGTCGGATACATATTGCCGCAAAGATCGCACTTTAACGGTGGAAATTCTTTGCTGTCGTCGTCAATGTCACCCTGCCGACGCATAAATATTTTCGCGATTATTGTCAATCATCGTATTTTTGGTTATTGAAACAAAAAAAAATTATCGATTTTAACAAAGCAACAAAAAAACGAAAATTCTGATCATGGTTTTGTTTTTTTTTTTTTCTCCAAGAAATTTGGGACAATTTTTCTTGAAGAAAGACGATTGTCGAAAGACTTTTCGTCTCGAAGGGCAGAGATGCCGATACTCGTGAGGCTTTTTTTTTTTTTTTTAACGAATTGCAGCACAAAAACAAATTATCAAAAATCCCAAACGAGTGATCGGTGATTCGGTTTCGATGCAATAAATATTCATATCCGGATATAAAAAAAAAAAAAATTGTAACAAATATTCATGTATTTACAAAAAAAAAAAACAGGACTTGTCCTAATTTTTTTTTTTTTGTATAATCGATCTGAATATTTGTTTGCACGATCGGAGAAGCATTTTGGCCCGGTACGATTTTCGTTTTATTTTTTTTTTCGGCAAGTTGTACAAAAATATTTCAAAAATTTCACCTTTCGAGCGTGCAATTCGGCGACTTTTGAGCTCGGCTTGTGTCGTAAATTAATTTGTCAGTTGAAAAAGACTTGGCTGCATCGAATTTTGGAGTAAAAGAATTTGCAGGAAAAGAATTCTAAAAAAGAAACGACGCTGCTAATGCATGTAAACGAAAAAATTTGAAAATCTCATTTTGAAATTTCAAAAAATCTCACTTCCTGTCTGTAGGGAGGGAAATTTTTTTTTTTTAACGGCTCAAAATGTTCTCGCGTGTTCTAAATAGTTGAAAAAAAATCATCGAGTATTGCTTGTTCGTTTTTTTTTTTTTTTTTTTTTTTTTTTTTTTTTTTTTTTTTTTTTACTAATTCTTTACCTTTCGTTTCTTTCGTCGACTTTCCGTCATGTCCGCGTGCGTAAACTCGATGTGCCTGACCCAGTCGGATGGTCTGTTGAATGTTTGACTGCACATGTCGCAGGTGAGAGGAGTGTACTCTTCCTCCTCGATATCACCATCCTCGTCCGCGCTATGAACGATTTCCTGCGAAATTAAAAGAATTTAATTTTGAAAAATCGAAAAAACCGGTTGAATTTTTTGGTTTTTTTTTTTTCCCCCAGGAGACGAATATTCTCTTTCGATAATATTTATTTGCTCGTTTGGAAAAAAAAAATAAAAACTCACGGGTTTTATATCGATCTCGTGATCTATCGTGAGGGATTCGGATGGATCCATTGATTCTTCCCAGTCTATCGGCTCGTCCTTCACCAACATTTCCAGATTCAGCTCAGTCTGCGAATAAGATACGATAATTATTAATCTCAATTGTCGATTAACAATCTCAATTGTTCCCTCTTGGGCGGATTCTCGGATAAAATTCGCGAGGAAAAAAAAAAACGAATGCGCAAAAGTTTGTTCGTCGGGGAAAAAGATTTGTAAGACCCAGATTCGTCGGGGAGAAAGAAGATTTTTCGAATGAAATTTAAACAGAAAATACAAAAAAAAAAAAACAAAAATGCCGAAAATTCAAATCTTCTCGAGTCCGATTGAGAAACGAAAAAATGGAAAATTTCTCGTTTGTATGAAATGGAAAAAAAAAAAAAAAAAAGGGGGGGGGTGGTACAAATCATTAAAATTTCTCTCACATTATCTCCAACTTCGCTTCTCGACTTCGTCGACTCGACGTCGCTGTTGCTGCTCCTTTTTTTCTTTCCGTTGGTCTCAACGTTTTCCTTGTTCTTGCCATGCTCGACAATCTTTTTGTCCTCCGTAACGCGCTTCGTATCTTTATTTTCATGAATTTTCTCTTCAATCTTTTCCCCGCTTTTGCCGTTATCGTTGTTTTTCGCAACTGCGGACGCCGGCGCAGCTGCGGCAGCGAGCGGCGGTGACGCTTGCACGATAACGTTCGTCGATTGGGTCTCCGATTGCTGTATCCCGTTTGCCTGCATCGGCGTCGTCGCTGCCTCGACAATTTTATCCGTCTGCGGCTGTATTACCAATTTGATCTTCTGCAATTGACCGGTAAGCGGCTGCTGTTCCCTCTTGTCCCGCTCGACCTTCTGACTGTTCGACTGTATATTCTCTTTTTTACTGCTACCGCCGCCGTTGCTCGATCTCCATAATCCGCGTACCCGCAAAATATCGCCCGCCTTGAGTACACCCTCGAGCTGATCATTTGTCACGGTAGCCTCGCCGCTGTACATGTACTGAATCAAAATCTTCAACGTACGATAGCCAATTTCCGTTGGCAATACCTGAATAAATTTAAACGTATATTCATTTTTTTTTTTTTTTTTTTTTTTTTTTTTTTCAATTTAATTTTATTGTTTGAACTATAAAATGTATGTATAGGTCAGGGTGTGTCGAAAATGGACTTTTTTTTTTTTTCTTCGCTACTCTACCGCTCAAAACTTTGGGTTTTGACATTAAAGAGGTCCTCGTTCAAGGAGGGGGGGCGCTGTAGCTCGAAGTTTAGAGGTCGCGCTCAACGAGGATTTAGATTTCCCATATAATTGACACGTAAAAAATATTGTTTTTCGTTCAAAATGATGTCGGGCAACCAAAAAATTGGCGATTTCTGTGTTTTTTTTTTTTTTTTGGCTTATTTGAAAGCATGACTCATCCCCTGAACGATGATAGGTCGTTCTTCGACTTACCTTGTTCCAATTATTTTTTTACGCCACTTTTCGACCACAATAGTAACCTTTTTTCAAGTTTACAAAATCTCCAAGGTATCAAATGAGTCCAAAATGAATTGCTATACAAGTATATTGATTGTTGATTCGAATATAAATAACCAATTCCAAAAATTGATAAAACGTACAAAATTACTCAAAATGAACATGGTTTTTTTTTGAATAAAATTGAATTTCGTATTTTTTTCTATCTTCAATTTTGTTCGAACTAAATATATATTATGTAAATGAATAAAATTAATTTTTGAAAAAAAATTTTGATAATCCATTTCTAATGTTTTTCGTTGATATGGCGGATAATAAAGGGTTGATCCGAGGATTTGGCTATTTTTAATTGAGCATATATAAAGACGAAACAAGATCTGTTGAGATGCTGAATTTTTTGTAATTCTTTTTATCGCCAAAAATCATTTATACAGAGAATCTGGCGGCATGAATATTTTTTAAATAGTTGACCGAAAGATGAGATAAAAATTTAAGCCTAAGAATATTGAAAATTAGGGTAGCTGTGACGGTATACCGAGCATGCGAATCTATGAATTTTTTTTTTTTTGTCATCTTAAAGGATCAAGGATGCGCCTTGTAGAAATTTCATGTTGCGGCATCGATTTGAGAGTGCGAAATAAAAATTGGCAACCCTCCGCCAACGTTACCATTGCAATTATATTTTTTTTTTCGCGCTATACAGACTTGAAAGAAAAAAAAAAAATCACTTGCATCATGAATTACGGAGTTGTGGGATGCAGTTGCAAATAACTGCATCCCGTGATATTCATCAAATAATTTATGATAAACAAGAATTGTAAAAAAAAAAAATAAAAAAAAACAAAGTTTGCAATACTTTTTCACGAGTAACGACGAGTGCTGTGGTCCTAAGCACAGAAAAATATTTGCAATGATCAGTTTGAAGAAGAAAAAAAAAAAAAAATTGATTGTCCGCGTGGCCAATTATCCGAAGGAAAGTAAACATTTTTTTTTTTCATCCGCTGACCAGTTTCGCTTCCAAATGATTTCGAGGGCGTTTCTTCGTTCGCTTAAAAATTCGTTTGCTCAAAAATGTGTATACTTGCCACGATTATAGGTGCATTCGTGTTGGCACCAAAGTGGCAGGTCTGAAAGATGTGACTCAGATAAGACGAGCACGCCGCGAGTACGAAGCGATGAGCAGCCACGTGCCTGCCGCAAGATGTTGCAAGCAAAACATCGGCGAATGACTCCGAATGTAGCAAAGTTGCAACGGAAGTGTGAAGATGAGCTCCGTAGCTGTGCCACTTGAGCTGATAATTCTCAGAAGCTGCGATTGCCATTTTTTCTGAAGAAATTAAAAAAAAAAAAAAAAATCTTCAAATTTGCCCGCGTATCATCGTACCTATATTTTGTAGCCGCACATCTATCTATTGCCCCCCCCCCCCAAAGCTACAGGGAAATTTTGACTTTTTGGAAAATTTCAACTTCGAATATTTTCAAAATTTCAACTTTTTAGAATATTCTCAAAACTTCGATTTTTTTTTCAGAAATTTTGGAAATATTCAACCTAAGATTTTTTTCTTCAAAGCTTCAACTTTTTAGCAATATTGAAAAATTTCGAAAAAATTTTCAAAATATTTTCAACGTATTAGAATTTTTTCAAGACTTGAAATTTTTAGAAATTTTTTCATAATTTCAACTTTTTTGGAACAGAGCAAACTTGAAACTTTTATGCCATATTGAAAAAAAACCCTCATAAACTTTTAATACTAAAAATATATAAATATATATACAATCTTTTGTTTTATTTTTTGAAAATTTTTTTTCGACACTAATGCCAGAGTCTTTAAAATGTTCCAAATAATCGTAATATCACGGGTGAAAATATTATTATGTTCGTATATAAATAACATAATAAAAACAAGGATGCGAATTTAATTTGCACGCTCTTGAGTAAATAATTGAAGCACAGCTATCCCTCTGCTAACACAGAACGTTATAAAAACGTTGTTAAGACGTTTTTGCGTGTTTTTGTAAACGTCTTAACAACGTTTTTATAACGTTCTGTGTTAGCAGGGACATATCGTCTGCAGATTAAAAAAAAAATAGAAAGAAAAAAAATTATCAACCAGTTAATACACAAAATTTAAATTACAAAAAGAATTTATATCATAATAATATTAAATCAAATCTCCGAAATCGAATTTCGCTCCTTCACAGCTTGTCCCCGCACGTTATCGACGAGATCGAAATTTCCGTTACAAAAATGCTCTATCTCGAAAATCGAAATCGAAAATATATCGATAAGTAAATTCCAAAAAAAAAATATGGGATTTCAAAAGATTCTGAGATTTTCTCTTGGAAAAACAATCGTACGAAAAACAAAACAATAAAACATTTTAAAGAATCTCTTCTCAAAACATTTTACCGTACGTTTAATAAAACATACAATAATTCCAAGGTCACGATACACACCGCGTTTCTTTCTTTGCTAAAAAGATATTCTCAATCGCAGCTTCGCGCTATTGCATGCTAGAGCGCTTGTAAAATCTGTACATTCGCATATACATATACATCGATACACGTAAGCATATTAGCTCTTCAGGATTTTTGTAATCAAATTTACGTTCGCGAATCTCAGCAAAACGTTATTATGACGTTATACATTGCTGCCCTCTGGCTAAACATTTTTTTACTTCAATCTTATTTTTTAATGCTCCGAGAGAGGCTTGAGTGAAAAAATAGTGCGCGTTATATTCGCATATTCTTTATTGTGTATAAAACGCCACACACGACAGACGTGTGTATTGCGACGATCCCCCCCTCTTCTCAACAAAGTTGACGCCGGTCATAACATATTAGCCGTATTATTTTTTACATATGAAATTATCGCATTATCATACTTTCAACTTTTTCCTCTTTTCACGCTATATATATATAGTATCGCTTGTTATACACGCGAGAGGGTAGTTGAGAGGATTTCTCGATCACACCAAATTATATATCTAAACTTTCCTTTAAAGATTTCTTTTTTTTTTAAATCCTTTTCGCATCTACGTACTCGTGTAGTTTATGGACATAGTCGCGAATTCCCAGGATCGCAATAATAATCATCATTATAAGTTCTATTGAGGATTATTATCATTTATTATCGTACGTTTGTGCAGTGTGTTCCAGAAAGCTTATTTCCGCTTACAAAGTCAAAATCACTAAACCGGCGAACACATTTTTTTTTTCTTCAAACAAAAATAACAACGATAGTTAACGAAAAGAAAACGAGGAATAAAAGTTTAAAAAAATTTTACCTGATGACATGTTTCGCAGTTCCTCCCGCTCTGCAATATCCACTCCTTTATCTCGACACTACCACACCACTATCACCACCACCAACTCGACGATCCCACCGAAAAGTCCTTATTTCCGTTTCGTCGATAATCACACTCTTTTCGTTATATTTTACAAAATAACGAATAATGCCAAAACAGCGAGTATATATGTGTATATACTCGATATCGCTTTTATACAATGTATCGCGTATTATTCAATTTCGTTTTATGTTTTCTCTTTTTATTGTCAATCGGTTTACATTACAATGACAAATCCACATATGATAATGCGATGAATAAAAAAAAACTCGCGTAAAACACACGCAGGATTATCCGTTTGTCAAAACGACAAAGTACATTGGAGAAGCGTTAAAATATTATTTAACGGAATGATTTTTTACGACACACCACCACGCGCGTCGTCGCGATGTTTTGAAAGGCGCTACGCGAACAGGGCACGGGGCAGATATGAGCATCGAACCGCCGCGTAGGGGCCTAAAAATCGATATTTCGGTCTTTGCTCCTCCATCCTCGTTGCGGCGAGTCTATGTGTGTGCAGCAGCTCGGGGAAGAGAGAGAGATATACATATAACGAGAACAAGAGAGATGGAAAGACAGAGAGAGTGAGAGAAAGACCGAAGTTCGCGTTCTCGTGTAAGTTCGCCTAGGTAGGGTGCCCCCTGGGTTTTCATCGCATATCGATTTTCCTCAGCTGCCCAATCGCACGCATCCATTTATCGCATCGATCGGTCGAGCTGATTTCAGCGTTTGCGTCCGTCTTTCTTTTCAGTATAAGCTGCGAGAACTACCCGTATGTGTCAATATTTATATATATATATATATATATATATATATATGTATATGTATATACGCGCTTTTGCGCCGCTTTGTAGTACACTCGACTATAAACGTTCTTCAATGATAATTTCCGTCATTGTCCCCTCACCCCCATGTATGCTAATTATGCGTATAAATATCGATTTTATGTCAAAATGGTGTATTCGGGTGTTGAAAAGCCTAGTATCGACGTTTTTCCGAGGTTAGAGGACATCGATAAAATGTATTATATTCTTATATACATATGTATACATTTATTATAATATATCACACAATTGAAAACGCGATTAATTTCGACCTGGGTGCGTTTTTCCTCCCCCTGGCGGCCATTTCCTCTACCAAAAGGTCGCGGCCGGGCGAATATCCTCTGGAGTCTCCCGTTGATGGCGCGCGTGCTTTTTTCTTCCCTAACCCCCTCGTGCGGACGCTTATCTATATTATATATATATATACATATATACGCCAAACTCCCGCGGAATTTCCCATCATCTCTCGCGGATTCCTTTCTATCTCTCGTTGCTGCTTTTCTTTTTCGCTCTTTCTCCTCGACACGACTCTCGCTCGAGAAAATAAGGGAGAGAAAGAGAAGCTTGGAGACAGATGCGCGCGAACGCTGGCGCTGGAGGCAGCGATCGCGAAAAAAAAAACATTCTAATCCAACCTTCCCCACTTCGGCCCTTATATGATTTTCTCCCCCAGAAGCTCATGCTCTCTCTCTCTCTCTCTCTCTCTCTGTGAATTCTCGTTTGCGCAAAAATGCTTACTACGTATATCTCGAAAGAGACGAGAGATGGCTCTATGCAGCAGAAAGAGGGTGTGCGTGCGCGTCTCTCGTTGCCTCTCTCCCCATATAGCAGCAGCACACGCTTCGCTGGCGCGCTTTCGCCGGTACGCGCGGGCAATACCGGGAATCCGGGAATTGTCGCAGAGCAGGGTGTGTGGCATGAAATATATAAGGATCGTGAGATAATTCATTTATGCGACGATATTGTATTTTGGCGGGGTGGAGGGTTTCAAACAATCGGAGGAGTAAATTTTCAAATGATAGGTGAAAATTTATACGTCGATTATTTTTGTCGTCCTTCAATCATCGATAATGGACAATATGATAATCTAGCTGCTAGAGTGGATGAAAAACGTGTATTTCGAAACTTTATTGAAGAAATATATACATATACATCATTAAGATACAACTATATTGTATATTTTTCGTAAAAGTGGAAAATTTTCCGTTATAAAATAGATAATTGGCATTAGTTATTAAATATATATACTGGAATAAATAAACTATATATATATCGAAGTCACTAAAAATTTAACCTATACCTGCAAAATATAGTTTGCGAAAAATTCGATTGTACCAAGGAGACTTCGAGGATCAATAAATCAACATTTATCACTATAATAAATCCGTCGATATATATTCTTCCCAACATTATGGCACAACTCGATCGATATCCACTTTTTGTCGGTACAAAAGGATTTAATTCTTGTATGTATATTTATATATATATATATATATATATCGATGTAATATCTATAAGCACATAACATAAAATTAGATCCGCCGGAACATCCGGTGTGTAGGGGTCTCTCGCGGATACATCGTAATTTCGAGGATTCGTGATATATTACGAGTGCGGTAATACTGCATTGCGTCGTCGACCTATTTTACAACGGGGCCACCAAGTTGCGCGCGCCCTCTCACCTCTCACACGCAAAATTCATCGTGTTTTTTTTTCTTTTGCCGCTCTATAGCTTCTATGCATGCCCATTAAATAATCATTTCAGCTAATCATCACGACGAGAAATCAGTCGAAGCAGCCATTTGATTAAAAACTGCGATGATCGATTTATACTGCATGCTTTCGTGACCCGCCTTTCACTCGATATATCCGTTATTTGCTATACCGACCAGAGGATCCCTCTTCGATCTCTTTCACGTGTGTTCTTTCCCTTGCATCGATACATTATGTACATCGAAGCAAAAGTGTCCCATTGTTTTTCTTGTATCTCGCTAAAATAATAACGGTGCGACTACGCCCCTTGAATTACTGTGACTATAACCCCCCCCCCCCCCCTCTATACGTACAAAATCCTTATTTATCTCAAAACAAAATAACACGTTAACGTTGATTAATTTACGACAATTCCCACCGATTTTACAATGTACAAATGAAAAATTTTATTTCGTGAAAATGAATTTTTATACGCAAGTTTTTCACTTGGTGGATTTTTCATAGTCAACAATTAGTCGCAATAATCGGTAATTAAAAAAAATCGACTAATTCTCCCAATATTGACTGAGTTTTTAATTTTTCGGAGCTAATTATTTAACGAAATTTTATTAATTATATATATGGTCGATCATATCTAATTTCAATTATCACGTGTACGAGAGCCGTATGCGCATGATGATGAAGATTGCATGCGTTGCATCTGATAATCATTAATCCCCCCCCGCCCCCCTTTATAACGGAGATTTTGGAGGATCGCGAGACGTTTAATTTTACACAGCCTCTCTGGTAGTTTAGATTTTTCATGGTGATTCGCCCTGCTAGCTAAGCAATCTTAAACGACCTTTTTTAGTAAATCTCTATCGAGAATTTTCACGAGGGTTGGTTTTCTTTAAACGATATGTACATATATATATTTTTTTAAAAACGTGTAACGCACACATCCTCTTTTCACGTTTTTCCGTTTGTCAAGATCACGTGGTTCTCTCTTAGGAACATAATATACGAGTACACGCACTGTCCGTCAGAGGGCGATGTCGTTCTGTTATTTTTCTTTGGTTGTTTTTTTTTAATTCAGTCAACAATCGGGCTCGATAAATGTGCACACGCACACGAGAGGGATTTATATATATATTTGTTGTCATAGTCGAGTATATAGAATGATATATATTACTGAGCATCAGGAATACATTAGGCGTTTGTTGTTCGAACGTATATTATATATAAATATATATATATAGGTAGATATAGATACATATATTAGGTATAAACCACCTCAAGGAGTGATGTTTTTTTCTCTCTTATCGTCGATGGAATATGTGACTCTATGTCATGTTCGTCGAGAGTTTTTTACGTTAAACGCGAGAACGTCCCCGAATGACCCAGTTGTTTTGAAAATGGATTATCCCCATGCTATGGCTATTACATTGAAAATTCCACGATGAATGAAAAGTGAGTGCACTCAAGCAGAGAGTCCGAAAGACCTCCGCAAGGTGTAAAAGGTGCGCGAAGTTTTTTTTTTTCGCCTTCGTATGTGTGCACGCGCGTGTGCGTGTTTTTTTTGTGGTATCTTCTTCTCTGACGAACTCGTCTCGTCGTTGATATGAGTTCATTGCTTTTTATAGAATTATATGACAGTCATGATAGCACATAGAAAAATGAGATTAATGTTTTATTTCCAAAGTTTATGGACAATATTTTAAACGAAAAAAAAAAATTCGAATTAATGATGTCGGGATTCGTTGGAGTTTATTCGAATCCACTTGTGTACATTTACGAACGAGATATTAGGTTAAGTTGACGTGGTTAAGTTGACCCTCGTCGTAGAAACAATCGAGACGCCTGAGAACAAAAGCAACAAGGATTTTTACACTGAAATCCGTAAGTACTAATGGTGTATATATATAAATTTTTTTTTTTTTTTTTTTCGAAATATTGATTGAATCCCATTTTGTTTACATAAATTATTCTATTTTATTTTTCGTATTGAATGATTTCGTGATATTGCAAATGAGATTATGGTTGTTTATGAATTTTGTCGTTACAAACTTTGAAAATTTTTTGTAGAACCGCCCATTCAGATTACAGAATTAAAGCTACGCGGTGCTCTTATATTTTCACGCTTTCAACGCTGTACTTTGAGTTTTTCCAATTTATCTTTTGTGGGCTTGTTTAGAATTTAATTGAATCATCCATATTTCGTTTGTATATTCCATTCATTGATCAAACTTTTATTTAATTCAGAATACAATGCTCATAGGGATAAGATATAACGAAAATGATAGTCTCTTGATTTACGCTTTCCGCGCTATAATTCAAGATACATTAAATTTTTTTTACACTATTTTAGGATTTCCCGAAATATCCTTGTTTTGTCGTTACTCAAATTCTTCATTGAAAATTTAATTGTAGCTGATCCTTTATTTTTTTTTTTTTTATAATTTGAATTTTTGAAAATTTAAATTGTATACTTTCATTCAAATCAGAATGGAAATAATGGCTTTTTATTTTATTTTTCTAAATTTATTCATCGCGCGCACCGATCGGTTCTTGTGTAAGATTATAATTTAAACCCGCGACACGCAACTAAAAGAACGTTCAAGTAACAAAACGCGACATCTTTCGTACGGCTGTCGATGTTCTCGTACACCGAGCTAGGATGCCTCATATTGTAAAAGTAGACAAAACAAAGAGAAATGGTCTTTTTTACAGTCACAAAATGACCCACGTTCTCAGGAAGTGGGAATTTTTTCCCGGACGCAACAGATTCTGTTGCGACGGAAGAATTATGATGGCGCCTCGTACGGGTGTCTTTGGCCTGACGGTGTGTCTCATCGCGGGCACGAGCGCTCTATTTTTCGCGTACGAGTGAGTATCTCGGGGGGGCGGGGAGGGAAAGATTTAGGGACGATTGTTCGAATTTCCCAATAAGTACGATAAAATTTCTCAGCGATACGCTCCGTTGACTCGAAAATTCCAACACTTTTGCCGCGAATACGCTGCCCGCATCGATATTTCAAAATATTTCTCACGTTTTGGATCGATCGCTTTTTTTTTTTTTTTTTCTTTCTTTTCCTCACACGTTTTTTTTTTCTCTCAGCTGTCCTTATCTAGCGATTCACATAACTCCCGCCATACCGGTGATCGGAGGATTGCTATTTCTCTTCGTAATGTCGTCTCTGTTCAGAACAAGCTTCAGCGATCCAGGTGTTATTCCCAGAGCCACGCCGGACGAGGCAGCTTACATAGAGAGACAGATAGGTGAGTCGACGGCTCTGTCGGCTGTAATTAATTTAAAAAAAAAAAAAAAAAAAAAAAACGTACGAATGCGACTCTTTTTTTTTTGCAATTTATTCGTCGCAGAAGTACCCAACAATGGAAATTCGATAACCTACAGGCCTCCGCCTCGCACGAAAGAGGTATTGGTCAGAGGACAACCGGTGAAGCTCAAATATTGTTTTACCTGTAAAATATTCAGGCCGCCGAGAGCCTCTCACTGTAGCGTATGCGATAATTGTGTGGGTAAGTGGAAAAAAAAAAAAAATCGTTCTTTATTTTTTTTTTTATATTAACGTAAGAATGTGAAGTTAAACGAACACTCGTTGGTTTTAACAGTGATGGGGGGAAAAAAAAAAAAAAAAAATCTTTGACAAAACGCTCGTTTGTTCGAGTAAAGAGAATTTTTTTTTTTTTTCATTTCGCAGAGGCATTTGACCACCATTGCCCGTGGGTTGGAAATTGCGTGGGTAGACGTAATTATCGATACTTTTACGCATTTATCGTCTCACTTGCATTCCTTTGTGTCTTTATATTCGCGTGCGCCATAACACATCTCGTAATGCGTGAGTATGACAATTTTTTTTTTTTTTCTCTCTAATTCCTTTTTTTTTTTTTTTTTTCTGTTGTCAATCATTTATGTCGATTTTTTGTTTGTTTGTTTGTTTCCCAAATCCGTTAGTCGCTTATATTTATTTTTGCAGTGACGCGAGACGACAGACCGTTTCTCGAAGCCGTGAAACTTTCACCGGGAAGCGTCGTCGTCGTCGTCGTCTGTTTCTTTTCCGTTTGGAGTATTCTCGGTCTTGCCGGTTTTCACACTTATCTGACGACGAGCAATCAAACTACGAACGAGGACGTAAGTTACACGAGCTCACGGAAACGTGAATAAATTTTCTTATTGCAGCATGATATCAATTCTCAAATAATATATGGGGCTTGTATGGATCCCGGACGAAAAAAAGAAAAGAAAAAAAAAAAAGATGTTCGAGGATTTTATTGTTATTTGGCAAAATTGAGATTATCAAAAATCTGCCACGATTGATCCAAATTTTAGCTATCCAAAGTTATAATAGATTTCTTAGCTTTTTTTTTTAATGTATTAATTTTTTTTTGCTTTTTATTGGATACTGGTATTATTTATTTATTTTCTTTTCGAAATTCGAGTATACATTGTACGTAAAAAGTGTCTTATATAATATATGAACATTTGTGATCGCTAGTTTGAGAGGTAGAAATTTTCAAATGCATACAATTAGGAGTATGAATGAAATTTTTTTTTTTTTCAATCATCGGGGCGCATAATGTAGAGTAAGTAATAATAATGAGGACGTATTTTTTATTTTTCGTTAAAAATGACAGATGCACCTGGTATAGGCAATTTAAGTTCACGGATTTTGATATGTGTAGATTATAGCGTAACATGTGTGACGTCATAATGTTAAATTTTTCAATTTGTTATATTAACGGCAATTTTTATTCAAATAAAAAAATAAAAAATACGTGCTAAATGTTTTTTTCCTAAACTACCAGATTTTGAAATTAAAAAAATTTCATTTATACTCCCAATTTATCAAATTTCTATCTTCGAATCTGTTGGCATTTCTATTTGACTCTTTTTTTCATGATTATAGGCTCGTCAAAAATACTAATTAAAAAAAATTCATATATATATATATATATACAATATATACTAGGGTGTTTCGAAAAAAACAAATTTTTTGATTTTTCATGCTCCCATCCCTCAAAACTTGAGTTTTGATAGAAAAAAAAAGTATCCTCGCGAAGAGAGAGCTCTGTAGCTTAAGTGGAAGTCGCCGCTCATTGAGCGTTTATAATTACAACAGCCAGTTAACATCTATGTCGAGCTTTTTGGAAGGAAAAATTTGAGACCATGAGAATTGTATTTCGAATTAGGAGAAAAAAAATTTCATTAAATAAATTTTTGTTTGTTCCTAATTTATAATTTTTTATAAAAAAATTCTAAACAATTTCAAGTTGAACAGCTTTGTCCGACATCGTCGTCGTGTTGTAAATAAAAATTAAGATCGATTTTATTCATAAAAATAATTTTTCGATTAAAAATTGTTTACAAATTGTCATAAACAATTCGTATGTGGTGAAATTTTTTTTTTTGCGATAATTTTTTTTCTCGACTCAAATACGTACTCCATGGTTCTTTATTCTCTTGCTGAAATAGGAAAGCATTAGTCTCAGGGAAGATAGTATATAAGCAAATTTATTCACTTTTAACATAATTTTTCCGCTATGACTTTATGCAAAAAAAAAAAAAAAAACGCAAAATGTCATTTATTTATTTATTTTCGGTAAAGATTGATGCCCACGACGCCTTTTTACACGTGGCATACGTCTTTCGATGGAAATCAGCGACTAAAAGTATATATTTCGCTTTAACTCTATCCTTAGTTAATAATGAATTAAATTCCGCGCACAAAGCTACTTTCCGTTCGGCAATATCGTTTACAACTTTTGAATCATCGAAGGTTCTTTTCATTTGAAATACAATTCCCACAGTCTCAAATTTTTCCTTCCAAAAAGTTCGTCATAGACCTTAATTGGCTGTTATAATTAGAAAAGTCCAATGAGTGGCGGCTTACACTTAAGCTACAGAGCTCCCTCTTCGCGAGGATGTTTTTTTTTCCATCAAAACTCAAGTTTTGAGGGGTGGGAGCATGAAAAATTAGAAAAAATTTTTTTTTTTTCGTAACACAGAATAATAAATGCGTACAATTCTTCATAAAGCGATTTCTTTTAATTAGAATTTTTCGAATTTATGACCAGGAAAGAAATTTCAAAGAACTGTGATTTTGGGATCTTCGATACGATATTTTTTCCAAATTAAACGAATAAAACAAGCTTTTTTTCATAATTTTGAGACGTTTTATCGGGGGGATTTTTGTTTTTTTTTTTTTTTGGTTTTTTTTTTTTGGTTGTTTAACGTTCTGACATCGTTACAGATAAAAGGCTCGTTTACCAGTAAACGAGAACAGGATAATTTAAATCCTTACAGTCAAGGAAATATATGTAGAAATTGTTTCTACGTACTTTGCGGTCCTGCGCCTCCGAGTCTGATAGGTAATGCGAAACGTGATATTTTTAATACGTCATTTATTTATGTTTAATTTTTTTTTTATTATTTATTGAATTTTATTATTCAAATGAAAAATTTCGCTTATAATTTTCTCTGAAGATCGTCGGGGAATTGTTACGCCGGGATGTACGGCGGAACAGGAAAAGACTCCGGATGATTACGTCATAACAAATGCCTACAAAGCTTATGGAACTGTAAAGATAATGCAGCCACAGGTGAGCGAGTATAAAAGCTACTTTTGCTTCCTCATGGAGGAATATTTGTTTTTATGAACATTCTTTTTTTTTTTTTTTTTTTTTTTTTTTTCGTTTTTGAGATTTTTATGCCAGAGTGCTCAAAATGTTCCGAATCGTTCGGCCTTGCAAAATTAGTACACATACTATATCGCGAACGCCTCGAGGATCCAAATTTTTCACACAAGTGAATCGGCAAGCCTTCTCCGTTTGTTCCAATTTTCATCAAAATTCCCGAATAATTTCGAATTTTATAAAAATTTTGAATTTTTCAAAAAAAAAAAAAAAAAAAAACTCTACCTTTCGCAATTTTCCAGCTATCGGGTCGAAACTTTTTGCACAAATAGGCCAGAAATCAGGGACGTTTGATATTGAATTTAGCGACAAGCGATAAAGAGATACAGATTTTATAAAAATTTTAATTTTTCAAAATAAAAAAATAAAACAAACGTCCCTGATTCCTTTAACTCGTACAATTTTTTTTTTTTTTTTTCGTTTATTTCCTCTACGCGAACAAAGAATCGTGAGAAGAAGAAGCTAAGATAATAAATTAAAGAATAAAAATCAGCTCGTCCATAGAGGAAGGTCTATTAAAAGAAAAAAAAAAAAAAAAAAAAAACAATAATTCAGCATCGGTTCGTCGATAAAATTTAGCAATTTAGCGTCGATAAAATTTTTTAAAAAACCATGTATTTTCCTTTTTTTTTCGATTTTTTTTTTTTCAAAACGAAAATTTGATTCCCCCCCCCCGTCTCTTCGCAGCCAAATGGGATAAGTATCGAAACGCCAGGAACGAACGAGCTAACGGGTTCCATGAATACTCTCGTCTCGGGACAGCGCTCGCCTCGTATCGAATCGCTGAACGGTGAGTCACGTTTATCCGATCGTTGTAAGACCGACGAAACAATGAAATATTCACGTCGATACACAAACGACGATGCGTACACAATGAAATATTCACAAGTTAGAATCGCTGCTTGCCAGCAGGATAACATTAATAAGATCGAAAGATCGCGCGAGACCGTGAAGCTCAGTGCCGATTCGAAAAGATACAATTACACGGTCGACGAAAATATAACGAAATATACGCAGCGCTGTCGCGACGATTATCATCGTTGCTCCGACAATAATTTGATCTACGATCGTTTCGCTATTGAGAAAAAATGTTCCATTGATTTGCAAAAATATCCTCAGAGATATTCCGATCATACGCTGAGGGATTACAGGGACGACGAGAACGATGAAACGATTAACGAACGTTGCGTAGATTTGAAAAAATTTCCTCAACGCTATCGTGACGATCGTGATCCGAGATTGTCAAATTCGCATAACGCATTTAGATACAGCGGTCTTGGATGCGCTCAGCATCCAATGAAATATTCCATTTCCAAGGGTATATTGCCGGCCAGGATATTGGGAAACGGTGGTGGTATACCGATTATCGGACAAACGGCGATTGGCCTTGTCGTTAATAGATTTGGCTCGGCGCCCTTGAATCATGAAATGGCATTTGCGGAAAATTCATTATATCCGAACGATAATAACGACGAGGATATGCTTAATAGACGTTTCATCATGGGCTCGATGAGCGACAATGATGACATTTAACGTTCGTTATGAGAAATGATTTTTCCATTCTATCCTTTTTTTTTTTTTTTTTTTTTTTTTTCTATGCAAAACTTATATAATTACTGTATAGTGAGATCACGACACGTATAGCTATAAGTAGAAAACAAAAAAAAAAAACAAAGAATCGTTGAGCTCTCGTCGTCGCGATGATGAGAATTCGATCGTTGGCTTCTTCATTGACGAGTGAATTATACTTTTACAAAAAGCATCAGGGTGTTTCATTTAAAAAAAATTATATTTGAGGGTCCTTTGGTTTAAAAGGTCAAAAAATCGTGGTTATTTTTTTTTTTTTTTTTTTTTTTTTTTTTTTTTTTTTTTTTTTTTTTTTTTTTTTTCATTAATCGATAGTTAAACTATTGGTTTCCGCAAGTTTTGGAGAGTTCAGTTGGAAATATTCTGGGATTGATTGGGTGCGATAGCAAAAAAAAAAAAGTATTTGACCTATCGACCCAGACCAAAGTTCATTAGCTGGAGTATTGAAAAATTATCCTGAATGAACTGAGAACGTTGGTAAAAAAAAAAAAAAAAAAAAAAAGTCATTTTATACCATTTTTATTGCACGAATAAAGAAATTTTTGTAAAAATCGTCACTTTTTTTTCGTTCAAGCTCGAAAATTGATATTATTTATGAAATTGATATCATTATTTTATTTTTATTTTTATTTTATTTTTATTAAATTGATATCTTTATTTATTAAATTGATATCTTTATTTATTAAATTGATATCTTTCCCGCCAATTCGAGACTCCAGCGGTGAGGCGCTTCTATGATTAGCCAATAACTTCGCTATTTTGCTACAATTTGATGATAAAATTTTTTTTTTCTGTACTTTTCAAATGCGTGTCAAAAGACGTCAAAAGCTTAAGAAGCTTCTTTGTTTCTCTCTTAGAAAAAAAAAAAATTGCTAAAAACCACCCTTTTTAGTCCTCTAAACCACTGCCTTGTGAAAATTTAATACCGAGATTAAAAAAAAAAAAAAACAATCGAATTATCGTTCTACTGTCACCTGGTCTACAAGAGTGCATTTTTCGTGATTCGTCACACCGAGTAATTGCTCAAATATAATTATACGCAATAATGTGCGAAATTTATCCTTCATGCTTCGTGAAAAGCGTTGGCATATTTTCAAAAATAAAATTTCGGATCGATTGGAAAATTGAAAAAAAAAAAAAAAAAAAAAAAAAAAAAAAAAAAAAAAAAAAAAAACTGTCTCACTGTGTTCCGGATTGTGAAGATTTTCCATGGAGAATGAAGAACTAGCTGCTTGAAACGAAACACCCTGGTGAATATTCCGGAAGATTGACGAAAAAAAATTCCAATGGAAGACTAAAAAATTTTACTTGCATTCGCTTCGAACTTTATCGTCCTCGAATGCAATTTTTTTTTTGTTTTCCTTCGAGTCACAGACACGTCGTGGGGTATTTTCTAATATCGAAAATTCGAGAAAATTCTATCGCGTAGCCGTCTTTTGGGAATTTGAAAAATCGCCATTCTTTTAAAAAAATATTCTCACACACAAACAAGGATTATTCTATGAGTACATGTAAAAAAAAAACGAACATATTTCTTTGTTTATACTTACGACTCGTTGTCGAGGGCTCGGTCCATACTATTTGGTAAGTTCATCACCTTAAACTTTGAAGCATCCCAAATTCTTTATATTCTAATACGGGTGGAATTGATCATTTTTTTTTTTAATTATTTTAATTCCTAATACTTTTTGCTAACACTACATAGAGGAACAGAGCGTTTTTTTTCGGTTACTTTCATTTTTTTTCCTCGTTTTCACGCTACACACAATTATTGATATTTTCAGCACAAGGTGGCTGATGTGTGTGTGTGCGTGAGAGAGAGAGAGATGGCTTTTGATTTGTGACTAATTGCGATTTTCTAAGTTTTTGGGTTATCGTTTTGAGCTTTTAATTATTATAATCGTATATGCAGGCTGTTTTGATAATCTAAATATTTTTCATTTTTTTTTTTTTATAGCCGGTACATGATTTAATTGATCAATTGATTCATACAGTCAATCGATTGATAAATTTAATGATTAATTAATTTATTACGTATTTGATTAATTCGTGAATTAATTAATTAGTCTCAGCACCGAGTAAACGGTCAGAATATCATTGTACCTTTTTTGTTGACAAAAACGTATGATTTTAATACGATTTTATGTTCGCCTTGATCATAAAGTCCCAAAAAGAGAGCCATAGAGTCATTGAATAAAAAAAACAAAACTTTTTTACGAGTTTTCATGAATGACATTAATTGTCCTTGATTCGGTTTGATAAATGTAAAATGGAGGTATAAAAAAAAAAAAATACAATTATCAATTTATGCAGAGATTGCCCAATTTATTGCAATTGCTCGAAAAATAAATTTTCTTTTTGACGTTTTCATCGAAAAATCCGTACCAATGTTCTATTTGTTGGAAGATTAAAAAAGAGTTATCAAAGACTTTACTGTTTTTTTGGACATGACTGTATGGCCAGTGAATCTTTAAGGTTTTTTTTTGTCCGTACATTTTCAACCAAAAGTGAGATTGTGTGAGTACTTAGCGATGAGACAAAAATCTTGGAAAAAAAAAAAAAAAAACGAATAAACCATATCGAAAATGCCGAGACAATCGGTTGTGAATAACAATAATGCCAGAAAGTTATCGATATATATTGTAAAAACAAAAATTGTTTGACAAATCATTGCTAAACGTTTTTTTTTCCGTTTTATTAAATAATTTCGTTGATTTTTTTCCCCTTGAATTTTGAGTCTTCCTCGAGATTCTCATTTTCAAAAATTTTCGCAGGCCTCTCAATTTCAATGTGTTAATAAATTTTCTCGAAATAAAAAAGTAAAAAAACGAAAAATCAACAAACTCATTTCATTGGACAAAAACAAACCGACTATTTTTTTTTTAAACAATTTTGTTTAAACAATTTATTTATAGTTTTATTGACATTATCATCGTTATTTAAATTAAGTTATTTTTTCAGCATTCTCGAATATATGGAGCATTATTTTTTCGATTTTTCCGACCTATCGCGAAGCGATAAAAGAACTTTTGGTTTCCTTTTTTTTTCCTTTTTTTTTTTTTGCAATTACGTTTAATTTTCGTAAATTAAGGGCATGCTTTACTTTCATCGTGTATTTTATTCTAGGCAGTACTACGAATAGCGTGACTCATCTCGTTTCGAATGAACTGCCATTGGCATCTCTCAGCATACCGCCCATTGATATCGATGATATCGCGCCGTTGCCATTGCGTCAAAATATACTCGGATCGACGATCCTTGATAACGCGATTGCACCTGTCGCGGTGACGACACCGCTGTCGGCATCGAGACTGAGATTATTGCAGGACACAACGATGATCGAGTCCGCCCTGGATCTCGATTCGCTCGACGACTCGAGCGTCGGACGTGGCAGTCAATCGGGACTCGTTAAAATGGGCGTTGTATGATAATAGAAAAAATATCGATCGTTTTTTTTTTCTTTTTTTTTTTTTTTTTTTTTTTCTAATTGAAAACGTAAAAAAATAACCGAGCTAGCGAAGGAAAATGTTATTTTGTAAAATTAAAGAAAAAACAAAAAAAAAAAAAAAAAACATCCACTCTGCGGACTGGAAAAAAAAAAGGTTTGGTCGATTTCACTGTCGCTGCGATAAGTGTGCGGACGGTGCTTTTTTTTTTTCTTTTTTGAGTAATTTTTACTGCGATCGCTGGTGAAATTACTCCAATAAAGCATCTTCCGTGCGCCAGGATGAGTCATTCGTATAATCAACGATTAAAAAAGGCTTTTTTTTGGGCTTGAAATTTTACGAAAAATTCATCGCACAAAAAGTCTGTGCTACTTTGATTTTTCAAAATTTACTACCGAGCGACGAAGATGTCCTCTGGCAATGGTTTGCTAATTTTGGTGTTGTGAATTTTCACGAAATAAACTTTCGTGAAATTTGCCGTAAACCAAAATTTTCGCAAACTTAAAAAATTGTTGAGTGAATAATTTAAAGAAAAAAAAAAAAAAAAAAACAAAAAAAAACAAATATAAATGATATTTAAGGCTGGATACCATCTTTGGCTGCAATTTTTTGAGAGTTTTTGATGAATTTTTTTTTTCACAAAAAAAAATGGGCAGAAACAAAATCGGTTTGAGGCATTTATCTATATCATATACTATATCATTCAAGTTGAAAAAAAATGTTAATGTTAAAAAACTTAAAAATAGCCTCTTGTAAGTGGCGTCAAAGTGTGAAGCTTTTGAGGAGCACTCTCGGTCTGCGTGTCAAAAATCTCCTTGTAAATGGCTTATAGAACAAAAATAAAAATTTCTTCTTATTAGGCGCAATAATTTATGTATGTACGTGGGGCTTTTTCGAAATTTCGATTTTTAAAAAATGGCGTCCATTAAAAAAAAAACGTGAACTTTTCAGGGTAAAAAAAAGTTGCTTAAACTGTGCATAAAAAATAATATAACAACTCTACCGAAAAAAAATCCTGCGTACATCCTTAGATTATACTATGGAGAAGAATTATGCAAATTTTCAAGTCAATCCGATGAAAATTGGATGAGTAATTTGACACGCAGATTTGAAAAACATCGTTTCGAGAAAATCGCTTTTAAAGTTTTACATATGTTAAGCTAGCAGATATTTTCAATTAATCGTCAATCTGCAATACCTGCGCCATACAGTATTCCTTCAGCATCGATTTTATCTTCGTTGGTGAGCTTGCGTTTTTCATTTTTTCAAATTTCGTTTTTTTTTCTTTTTCTTTTTTTTTTTTTTTTTTCTTCAAATTTTCAAGGTGGTATCCTGCCTTAATTAATAATAAAATTATGTATTTTTTTCATACAACTTATGGGCCAAAGTTGCAGAGAAAAAAAAAAAACACTAATACAATCGGTCCATTCCAGAGTAAGCTTTCAAATATTTAAAGCTGAAAGTCAGATTGAATATTGGATAGAAAATTCTTAAATATAAATAACAATTGGTTTTTCGTTATAATGAATTTTTATGAATTTTAAGCTCGCAAAAGATTTTAATCGTTGATAGAGAGACTGCTGAATGTTTTCCCATCTGGGCGAAATTTTACGATGATTTTTTTTTCCCTTCATTTCGCACGATTTTTGCGAGTAGCTCCTCGAAAACAAAAAAAAAATGAACCACCCTGCTTTATTGTATTCCCCACGACAATAATGAAATTGATCAAACATTTTTTCTAGCATATATATTTTTAGGGTCCAAAGATTGATTGATAATTGGTGGAATGGCCGACCATTCCATCAATTATCAATCAATCTTTGGACCCTAAAAATTTCATTTGTCTCAAATTTTTCTCCCTACGTTTTTTGCACCGAGATTGGACAAATTCACCAAGTTTTAGCCCAATAGAACGCGCTGTTCACGAAGAATGCGATAGCCAATTTTAAGGACAAAATTTAAATGCGATTTTTTATCGTATCTTTAGCGTCAAAATAAAAATATGAAAAAATATATTTCTTGAGTAAAAAAATTTTAGATTTTCGAATTAATTTTTCAAATTAGATATTGCATTTCTCGTGAACTTGGTGAATTTACCGATCTTGGTGCACAAAATGTGAGAAAAAAAATTGAGGCAAATGAAATTTTTAGGGCCCAAACATTGGTTGATAATTGTTGGAAAGGCCCATCTATATATATATATATACTTTTTATTAAACAATGAAGACTGGCAACCAAAAACTCCTCCGTTTATCAGCAACGAAAAGAAAAAGTTTCTCACCATTCGTACAATTGTGCGATTCCGATAATCCATAAATTTGTAATTTGAATTCTGCCCACTCAATCGTTTCAGATTATTCCATTTTTCGAATATCTCGCAAAACGATTTATCAAAAAAAAAAAAAAAGAAAAAAAAACTCGAGTGAGCTACAAAACTTTGAAATTTCAGGCAAATAGTTCAAATTTTTTGTCTTCAACAACGATCGCACAGTTGCTACGAAAAAAAAAAAAAATATGCATTTTGTAATATTTTTTTTTTCCCCCCTTTACCTTGAACCCTGAGTTGTTTGAAAATTCGTTTTAATTAACGAATCCTAAATTAAGCGCTTCCACGTCAACGACGTGTCTCCCTCGTACTTATCAATTTAAAAGAAAAAAAAAAAAAAAAAATTGTTACTAAAATTGAGATGTACAGAGCCGATATCATCGATTTTTGACGTTCGTTTTCGGGCTCATTGACGAGATTTCGATCAATTTATAATCCTGTTTGTTTGTTCGATCGATTTTTCGCAAATATTTTGATTAAACGCGTGAAAATATTTTTCCCCAAGCTCGGTGACAGATTTTCCGAAATCGATATACGAATGCTAATTGATGGAGCCAATGATGGATGTGAAGCGATTAATACGAAGCACACACACACACACACATCTTGTTTGATTATGAGAGCGATTGTATGACAATGTGAGGCAAAAAAAAAACGAATTAACCCCCCGCCCCAAATTTGTTATATGAGGCATTCCACATCAACATGACCACTTCAAAACCTTAATATATTGAATTTTTCTGCAATCGACATATGCTATAGTACTCTTTAAAACAAAAATATTGATGTGTATTAAATTTATGGTGGCATTGATAGGGGTGAAATTACAGGAAAATGCGATTATTGCTTGTTTTTTTCTCCCTGATTTTATTACATGGAAATGTCGGAGCGAAAAATTGCTAAGAATCAATTTTCGTTGTGTTTGTTGCAAGGATAACGAAAAAAAATTTTAGAAGGCAAGATTTTACATTTTTCATGGAAAAAAAAACCTATTTAAAAAATAAAAATCGATTTTTGGACGATTATGACGGTTTTAAAAAATTTTTAATACTTTTTTTCAATTCCTCGAACTTTTTTCAAAAGAAATACGTCTCTTTCCAGATGGAGAAATTCAATCTAAAGGCTGAGCAAAAAGAAAATTGGAAAAAAAAATTTTATGCAAAATTTGAAATAAAAATGTTATATAATGCGAGTATATTTCTCAATATTTATTTACAAAATATTCGCAAATATATTGAGAAATATACTCGCATTATAGAACATTTTTATTTCAAATTTTGCGTAAAATTTTTTTTTCCAATTTTCTTTTTTTTTTTTTTGCTGAGTCTTTGGATTGAATTTCTCCATCTGGAAAGAGACGTATTCATTTTGAAAAAAGTTCGAGGAATTAAAAAAAAAAATATTTCAAATTTATTAAAACTGTCGTAATCGTCCAAAAATCGATTTTCATTTTTTAAATAGGTTTTCTTCCGTGAAAAATGTAAAATTTTGCCTTCAAAATTTTTTTTTTTTTTCGTTATCCTTGCAACAAACACAACCAAAATTGATTCTTAGCAATTTTTCGTTCCGACACACTATTTCCATGAAATAAAATCAGGGCGAAAAAAACAAGCAAAAATCGCATTTTCCTGTAATTTCACCCCCACCAATGCCACCATAAATTTAATACACATCAATATTTTTGTTTTGAAGAGTACATATGTCTATATGTCAATATTTTTGTTTTAAAGAGTACTGCATATGTCGATTGCAGAAAAATTCAAGATATTAAGGTTTTGACGTGGTCATGTTGATGCGGAATGCCTCATATACGGGAGATATTTTTTCAGAGAATCGAGATAGGAAAAATTTCGTGCCTGAAATCATTACCGTTGTTTAGATCTCTTGTTAATTTTGGTTCATCTTTAATCTGGCGTTGTGATTATATATTGTACAGTGTAAAGGGATTTATGTAAATAAGAAAATGAAAACGAAAGGGAGAGATTTATCGTAAAACTTTCATGACGTTTTATGAGTATGCCTATTAAAGAGAGGGGAGAAAAAAAAATAAGAAAAAGTGGGAAAACGTGAAATTAGATAGAAGAGATGGAGATGCAGAATGTGTCACAGTGCATTTCAAGCAATACAGTTATCACTGCCCGGATATATATTTAAAAAATTAAAAAAAAAAAATGATGATTTTTGTATCGCAATCTGCATTATGCTCTTGTCGAATCAGGCATTAACCGTATAGACCTCATTTTTACGTTTGAAATATTCGCGAAATCGATTGGCCATGTGCCCAACGCGATTTGACGAAGATGCGACGGTAATTTGATTTTTTTTTGTTTTTTTTTCTGTGAATGAACTGCGCATATAGCGACTCCGTATTGTATATATTATATAAATATTAATATTAATAATAGAAGACTATTATAATATAAAGGAAGTTGAGACAAAAGAAAAAATCAATTTTGACTTAATTTTTTTTTCTTCCGTGTCACCCCGCAAGATTCATAAATTTGAAATTTTTACGACTTTTCACATCGACAGGGTAAATTGAGGCCTCATCGGTAATATAATTACGAATGCGTCGATAAATAACGCGAATGATAATAATACAGCTGAGATCGTGGGAAAAAAAAAAAGTTAAAATTCAAATTGGACGAAAAAATATCATTGGATGCAAAATTTCATAAAAATTTGTCTCGTCTTTTCGTATTTTATTCATTTTGGAATATTTCTACATTTGAATAATTCACCATCGAACGATAAAGGCGAATTTGAAAAAAAAAAAAAAAAAAAAAAAAAAAAAACAAACAAAAATTAATGCATTTGCACAATTCCCACAGAACAATTCTCATTTTATCTTCACATATTTTTATTCCGATATTAAAAAAAAAATGTTAATATTTCATTCGTCTCAACGTTAATGTAAAAACTTGACGTTACAAGGATCATGAATTGTAGTCCAATATAATGGAAACGGCGACCATGAGAAATCCAACCGCGAGACCGACGACGTAGAGCATCGTTTGCAAATTGTCCTTGCTCAATTTTCCACCAGCGGTGATTTCCGTTTTTTTCGCATTTTGGCAATAAAATTCCGAAGGATCTGCGCGAAAAGTAACGTTAATTCGATCATTTCGAGGGGAGAAATAGAAGCCAAAATTTTCATTTTTTTTTTTTTTTTTTCCCGCAGCTACGCTCACCTGCTTGAAGCTCAATCTCTTTTTGAACGCTGCTCTCTTGAACCTCAAGATCCAAGAGTTCCTGCAACGATATCAGAGCCTCCTGCGGTCCCTCGCCGGGGAACAAATAATCCGAGAGAGTTATCCTACTTTGCGGAAGTTCCACCAGGACACGCCGAGGAGGCTCGTGCAACGTTATATTTTCTGTAAGAAAAGAAAAAACAAAAAAAAAAAAGAAGAAGAATCGTTCGAAGAAATTTATTTTGCATTTTTCGAATGTATCGCGGTATTGGGAATACGGGGAAAAAAAAAAAATTATTTTTTCGATTTTCTTACCTTCCGGCGAACCATCCTCCTCCTCGATCAAGCTGTCCCAGTGCATCTCCAGTCGGGTCGCCAATGATCTTATAACGTCCTGCTTAACGGCATTCGTCGCCTCGGCGATGCTACCTTTTTGATGAACGAAAGTTCGACTTACCAATTGCCCGACTAATCTTATCGATGAACTGCAGGCAATTATCTCCATGTCTGTGCTGGAATTTTTTGGCTATTCGATTGACAAAGGAAAAATAATTAGCATTCGTTACAAAAAATGTTGTCCAGTTTTTTTTTTTTGATACTCAATTTTGTCAATTTTTTGATAATTCACCGTTGGAATTTATCATAAAACGGACGAAAACTTGGTGATACAAATTTTTTTTCGTCACTCACGCATGGAACGTAGAGGCTAACTTCCAGCGTTTTATCGCTGGAATTCGTTTCCTTGCTCTTCGTCGAGTCTTTGCGATCCTTCTTTTTTCTGCCGACAATCTCGATGGTCTCGTCCAGCGATCTTACTTCGCCCTCGATAACGGCCAGTGCCGAATTTACCGAGGCAGCGGTACTCCTCAATATATCCTGAAGCTGTTTCTTCAAAGTTTTGGAATCCTCCTCGCTGGATATGGCAAAAGTTCTGTCGAAATCCACTCGAGTCTCCAAACAGTGCCACTTCGTTATCTTCGATTGAAACTTCCATTCGACGGGCTTCGCCGTACCACCCTTTTTCATATCGAAAGACTTGCATGCGCATCTGTCGGGTAAGATGTTTTTTTTTTTTTTGTTTGTTTTTTGTTTGCAATCGAACTTCGTTTTGTTTTGTTTTTTGTCAAATTTATTTGAATTTTTCGATTCGCATTACTTTTGAGATAGGCTATTGAAGCTCAGCGCGATATTATCGTATTCGTTGTTTCCGTATATGTGCTCGTCGGAGCCGAGATTTCTGTATATATCTGCCATCACCGATCTCACTGAATTTATCGATTTTTGGTCGTTCAGACTATCGGCCGTACCCGCTATGAATATTCCCAATACCCACATACCACCCGGAAGCATCTTGGTAACCTGTAATTTCGTGCGGCGTCGTAGAAGAACTAGATTGAGCTTTTTCTAGATTCATTTTTTTCTAGAATTTTTCTAGAATTTTCATCGAAAGGACATTTTTAGGCTTCCTCGCTGAGCGCGGGCCTCATTTTCGTGAATTAAAAAAAAAATATTGATCGCGAAATAAAAATTAAATGCTGTTCGTTGGTAAGCGCATCGCTTGAGAACGGCTGGACCAATTTGGCTAATATATATATATTTTTTTTTTTCAAAAGTTCGTAATAGTCCGAATAAGGTTTTTAGGGAACGAAAAATTGGAAAAGTTGCCCGGAAAATTGGAAAATTCGGTAAAAACTGAAAGTGCTTTGTTTCTATGGGATTTTTGTGCAAACTCAAGACTATAATTCACGATTCGAACGACGCATATGCGTAATTCTTTTTTTTGTTTTGTTCGTTACGATCCTGGAAAAAGTTTTCGGGAAAAATAAAATTTGGGAAAATTACAATGGAAAGTCGGAAAATTCGGGCAAATTGCAAAAATTGTAATTTTTGTACGCACTCTCGATCATAACTGACGATAGGAACGACATATTTGGTTGATTCTTTTTTTTTTTTTTGTTTCGTTCGTTATGCTCCCGGGATGGAAATCTTACTCACGTGTTTCGCGTGATCAGCGACCCAATTGTTAGGTATGTCCTCCAGGGTTTTTATGCATTTTGTCTCGGTCTCCGTCTGAGAGTTTCTCGTTGCGCCGATGAGGGGTTCCTCGATGACGTCTTTCGTCGCAGGCGGCGGTGTTCTCGCCAGATGTACCACATAGTCTTTTTGCTCCGTACTCTGAAACGATAAAATTAAACGAGCAACACATCGATAAACAATTTTTTTTTTTTCCACCTTTTTATCGCTGCAGAGAATTTTAGATGAGCAAAGACGTTTTTTTTTTTTTTTTTTTTTTCACAGCAACTGTCACATATGCTCGGTCGTAAATTTTGGGTTAAGGCATTTTTTAATTTTCGTATGTCATAAAATCGAACCTGTCCCAATATCAGTCCAACCGTGTATCCATCGTTTCGCGTCAGAGACTTCAAATAATCGAACAAGCGCTCCTCGGCGTAAACCGTGCGTCCCATTTTTCCGATTCCTTTTTTTTTTCTCCTCGTATAAATTCAATTTTTCAAATTATATCCAGTCTCTTCCTCGCCCCTGTCAAATATTTTTTGAGAAGCGGCAAAGCAAATCAGCTGATTTATACGCGACCATCGAACGTTTGGAAAAAAAAAAGTTTAGTCAGAGTTGTCCGGTCAACTTTATCGAGGTCAAATAACCGTGTTGTTGGTCCGCCATATTGGATTGGCGAGCTTGAGAAAACGTTCGTTTTTTAAATATCGGATTCGATGGAGCTGGCTCTCGTTCAGTTTTCTCATCTTATTTTAAAAATCGAAAGATTTCCTTACGAGAAAAATATTCGAATTTATTACAATCAATGAGTTTTGTTTGTTTTTTTGTTTCTAATCCGAAATTATATCAAGCCAAATTACAATGCCTTCGCCTAACTTGAGTATATGAATGAAAAAAAGACGCCCGTTTCCGTTATAATCCAATAAAAGCACCCGAGGAAATTACTATGACGACAATAAACGACAACAAACCATTCACATCCCAAAATCAGAGCAAAATAGCAATCGCCTTGTTCCGCAAAATACTTTTATTCAGCTCAATCCGAATGTAATTTTAGTTTAAATACATATATTGATTGTTCAATATTTAATATATAATCATGAGTGAAGATCTCAAGTTTATCGTTACCGAACTCAACAACGTTTTAAAGAAGAATTATACCCTTCTGTCTTTCAAAGCTCTCAACAGTGGTGATTTACTGCAGGTGAAAAAAAAAAAATTAATCAAGAATAATCAAACTATATTTACAGTATTAATTGAACTTGAACACCAAAAATAATAATAATAAAAATAATAACAGTTTGATGTGAATATGGTTGATATTTTTTAAGATATTGAGCGACGTATTGTCGGAAATAACACAAGATGGTTCGAAAGTAGATCTGAGAGACGAGAGCCTCGAGCAAACATCGATTCGTTTATTATCGGTACTCAGAGTTCTCAAGTATCAGCCCAGCAAGGATCCCGCTTTGTTTAGGCAATCAACTCTTTTGTATTATTTTTTTATTTTCTTCATTTTTCTTCAAAAATGAAAAATTTTCATTTTTTTTCCAGGCAGAGGCTCGTGAAAGGAGATGCGGAAACTATTTACACGATCCTACAATGGATCTTGTCAAACGTCGAAGTGGCGCGGCAAAGAAGTTATTTGGCTCGATTTCTCGTCAAGGTAAATTCGCAACTTTTTTTTGTTTTCAATCCATTGAGGTTTTTTTTTTCTTCAATTCATTGAGGTGCCTATCGATGGATTTTTCATAATTTTCAAGGATACTAATTTTGTGCAATTCAAGCTCGTTGAAAGTCCCTCGAACGTTGTAAAAGTTGTGAAGCAAAAAAAAAAAAAAAAATTCAGCGAGGCGTAGACTCTGTTTGTGTCGAAAAACTTTATTATCGAAGAATATTTTTTACATAAAATTCCAAGTTTATTGAATAAATTGATAAAATACGGCGACGCCAAGAGTTTCAATTGATTTTAAGTTTCGATCGATCAATGAAAAACGTTGAAAAAATCATGGCGCAGATCGAGATACCCCAAGAGTATATGGGAGATCCGGAGACGGTCGCTCTGTACGAGAGATATCTCGGTCTCGTCGAAGAGTTCAAGACGGTTCACAAAGAACGCGAGGCCGGTAAGAAAGGCGGCGAGGCTGCGGCTGAGCTCAAAGCCGATTTAAAGGCAATGGAGAAAGAGCGCGAGGTACGTGTATCTTCATTTTATTTCTTCTTTATTTTTTCTTTCTCCCCAACGAACAATCCATCAAATTCGACCGTCATTATTCATGGGCGCACGTGGTTACTTTCGATCGAGCGATCTTCGTTTAGAAATTTTTTCACAATTTCTTCCGTTATCGATTTTATGAAAATTGATCTACGATGCTTCTGTAACTGACCGCTCTCGATTTGGAAATACAAAAGATTTACGAGTACCATTCTCCAATCGCGTATATCGATCAATCTCAAAATACCAATTCTCGATTTCCATATAAATTTTTCAACTATTACCTTGACGCGGAGCTGTAGAAAAAATTTCATCTCAACCGCAACTTAAACGTATATCCGGGTGACGAAAGACCGCGGGATATTTTTAATAAAATAATTTATAACGAATAAACAATGGAAAAAAAAAAAAGAAGAAATGCTTTTTTTCTTCAAAGTAACGACGGTTGCTCATCTTCGCTTCCCATCCCTTTCCCGCGGCGTTGAATTTTTCGGCCAAAGCTTTCTCTCACTCCCGTCGGGCTCATCGAATGAGAGCCATCGATTGAAATTTGTGCGGCCCTCCTTAATCGCCAGGTGATATTGGACAGAGTCGAAAAGATCAAGCTTCGCGCTGAATCGAGCTCGCATCTGTTGAAAGCTGCGCAGTCGCTTCGTCTGGAGCGCGACAGGGAGCGCGAATTGTCGTTGCAAAAGATTCAGGAGAAGGAAACGATAGCGAGTCTCGATGCGTCGTTGCAGCGAGCCGAGAGACAGTTTCAGGCGCTGAGACAAGCGGGCGTCGAATTGACACCGCAATCGTTGATACAACGCTTGTCGGAGGAAACGACGGTCCTTTCGGCCATACGCAAGGAACGCCTGCCATTGGAATTGTCGAATTTGAAATTACGCGTCGAGGCACTCGCTTCGGTCGTCGGTTCCTCGTACGTGGGTCCCGATGAGATCGTCGAGCTGCGACAGAGGCTCGATTTTGTCGCTCGCGAGGTTCAGGCACTCGCGGAAACGAGAATAACGGAGAGCGGAGCTGACAAAATGGCACCTTTTCGACAGCAAGCCGCGGCTATAAGCAGCGTCAAGCGCAATAATTTGGAAAAATTGGAGTCAACGGAGACGCTGCTGGCGGAGCTTACGGAGAGGCTCGAGGAGAAACGCGAACGTGCCAAACGTTTTGCCGAGGATTCGTTGCCAAGGGGCGAAGAATTGAAGCGTTACGTGGCGCGTTTGAAGACGAAGAGCGTCTTGTACAAACGTTGCAGGGCCGAATTGGCCGGTCTGCGAGCTGAGAGCGGTGTTCTGCGCCGCACGATAGTCATAATCGAGACTGGACTTGCGAGCTGCAGGCCCATCGGCGCGAGAATCGAGAAATCAATACCGGACGATTATACCGCTGGCAATGCGGCTACGATGAACGAACAATTGGCGAAAAAAGTTTCGTCCTTCAGGGCTCAGCTGGCACCTCTCCTCAATGGTAATGATTGCAATGGAATTTTTGTTTTTTTTTGTTGTTTTTCTTCATTAGCGAGAGCCAGAGTTGCTCTTTTGGCTCGGTGAGCTCGAGAGTCGTGAAATATTTCCAAATATTCGAGAAAATAGCAAAGGAAATGAGATATATTGTTATAATATATTTAGAGATATATTATCGAGGAAAGATAATTGATTGAGAAAAATCTTTCGTGGGACAGGGGATGGCAAAAAAATTTCCTGACTTTCCGCTGAAAAAGCAAAAAAATTTCCTGACTTTTTGCTGAAAAAGCAAAAAAATTTCCTGACTTTTTGCTGAAAAAGCAAAAAAATTTCCTGACTTTTCGCTGAAAAAGCAAAAAAATTTCCTGACTTTTCGCTGAAAAAGCAAAAAAATTTCCTGACTTTCCGCTGAAAAAGCAAAAAAATTTCCTGACTTTCCGCTGAAAAAGCAAAAAAATTTCCTGACTTTTCGCTGAAAAAGCAAAAAAATTTCCTGACTTTCCGCTGAAAAAGCAAAAAAATTTCCTGACTTTCCGCTGAAAGAGCAAAAAAATTTCCTGACTTTTCGCTGAAAAAGCAAAAAAATTTCCTGACTTTTCGCTGAAAAAGCAAAAAAATTTCCTGACTTTGCGCTGAAAAAGCAAAAAAATTTCCTGACTTTCCGCTGAAAAAGCAAAAAAATTTCCTGACTTTCCGCTGAAAGAATAACCAACTTTGCCAAACTTAAATCTGAATAGAATAGGAGCTTATCGGGTTTGTCAACCAACGAATTTTTTTTTAAACTCGAAAGGGTGTTTTGGAAAATATTTGCATCCGATTAATGTCCCTTGTGTCTACAAATATATATCTCTGGATTATATAAAAGATCTTGGCCACCGCTGCCGTGTACAAGAATCAAGCTCATAATGAGCATCGCAAATGCGGGGGTGTGCATTTGGGAAGGAATTTGACGAACGTTTGAATGGGAAAAAATTTGTTAGAAACGACAAAAAAATCATTTTTTTTTTATCACGTTTTTTTTTCTTGTTAATTTGATTCTTCGTTTATCGATAATATCGGAAAAATAGTGATCTATTCAAAATCTATATGAACCATATGAATTTTAATTAAACTTTATACGATGTAATTTGTTATTTTTATTTTCGGGGAAAAAAAAACAACATGTTTTTGACATTTTGAAATGGAATTTTTGAGTTTCAAGAAGGAATGTCCAACGAATTCTTTGTCAGCGGAAGAAAATAAATCGATACAGGGTAAATGAAATTTCGAAACTACAAGATTTTTTAAAAATTTTTACGAAAAACGAATGGGTCCACTAGAATCGCTGTAATTTTTCTTCCCGTTAGGAATGAAACTCCGACCAGTGTTTATTCTCTTCGCGACCGTTTCAGCTTAAAATGTCGCCTGGGGTTCATCGAGCTACTATTTTTTTTTTCGTTTTTTTACCAATTTTCAAAGTCGGACTATCGATCTTTGTCAATTTTTCCATAGAAACTCCTTTGAACTCAAATTCACCGATTTTCAAACTGCTCTTTTGGATACAAAAAATCAAGCTCTCGGCATGAATCAAACGGGATTCTCCAAAACTGCTCCTGGGTTTTTCAAAACACCCCCGTATAAGCCCAAATCCGTTTTTTCCGAAGCCCAAAATTCGATACAAAGTCGTCGGAAAATAAAAAAAATATTTCAAATCAACGAAAGTGCCTTGATGCGGATGAAAATCAAAATTTTAACAATCACCGTTCATCTCGGTTGATCGAAGAGTTCGAATATTAATTTTTGTAAATTTAAAAATTTTCCCCGAACAAATGAAAAATTCCCTGACATTTCTCTGTTTACCTGAAAAATTTTAAAATTCCCTGACATTTCCAGGTTTTCCCGGTTTTTTTTTCTGACCGTGGCCATCCTGCTGGGATATGAAAATTCAAGGAAAATTGCAAAAAAAAAAACAAAGTGTCGATAGAGATTTTTGTCGATTAACTGAAATTTCTCATGTTCTTCGATTGTTTTCATCGTTAATTCTTCTTTTTTTTTTTTTTCTTCTTTCGTTCGAATCGCCAGAGCTACAACCTCTGCGTCAGAAGTCTCAGGAGCTCGAGGAACGTTACGAGAGAGCACGGAGAAGTCACAATTCCGTGGACGCGAGTATGCAAAGTAAAAGCGCGAGTCTGTCGACCGAGGTCGAAGGACTCAGGGATATCGTGACGCGCGACACTAACGAGGCCGAGAGATTGCAAAACGAGATAGAAAAATTGAAGCTTGCACAGGAAAAAATTCAGCAGGAGATAAAAGTGAGGAGAGAACTGTATTTGAGAAGAAAAATTGAATAATCGCGAAGGGGGGCGAAGTCAACGATGAAATAATTTTCTTTTTTTTTTTTTTCTTTCTTTCGCCAAGTCATACGCTAGTCCGAGCGTTGGTCAGTCGTTGAGGGAGAAATTGAACGACGAGATAAGCAGCGAAGAGAAAAAATCGCAAAGTTTGAAGGACGAGGAGAAATCCGTTAAAGATTTTGCAGCTCAAAATGCAAATCAGACTCAGCAGTGGACCAATCTCACAAAGTAAGTTGAATTATATCTTGAGCGAACTGAAGTTTCAATTTTCGTCATGTAATTCCGGTTTTTAAATTTATTTTCGAACGTAAAAAAAAGAAAAAATTAATAAAACAAGTCGGACAGATAAATAAAATTTCTCATTGAAGTGAAAAATTTTATCCATGAACTTGCAAACTCCGATTTTTCATCGAATGTAATTGTTAAATTGGATGCTTTTTTTTTCATCATTGAGTCCAATTTCAAGAGGAATCATCTAAAACGAATTTTTTGTAGCTTTTCGCTGAACGAGCTGCATCATAATATCTCTGACAAGTCTAATAAATTTACAGCGGACCCAGAAAAAAGATTAACGTAAATTTGCAATTATTTCGGATATTCGATTAGTTTTTTTTTTTTTTTCTTTCAGTAGAAAAATAATTCTTCGTGTCCGAAGATTTTTTACAATCCCACCGACAAAAATATTCGAAAAACTTAACAAATTTGAATGATTTTTTGAATAAAAAATTCATATATCATAAGCAAAAATTGATGAAAAGCAAATGGACATTGCGCGGAATCATTTTTGGTGAATCTATCAAAAATATTTTTACTCAATGAGCTAAGAAAAATTGAAATTCGATCATTACTAACCGATTGTTCAAGGCATACGAGACAATTTTATTAAATTACAACAATTTATATATGAAAATTGACGATTATTCATCTTTTTTGGATGTTCAGCGTCCGTTTGTTGGATCGAACGAAGGATAAGAATTATCATAGCTTATTCGTGAAAAAAATTGTAAAAATAGTTTTCGAATGTTTTACGGTACTCGGTCATGACTTCGGGATCTTAAATCTCTGTTTTTTTTTTCGTGCAAACGATGAAAACGAATGATAAAACATTTTTCAGAATCTTCGAGTGCAAGCTACAATACGCGGAGGAGAATAAACGAAGGGACGGTATAGTCGTGCGTCGAGAAGGAGCCGAGACATTGATATTGCAATAATCTTTGTTTAGTTTGAAAAAAAAATGGAAAAAAAATTATAAAAAAATAAAAATGGCAGTACAAAAGGCTCGAATTACGGTAAAATTCCTGTCCTCAGTGTTTTTACGAACGTCCGACGGCGACCAAGGCGTATCTGAGCGTGCATAAAAGACCGGCGGTCAATCCTATTCCCGTCATCAATGCGAAAAATGACGATTTTGTCATCTTAGCTCGATCATCGTTCGTAAATTCCGCGACGAGCAGCTGAAAATTTTTCTCCAATTCCTCGATCTCGGCGATCGTGTAAGCGGTCGCCGCGAGCAAAGCTTGACTGGCTCGTGTGTTGGTTCGAGAGTCTATGACGTAATCGTCGTGTTTCTTGGCGAGTCTAAGACGAGCGTAAGCCACGAATGTCTCGACGAGACTGAGCTGTCGATTGCCGCCCACGAGAATCTTGATCAGTTCGTTTGTTCTGCGAAGAAATTGTTTTTTTTTTTTTTTTTTTTTCTTTTTTTTTTTTCTTTTCTTTAAAGTCGCGTAACTTTCGTTTGGACTTAGCTGGAATAAAAATGACAATATTCGAGGCAAGTTTCTTTACTTCAATTTGTCGGACAAATTTCTTCCGCCGTATTTTCTCGCCGCCGAGCGCATCTGCCTCGACATATCGTTGGCCAGATTTTCATCGGCTCCTGTACACAAACGAGGGTCTTTGAACGGAAATGTCGATCTTCGTCGATGGATACGAATGGACTTTTTTTTTTTTGCCAAAGTTTTTTTTTTTGTCAATAAAATTTCTCAAAAGTCCGGAATGAACTTTTCAGGGAAGACGGTGATTTTTGCATATCGCCGATTATACGCGCATCTCCGATACCGAGTGCGCTACGGGAATCAGGAAATTTTCGAATTTTTTTTTTTTTTGCAAGATTTTTAATATTTTTTCGACTCAGTTTGGTCGAATAGAATTAAAATTAGGAAAAAAAAAAGTCCATGGTATAGAATTATTGATGCTATACTGTGAATTGCGCGGAGATAAAATAATAATAATATCGACGACAAAATTAATTCATATTACGAAAAAAAAAAACTAAAAACAGTAACTATTCATGCGTTACGAGTCGTTCTCTCCGATAGTAAACAAAATCGTACCTAGAACAATCAGATCCTCTTTGCTGAGTTCCGCGAGTCCCTGGATCGAAATATTTCGTTTTTTGAATTGCGGTATCAAATCACCGGCTCCGAGGCCTACGAGCATTATCGCCGTTTGTTTTGTGAATCCGAGAGGATCTTCGTACACATTTCTCGATTCCATTTTCTCCGATATACTTTTGAAATAACAAACATTATTATCCAACCTATTTATTTTTTATCCACGCGAAAGATTGAGACTTTTTTTTTTATGCATTTTAAGAAAATTCGACTATATGAATTACCCGTGGTTAAAACTCTGTCAACGATCTATCGACGAACGATCAATATATCAATAAACAATAATACTGTCTGGAATGGTATTGGTATTATTGTGCGAGTCTCTTTTGTTTTGATTTGTGTCATTTTCCTTCTTCGTAAAAGTGAGGTTATGAAAAAAAAAAATATAACACTTCTGATAAAGACGCGCGCTCTTCTTTCATCAGTCGATAATGTGAGCAATTAATTTACCGACGAAATTTATTCACGAGAAAATGCGGAATAAATCGCACGAGATGGCGCATCGAAATTTTTTCGAAAAATCTTCAAATCTCGATGGACCATTTAGCATTTCCGTTTTATCGTAGTCTCTATTACGATAAAACGATGTTATTTTGAGAAGGAACAGAATAATATTCTAATTTCACTAATAATGGCTCTCGTATTATTCGAAGCTTTTTGTCATTCCTTATATATCGGCATGAATGAAAAAAGAATCGAAATGAAAAATTCTCGAATAGAAGCTTTTATTCGCTTTCAACGATATATTTCTTTTGTTTTCGAATTTGAACAGTTATTTTGTGTATTTTTCGATTCCACAACGAGGTGATTGCCTTTTATTCATCCGGTTTTGGCCCGACAAGGTAATTATGCGTCAAATTAATAATACCGATAATAACATCACGAAATAAAAAATAATAATAATAAATAAACGATCGTAATAAAAATGCTAAGGAAGGATTAAATGGCTGAATTTAACCTGCTGTACTATTGGGAATCAACACGGAGGCGGGGCCTATCCAATATGGCCTCTTCTCTCCAGTTCGTTGCCAGTATCCAGCTCTATTTAGCATGGGGCAGCATAGGGAACGGTTGTAAACACTGGATTATCGCATATTTTTCGGCAAAATGGGATTTTTGTAGTAAGATTTGACAATGGGGTTTATCACCGTTGAGAATTATGCGTGGATAGAATCCACTGCGCAAATTGGATACGGATCAAGTGATTATCGCCATAAGGATTACAATGAACCTACATGACATCCCATGCTTAACCTCAAAATCTTTTAGAAAATTCCCGTCACTTTTCGGCTAAATAAATGCGTTCGAACAATAAATTATTAGTTAAAATATCAAGCATCACATGAAAAATGTTTTATGTATAAATTATTGTCCATATTTCATAAGTTATGAAATTGAAAGTCACGTCGCTTGTGTTTACACGACATAACTAAAACGATTATTCATATTCTGCGTGTGATGAAAATCTCATGCCCTCGCATCAAATATCGACTATGTCTTCTCGATCTTTATTTATGATTTATTTCTTGTAATAAAGCAGCAGATTTTTAATTATTGTTAAAAAGTGACAAATTCGCATGGTAATCAATGGTAATCATTAGGCAGCAACTGGAGAGAAGTACTTGGAAATTTGGCCGCCAGAGGTCAGGGTGACATTTGTGAGTTCCCAATATCGCTGAAATTATTCTGGGGTTGCCTGATGAATCAAACAGATCCCCATGCATAGTAAGAATGTTAAAGTACACGCGCAAACACGTAATATACGTATGAATGATACTACTGTCCGTATTTATATTGTGCTGCGATGAGATGAAAGTGGAAGAAAGAAAAAAAAATATATAAAGTATAGTCCGGTATCAACGGTTACTGCGCTGCGGGATGGGGGAGTTTACGTTTTGCGTTATAATACTACGAATGTCGTACAGAGGGCCAACGTTTTCCGGTAAGTAAGACAGTGGCGCCACGGTTATAGATAAAGCCCGGTAGGAGTGCATGTGCACCAAAGCAACGTTTTCCAAAATCCATGGAGGGGGTAAACTTTTCATTGATCCGTTCAAAGCCAGAGAGAAGTGTACCGCTTGCGTTGGTGAATTCACAAATCCTGTCGTTTTCCTGTAAGCTTACCTTGCCAGCTCCGCATACTTATATACATATTCATACGGGCACACACACACACACACATTCACACGAGCAGAACTCAGTGTACACATAACACATATGTTTTCCCTTTCCTTCACCTGGATATCACTGCGGATGTTGCCTCTTTACACTCCCCGCCCCCAAAGCAGCCAGGGGTGCATTGCAGGAGCAAAACGAGTTCGTTTTTCGTCGAAAGCATCAAAATAAAGGGGCCTCAACGGTAAATATAAATACGTATGTATAAATTAGTTTGGTAAATTTATATATCATATATATAGACATATATATAAATTTTAGTGCCATATATTAGAACGATTATCGAACTCTGGGTCTATCTATGATTAAGCCGAAAATATACTAATTTGGGTCAATCGGTTTTGATGACTTGCTAGATACAGAGGTCAAAGTGTGTGAGTGTATATGATTCTTTTGCAAATCATCCAAACGAGCAGGAAAATTCCCCCTTTTTAAACATTTATTTCCCGTTAATTGTGAATCGGTGCGGGATGATAACTGCGATTGACGACCCCTTGTGGGTCATGGGCGAAGCAGTAGGGAAATAGTAAAAGATATTGCTATGAATATATGAAAATTCGTAAATGGTGTAAATGGGGGGGGGGGGGGATAAAAATAGAAAAACCCTTGACGTCAGGAGACAGGCGTGGGTATAAAAGGAATCCGAGGGTATACATAATAGAGTGAAATAGAGTACTGAGGAGTAGGAGGAAAATAGCGAGAAGACAGACAAGAGACGAGTGCGGACACATTCTCTCGGACAAAATCAATCGGTCTGTGGGGACAGGATCGAGGCTGCGTTTTGTGTGTGTGTGTGTGTGTGTTTTGCCGTGAAGAATCCTCTGCGAGGACGCCATGGAGTAAGGTATGATGGCAGCACCGATCACTGTAGCGTCACGAAGCTTTTGCGCTAACCGTCAGTATAGCGGGGTGAATTCGTTATATGTTAAGGAAATTGAGGGGGGGCTTGATTGATCGTCAGCGATCCCGGTGGTGAGCTTTGGTACTATAAGCGGCTACCTGGAGAGGGAGAGAGCGAGGCAGCGATAGACTTGTCGTCTGCTAGCAGACTATTAAATATTGCATAAAATCATCGAATTATTGTTGCGAACTCATTTGTTTTTTTTTTTCAATAAAATTCCATCATGGATTTTCGACATGTAAAGAATTTCTGAAATACCACAGCGTTCTGTCGTTATTTGTATGAAAAAAAAAAAAAAAAAATACGAAAACTATCCGTTCGAGCGTGTGGCTATTGCGAGTCCAAGAAGTACCAAAAATTTACACGAGCGACGCCACCTCGCTACGAACCACATATTACGTGCGGGGGGGGGGGGAGCTGCACGGATTCGGCGTTATCGGTGCGCCGCGAGGGGGTTGAAACGGCGGGGTTTTACTAGAAATATATATACATATGCATGTGTACACGGTATGTACATAGGCAGTTAACGTCAGTATGCCGTGGGAGATCGGGAAGGGGATTTCCTCGCGAGAGATCGCTCGTTCTAGTTGAGGAAAAGTCCGCTGCGCGACATTTGGCGCAGAGGACGATGCAGTAATATCGGTGTTGGCTCGGTTTTTGTCTCCCCGCGACTCTGGACACAACAACCTTCAAAAAGACTGCCTTTCTCTCTCTCTATATATATATATATATATATATTCGCGTTTCGTCAAAACGTAATACATAACGCGTTAATCATAAAAAAAAACATTTTTTTTGTCACTCGATAATACACAAAAAGGAAGAAAAAAATATTTAAATAAAATATATACATACATACAGATGTGTATAGGTTTATATAAAACGAAAAAGTAATCGTGTTGTGTCGCAAAGTATATATAGGTCGTAAATCCAGGGAGTGTTATTTTTTCCCCCCAGTTTTCCCAAACGAAGAAAGCGTTATCGTGAAAAGAAAAAAAACCGTTGCTCGAAAGAGAGTGAGAGAGAGAGAGAGAGAGAGAGAGAGAGAGAGAGAGAGAGAGAGAGAGAAAGAGAGAGAGAGAGAGCGCGATTGTTCTTTGAGACATTACGTTGTGAGAAAAAGAAAAAAGTAACGAGATTTTAGTGCATAACTATACCGCCGGGGGATGGAGTCACAGTGGCGTTGTAATCCACCGTAGCCAAAGAGCACGATAACAAAAAAAAAACCGAAAGATTGTCGAGGATATAGCAGAAAAAAAAGCAGAGAGAAGAGAGAAACGAGAGACACACACGTTTCTCGTCTTATCCTCTCTCTCTCTCTCTCTCTCGCATCCCTCTCTCTCGCGCGGCTTCTCAATCGCGAATATACCGCCACAGAATGCACAATCGACCACATAATAATAACAATAATAATAATATGAAAAATAACGTAACGAGTAAACGCGGAATTTTCGGTTTCCAACGTCATATTTCATCGTCCGTCTCTCTCTCGCGTGCGTGATTCTCGTCCAGTGTGTGCGCGAGCATCGAGGACGAGAGAGAGAGAGAGAGAGAGAGAGAGAGAAACGAAAGAAGAAAAAAAAGGAGAGAGAGAGAGTTGGCAGATCGCGCGACAGCGGGAAGGTTGGTAGAAGAGCGTTGGAAAGGAATAATTTCTCGTGAGGGATAAAAAAAAAAGTAAAGGCCAAGGGTCGAGCTCGTGTTGAGTGAAAAGTGAAGCGAAAAACTACCGGGAAAACGTGTTTTGTGGTGCTCTGCGTGTGTGTATTGCGTGTGCTGTTTTTCGAATGTGAGGAGAGGGGAAGAACCAAGTGTGATGAAAGAGTTATAGTTTAAACGATGTTTACGACGAGACATCGATAAAACAAAACGAACGAAAAGAAAAAAAAAAACGGAAATATGTTAACGCAAAGCAAATTTTACGCTCTATTTATTCACTACACGTTCGTGTAGTTATGATAGGGGGCGGGTCTGCTGCTCGACTACGGTGAAAAAAACCGTTGTTCGTGTGCGTGCGTGAAAAAAAAAGAAGAGTGCTCGACAAAGAAGAGTGGAGAACGTGAAGGGAAAAAAAAAACAAGAAATAAAAATAAATGAATACGAAAGGAAGCAGGGAAATCGAGGCGAGAAAAAAAAGGTAAAGAGAGGATTGAGTAATAATAATAATAATAATAATAATAACGATAGCGAAAACGGTTAAAAAGAGAGAAAACATGGCATGACGCTGATGTTTATTTCGATGAGAACGAGATACGGGTGTTTGTTTTTTTTTTCTCGGTCATACGTTCGCTCAGTGTGCTGTGCGCCGCGTATACATACATATATATATATATATATATATATATATATATATATATATATATATATATATATATATATATATATATATTTATGGAGAAACGAAAAATTAAAGGGCGATAAGTGTGAGAGAGCGGTGGAGGTATAAGGAGAATATAATGGTAATAAATAGTAAATGGGAATATACGAAAAGGGTAAAAGTGCTTTGTTGCGGATGTATAAAAGAATTTTTTTCTCGTCCGTATACGGAGAAAGAAAATTTATGATGAAAAAAGAAAAACAAATTTGGAGAAAAATTGAGACAAATTTTTGCGATAACTTTCGTTCCCCTCGAGATTTTATTCGGAAAACTTCGCTATCGCCTCTCGCGGTAGTCTCTCAGAAACCCGCCCCAAAAATCCTCATCTCCACTGCATTGCCCCCCCCCCTCCCCCTTTGCCCCTTCATTTTCGATTCTTTTCGATTTTAACGTAATATTGAAAATAATAATAATAATAATTCGTGAATAATTGTAGTAATAACATAAAATAATATAACAGCTCGACGTGACGGGTGAGGATCGAAAAAAAAAATATACACACATCATCATACACGAGACACACACAGGAAAAAAAAGGATTACCGCGAGAACCTCGTCAATGGTGAGTGAAATTTTTATTTTTATCTGTAAAATGAATGACACGTTTAATTAAAAAAAAAACAAACCTTTTTTTTTGGTTAGATATATATATATATATATACTTTTTTTAAAATTCTAAAACACTGCTTGAATGCGAGAAACTGTTTACTTTATTTCGTACGTAAAAATACAATAATATCTTTCGTACTTGAAAATACATTTTTTTTTTTTCGTATTTAAAAAAAGTACGTTCGGATTTGGAAAAAAAAAGTCTCAAAAAAAAAATGGTCGGCTTGAAAAAATGTTTTGCCATTTTTAAAAATCACCTTCCATTTTAAAAATTGTTTCCCGTTGTAAGTGAAATTTCGCACTAAGAATGAATTTTTTTTTAACTTTTTACGAATCGTAATTTAAAAAAAAATTAATTCGGTCTTTCGCAATTATTTCCAAAATACATAAAGCGTGTATAATATTTTAATATAATTTCGCGCTAAGAATGAATTTTTTTTTCTCTATTTAAAATAAATTTTTTTTGAACTTTTTACGAATCGTAAATATTTTTTTTTCATCGATTCGATCTTTCGCAATTATTTTCAAAATACATCAGCGTGTATAATATTTCAATATAATTTCGCGCAAAGAATGAATTTTTTTTTTTCTCATTTTAAAATAATTTTTTTTTTAACTTTTCACGAATCGTAAATATTTTTTTTTCATCGATTCGATCTTTCGCAATTATTTCCAAAATACATCAGCGAGTATAATAATTTAAAATAATTTCGCGCTAAGAATGATTTTTTTTTTTTTTCTCATTTTAACCCGATCCGGGTATCGTGGGTCGCGCCGGAGATCCGAGCCATATTTTTAGTCAGAATGCCTGCATATTTTTGGGAAATGGGTGGTGTTATTATGACGAGAAATAAAATATTTGTTAAAATTTTTTTTTTTTTTTGCAATCTTCACGGTGTGCCCTTAAAGTAGAAGTATTCAAGAGTTTTCAGGAATTTTATCACATTTTTTCATTCCAAATTACGTGTTATAACAAGCCTCGGGTCTTCAGCGATTCGCACGATCCCCTGAACAATTTTTTAGGAATCGTAAATTTTTTTTTTTTTTTTTTTATCAATTCGGTCTTTCGCAATTATTTCCGATATACATCAGCGTGTATATCATACATCCTTATACGTCGACAGGAAAAATTGATTTATATTTTTTCGGGTTTTCTCGTCTTTTATATTCTCTTCTATCTCGTTCTCTCTCCGTTCTCTGCCTCCTCGCACAACTCCTCGTCGAGTAGTGGCGCAACCTTTTGACCTTCCCCACGAGGCTTGCTCGACCCGCGTGTGCCTGTATGTGTGCGTGTATTTTGTGTCTGTGTGTGTGTGTGTGTGTGTATGTGTACCGTAGAATCGCTGGTCAATACGACAAAATATATACACGAGTTTACAAGACAACGCGTATTGATCAATGATGCCACATACACGGACATTACGAGCAGGATGCCACATTAGCGGAAGCGTCGAATCGCGCGTTATAATATTTTAACGTACGAAGGAAAAAAAAAAAAAAACAAACGAAAAAAAGGTCGAGGCAAATTTCAATTGTTCCGAGAAATCCGAGAGAGAGATTAGTCTGAATTTATTGAGGACAGTTTATTCGCTTATATTAGATGCCCTGCAAAAGCCAGATCGAATGTAGAAGATTTTTCGAGATAGAAATCAACAAAGCTCAATTTTTTTTTTTTTTTAATTATTACTATCCCATTTATATTTTTTAAATATTAAAAAATTTTTTTAAAATATTTTCATTGCACACAGCTGTGAGAAATTTTTCGTCACAACTTGTGAATTATGAAAGTAAAAAAAAAAAAGATTAAAGACGATCAGGAGCCACCGATGGTGTAGGCCAGATCTTTTATCGAACAGCCCTGGGATTTTTTTTTTTTTTTTTTAGACCGTAGTGCGCAATTGACGTGCCCAAAACTTTTCTCAACTCTCCGGATCAGACCTTGCGCGTCTCGTGAGTTGGGGCAGTCCCGCTGGGTACAATAATGCAATAATGGAAAAATAAAAAATGCAAATACAAGTTCATTTTTTATTTTTTATTCTATTTTGATGATATACATTTGTTATTTGTTGTACACACTGTATGTATGTACGAAAAAATAATACGAATATCAGTCACGAAATTACTAAACTTCATGCAATATGAAAAAAAAAAAAAAAAACCTCACGAAGTAGTTACCATGATACTCGTGCGCGCTGTACATTTTCCCTGTACAGTTGTGAGCCCGGTAAAACTGAGATTGCTCGGAGTGGAAGAAAAAAAAAAAAAAAAAATAGAAAGTATTTCAAGTCAGCAGAATTAGAGTCACGTAATAAAGTGGAGTACACGGTAGTACGGATCGATTGTTCGGTATGGTACGAAGAAAAGAAAAAATTGCAACACGAGTACTTGGAACCGAGGTCCGCGAGAAGTCCCAATTAAAATTTTTTTTTTTTTTTTGGAGAACCAGCGCTTGCCTGAAATTTTTGGATTATTATATTTTGTCGTTAAATAAAAAAGTTGCTTAATTGAAGTAAAAAAAAAAAAGCAAAAAATTTGCACAGCGATGGTTTTAGTTTGACTTTTCAATTGAACTTGAAAAAACAACGTGCAGCTTACATCACTTTGCATTAAAATTACTTTTTTTTGTTTGTTTTTTTGTGGCTTAGCAGAAATTTCGACTGGATAGTTAATTTGCAAAAATTTGCTCGACCCTTTGGAAGGAAATTTGAATTTGTAATTTTTCAAATATGTTATCTTTTTTTTTTTCTTTCAATATAAATGGTTAACGAATAAGATCAATATACGGGTGGCCAGGCGCACGCGAGTCTGAGACATTTATTATTTTTTTTTTCCCCTCTTGTTATCGTGTCACTACGTATTTTCACTTTGTCGCAAATCGTCTCGATAATCCTCACGGTGCTGGAGGAAGCTCACGGGCTTCGCTGAGTATACAGAAACGTTCGACCTGTATCCAAAATATATATACATATACACATATATATATGTATATATATATATGAACAATAGGAAGCTCGACGGTGGTTGCTCCAATTCCACAGATCATAAAATCGATCGAGTGTTTTGGCTCGCGTGCCTCCAGGCCAGATATGTTATATATACATATACACACACACATACACACACGCACACACACACAAATACATTTCTACAGAAATCTATACAAAGACCAAACTGGGATTACTCTATGCACTTTTCGCATTTTAATTTTTTAAAAAATATTATTCCACATGCTGATCAATTGTTTAGGGCGTTGGCTATAAAAAAAAACCACGGCTTGACTTTATTCATCGTTAGCTGACCCTGATAGTTCCAGCTGGTTAAGTAAACCCCCACGGAGTTGAGGGTTAATTTATCACGTGCCTGGATCATTTGACAAATTCTTCTCGAAAAGTATCTCACCTAACGGAGACATTGCAATCAATGACTTTTACGTCGATTAAACAAAAACAAAACAAAAAAAAATAAAAAACTTGTTTTTCGACATTCGAATGAAAAATTTCATTGATCGAGACGTGGAAACTATTTTTCGAAATTTTTCGCCAATTTTCGTGACTTTTTTTTTTTCTTCCCAAAGAAAATAAAAATCGATGCGGAAAAAAAGTCTAAAGTCTATGTATATATATTGTATATATATATATATATATATATATATATTGTTGATTTCGGGGTTTTGGTGCTCTGCCAATTTTAATTCCCGAAAAGATATCCGCGGAGCCGATGTATATACAGTCGTTGACCAAAAAACGAGTCCGTCTGTAGCAACGAAAAAAAAAAAAAAAAAATATATATATATATATATATATATACATTATGGATGCATATAAAATTATCTCTTTGGCTCACGCGGAATTCAACCCTTCTCTCCGGTCATCATCGCGCACCCTTTTTTTTTTTAGATCCAATGTAACCCTCTCTCGGCAACGTTTCACGATATCCACGTACGTACTTATGGCAAATATGTTATTTCCCAGGACGAGCATTAACGTTTAATCATATTAATGCCCGTTAGCGACATACTTATATGGCACAAAGTACACACATTAACTAACTATGTGACGATATATGTATATATATAAATATATATAGGTATATATAGGCTGTAACACGGTATGAGGACGATTCGGAGATGAATGTGGCAGCGGCTGGATAGCTCAGTTGGGAGAGCACTCGACCGGCAATCGAGAGGTCCCGGGTTCGAATCCCGGTTCAGTTCAAGCCGCATTTTTTTCCGAATCGTTCCTCTATCCCGGTTTTTTCCGGGTTATAAGGCATATATGGGTATATATAGACATATATGGGTATATATAGGCATATACAAGTGGTATATATAGGTATATAAGGTATATATATATTGATTAAAAAGCCTTTAACGCGAGTAGCAAACCACTATAACCATACCACTGCGACTACTATACACACCATCGTCTATACACCGCATCGTCTAATCGATTGCCAAGTGTTCGATGGTCGCACCGAGACGATCATCCATAGTTTACCGCAGTTTAACGCTCCATACCCAAGGCTCGTCTTCGTGTTATCCAAATTGTATAAGCTAGCTTAATCCTTGTTACTTGGCTCGAAAATCCCTGGGGTAGGAATAATCTCTGAGGGCGATTGGTTTCATGAAAAATTAATAATAATAATTATGACAAAAAAAAAAATTAATTTTTGTTGCTCCATTTCGTGGAATGATTTTTAAATCCAATGATAAAGATAACGAGATTATCGAATCGTTATTATTTTTTAATTGAAAATAATTGAATTATAATAATTGATAATTATCGTATTGAAAAAGTATCACGAATTATTTGCTCTCTTTTGAGGTCTCCAATTCAGCCAAACACAGCCACAATTGTTTAGACATTGTTTTGTCTTGAAATCATTTAATATTTTTTTTCAAATTATTAACGATTAAAAATAATTAAATTATTATAATTAATAACTATCGTATCGAGAGTATAACGAATTATTGGTCTCATATTTCGCGAATAATTCATCAATCGCGAAGTTTTTTTTTTTTTTTTTTTCAATTTATTAATTTTTCGAGGCTTCACAATTGTTTGGACATTTTTTTTTTTTGGTTTTTTTAAAATAAAATTATTTCACATGGTTTTTGGATTCAAATTTTGGACTCAGGATTCAGCACGAGTTGAAATTTTCTTTCCTCACGCGATCGTGAGTGCTGTATAATTGATTCGCGTTGTGCGCCAGGCGCAGGGAATCAGAATCGTCAGTGCCCCGGGGATGTGTTCGCTCGCCTCTCCGGCAATCCTCCATCTTGCCCGGCATCATTGAGCCCACCGAGGCCATGCCGAGCTTCATTAGTGAACTTTGTCCGGTTCTTTGCACACTCTTGTCTCACGTATCTCTCTCTCTCTCTCTCTCTCTTTCACACACACATACACACACCCACACACATACATATACACACTCTTATTATCGTACTCGTTGAGAAGATCAGTATAGGACTCTCAAGAAACTTGTCCATGCTTCAGACTCGTTCATTCGCAATTTATGCTTACACCTATACCTCCTCTTGTACTTGCAATTAACCCCTTCACTTCCGATATTGGGTCGCATGCACTTGGGAAAAAAAGTAGTGCTCAATTTCCTTCATGATGCATATAATAAGGATTTTGAAAAAAAAAAAAAAAAAAAAAAAATATCAAAGACAAAACATGCCCATACTATTTCGATTCGATTGCCAATTGGACAGAATCTTGGAATTTTTCGAGCTCACCGAATCCGAAATTGGTTGAAAATATTTCAATTTTCAATACGATGAATCGGCTATCCATTCTCGAAATTCGTAAAAAAAAAAAAAAAAAAAAAAAAAAAAAAAAAAAAAATCATTGGACTTGGAAAAAAAACAATGGTCTGGTATGAAAATAAAGATTTATCAAAAGATTTTTCATCACGCTGAATCGAAATATGATGGTCGATTTTCAAAATTCAAGCTGTCGGATCTGTTAGAGCAGATCGAAGTTTTGAAAAGAACATTTGGGCTCACGGAAAATAAATTAATTAGATTAAATTTTCCGGGTCTGATCATAATGTACCTTTTCTACTTGCTCGATTATCAAATCCCCGCCCGACAGACACGGACTTCTCTACTTGTTTCTCGGATGCCTTACAGTCCGATTAAAATCGATATTTCTACTTATACGTGAGCGTTGAATCCCGCGTCTGATCAAAATGGGATTATTCCACTTGTCAGCCGTCTCGGGTCTGATCTGATCGTACTTTTCTACTTGCTGGTTCATTGGGGCTCGTCTCCAATAAGGATAGATCCTTCAACTTTATCATTCGTTAAAATTATCGAGTTTTCACCAAGGTCAAGAGGATAGGATATTCGAAAAAAAAACGAAGAAACATTCGCGGAAGCTTTTTTTTTTTAATGATTAGTAATTTTGTTAAATAATTAATAATCGGGTAATTGGAGCCCGCGTGCAATCCGGCGGTTATATAGGGATTTTAATAGTAATCAGGGAGTCAGTGAGACGTAAAAAATATTTGCACAAATATACGTAAAGTAGTCCGCATTTGAAAAATAATAAAATTCCTCAAGGAAAAACAATTTATTTGGATTAATAAAAAAATTCATATCGTCTTTATCGTAGCGATGTTTGTCTCATACGAATTACTCATGTACGGGCTCGCTGACCCTTCGACATATGATAAGGATAATCCGCGAAAGTTGTTAAGTGGATAAAGCCCGAGTTTAGTCAGACGCCCATTGAGATTCGAGTGTTGGTGTTCACTTTATCATGTGTCTCGGTGTATTGAAAGTGCGGGGTTCGTGGGAAATATCTCTCATCGATATTATTGCTTCGGTCTCTCCCCAAGATGACTCTCGCTCCGGGGAAATACCATTTCACTTCCTCGTCTCTCTTTTGGCTGTCTGATCGCTAAGTGGCTTTACTACTGTGGTTCGATGCTCGCTTCTCTTCATACGTCTGGTATCGAAGGAAATTCACGACGAGCATTATGTGGCAGAGTCGATTCATGTATACACAATCGATGCAACGGTGCAGAGAGACAAAGAGAGAGAGAGAGAGAGAGGGTGAGAGAGAGAAAGAGAGAGGGGGGGAGAAGTGTTGGAGGCTTTGGCATCGAGACGTCTTTATAGTCATCCTTGGAAATTGTACATGGAAATTTATACAAAATTTATGTATTCAAGCACACACAATATTACACAAAAAATTATATTTATGCCATTATCTGGGAATCGAAGATGATAATTTCAAAATAATAATCAATAAGGAGCAATAATAATTTTTGAATATCTGAAAAAATAAACACAAATTGCTACAATATTTATAGAAATATTCATGAAAATTGTTCAATAAATCCAAAATGAGGTTGAGACGATTCAAATCACTCTTATTATTAAACAATAATTTTTGAGAAATAATAATAATTATTATTATTATTAATAATTATTATTAATAATTATAATAATAATTATTGAGACTTTCAAAAATTGTTGAATTTTTCAAATTTTCACTCTTATGACTTTCGTAATTTTATAGCTATCGAGCTATTTTTTTTTTACACAAATAGACTTGGTAACAATCATGATTTGTATTGAATCTAAAAAGAATCGCTTAAGGGGTTCAAAATTTTATATCGACATACACAGTTATATTTATATACATATTGGTATAGTTCGATAAAATTTGTCGAAGTTTAAAATGGGTCAAAAAGTCAATGAGGAAAATTAAGATTGGTGTGCTCAGCATTAAAAAAAAAAAAAAAGAATGTTCAACAGTCCGTTGCAACCTGAAGGTGGAGAGCAGGTGATGAAGAAAAGGTGTGAGTTAGAGAGAAGCTAAATGTCACACAGCTGTGGGCTCTGTACATTGAAGGACACTTTTGATCGTACGACACACATAAAAACCCTCCCTCGCTATATACCTCGTCCAAGTCTCTTTGTGTGCGTTTACCCTCACTTTGTTCGTCGTTGAACTCGACAACAAATAGAGGGTAGCCGTGCCATTGTACGACAGCGAGTTCTCTCGACCATAGAGCAAGTGCTTTAAGGTGCTCGGATACATAAACAATAATATGTGTATATATACATGATAAATCATACAGTGATTGGCATACTTTACCCTCTACCTTTTTTCCCCTCAGATTGATTCCTTTACAAAGTAAAAGGCTAGATAAAAATTGGATTTTTTTTATTTTATTCAATGTACATCGTAGACCGTATGCACGATTAATTCACCCTTTCCGGTAAGATCTGACCTTCGTAATTTCCGAAATACGAATCAATCGAATTGTCCTTGAATTTATAAATCCTTCAATTCTGTCCAAAACCTCGAACTTCCATTTTGTTTTTTTTTTTCTCGATCGAGATACTTGGCAAAAATATTTTAATGTATACTTTGCGAGAAAACTTTTTCGAAATTATAATTTTGTTTTCTCGCAGTAGATTCACGTATATATATATATATATATATCTGTAAATATGTGAGAGATATATTTGGATTAACCTGTGGAAAAGCTGTTTTTTTTCTCTTCTTTCGCTCAGCTATTCACCTATTTACGATATATATAAATGGATATTAAAAAAAAAAAAAAATAACCCGCCGTGGGAGAAAGAGGAAGGGGATAGAACGACACAAAAGGGCAAGTGTCATGGCCTTCCCCGTCTCGCGCGACATACGAAGGGTGATAAAAGAAAACGTGTACGGTGTATATATATAATATATATGAATATATAAATATACAAATAATATTTTTATATCACGTTTTGCTCAGCTTTTCTTAATTAATTGGTCCCCGCTCTCGATGCGGGGATTAACAAAATGTTGCCTCGTCCAATAACAAGAGGGAAAACGTTTACACTGGACTCTTACTTTTTTTACTTTCGTCCTTTCTGCATTTCATAATGCGTTATTAATTTTTCAAGTGTCTCTCCGATCGGCATATACGAGCATGTTTGTTTTCGTTGCTTCCTCGCAGGAAGCTTTGTTTTTGCGAAACAAAAAAAAAAATTCGAGTTTTTTATGCCGATGTGTCCAGAATGTATGATAGCATCGAGAAAACAGATTTGGAAAATTTTTTTTTACGCATATGGGTGCGTGTGTGTGTGCCAGTTTGTGTGTATGCTGCGCAGAACAGGCCTTCGAAAAATTGAAATTGCAATATCTCTTGAACTGTTTTAGCTAACGCGTTGAAACTTTGCACATAACTAAAACATGGTACCCCTCTTGTTTGCTGGAATTTTCAAAAAAATTCATAACGGGTGTTTGATTGTAGATGATTTTGAATTTTTTCAAAAATGTCTGTTGTTGCACTCTAGCTGCGATAAATTTAAGTTTATTCGCCTTGAAATTTTTATATAAATAGGCTAGGGGAAAATCATGTTTGATATTGAATTTGGCCAGAATCACTCAAGAGGATGAGATTTCATTAAAAAATTTTAATTTTCAAAAATTGTTTGTAATTGCTCTAACTTTCGTAAATTTGCGGCTATCTAGCGAAAACTTTTTTCATAATTACGTTATGAAAAAAAAGGATATACTATATTAAATTTCGCAAGAATCCCTCAAGGGGTTTGAATTTCATAAAATTTTGAAATTTTCAAAAAATTTCTGTGATCGCTCCAACTTTCGTAAATTTGAGGTTATTGGGCCAAATTTTTTTTTTTCATAATTACGTTATGGAACAAGGTTATGCTATATTAAATTTCTCAAGAATCCCTCAAGGGGTTTAAATTTCATAAAATTTTGGAATTTTCGAAAAATTTCTGATCGCTCCGAAGTTCGTAAATTTGAGGTTATTGAGCCAAAATTTCTTATATATAATTATATTGTGGGACGAGGATTTTTGCCCCATATGTATGTCGAGAAAATTGTCAAAAGTTGTCAAAAGATGCGGTTGTTGTGTGTGTGTGTGTGTGTGCCTCGGCGATGGCCACGAGCCACGAGACCGAGTGTAAAGTGTATACCTGGGCTCATACATGTACACCTTGGCTATACATGAACGAGCACTGTCTCGCTTTTGTTTTGTTTTTTTTTTCCCCTTCGGCATCAGCACCATCATACATATATGTGTGTCGCAGACTGTGCGGCGTTTGTGGCTCCAGCTTGGCCTACTCTCGTGCGCTACTTATCCGAGGACACGCTCTGGCCCTTTCCTACAACTTTGACTATATATATATATATATATATATATATATATATATATATATATATATATATATCGTAGACGTTCTATGCTCGTGATGTCGTGTCCGTATTTAAGTAACCTGCGCCTCACACCACTGTGACCGCGTGTGCCGCGTGTGCACTCGCGGTCTCGACTCTAATCGCCCGGACAAATCGAAAAAATTGTCCCGGCACGTGGTCGCCTAACAAAAGCTTTATCTTATATACTTGTTCCTCTTTATTTTTCTATGCTTATTTTTTACTCCCTATAAAATATATATTGAGAAATAATTTATTCAGGAGAAAGCAAGCTTTATTTATCTCTCATGCTCGGCTTTTCTCCTTTTTTTTTTCGTATCGCATTTTTATACATCTTCTTTTGTGCTTCCTCATAAAGGAAGCTTTGCAATCATTAAAAAAAAAAAAAAAACAATCACGATTTTCATGTCAGAATTCTTGCAATGTGTCGAAATGTCTAAAAATCACATTTATAAAAATAAAATGTGATTTTTAAAATGTGAAATTGAAATCTCTGTAACTTGAGAACGGTTTGAGCTACACCGCTGCCTTTTCGTAGAGAACTAAAGCAGCATAGTTACTTGTTTTACTGCAACTTTCGTCGAAATTTCTAAAAAATTACAAATTACATGGTGATTTGAAATTTTTGATAAATGTCCGTGGTCGCTCTGATTTACGAAAATTTTGAGATATCGGGCTAAATTTTCTTCTACAATTAGTTTATAGGGGACAAGGATATTTAGTATTTAATTTATCGAGAATCGCTTGAGGGGTTAAAATTTTTTTTTTTTAATTTTGAAATTTTCCAAAAATGTCTGTTAGCGCTCTAACTCTTTCGTAAATTTTGCGATATCGAGCCAAAATTTTTCATGCCAATCAGCCAGAGGATAAGGATCTTTGGTATTAAATTTGGCAAGAATCGCTTAAGGGGGTTCGGATTGCATAAAATTTTGAAATTTTCAAAAAATATCTGTGATCGCTCCAACTGTCGCAAATTTGAGATTATCAATCCGAAAAAAATTACCCAATTACGCCAGGAGACAGGTATTATTAAATTTCGCAAGAACAAATAAAATTTTTGGAAAAACAAGCGTGAAAATATTGAAAACTTGTACATTGCTTCCTCATTGCGAAGCTCTCCTTACGAGGAAACCAAAATTACGAAAGCCATCTCCTCGTAGCGATAACTTTGTAATGAGGATAAGTTTCCAATTTGCACGCTTTTTTTATTCTTCAAAAAACATTGTGTGTCGTTTCGATTTTGTTCCAAGCATTTTTTTTATTATTCAATAAATTTGTTGAAATTTTTATACGATGAGTTGAATTGGATTTCATTCCAAGCTTAGTTTGTTCCTGATACGTCAGTTCGTATTTTTTTGCTCTCTCTCTCTCTCTCTCTCTCTCTCTTTCTCTCTCTCTCTGCTACTATCAGAACTGATAAAACAAAAACTGGACTGGTGGCAAATTAAAAAAAAAAAGGACGAAACGAGTCTTTCGTAAATTAATTTTCTTTGTCGTCCTTATTTATTTTGAGCAAAAATTTTAGTCGACGATTTACATCAAAAGACTCTCTATACGATACTGTTACTCATTTAGAGCAGCAACTTTTTAACAAAATACCAGTTTTATATTGTCACGAATAAATGTACACAGAACTGAAGCTCTCGATGATGGGTGTGAAAGGAGAACGATGAATACAATTTCATAAATTCCACTTTTAGTCGAGTATAGAGTTTCTTTTTTCATTCTCTCTTATCTCTTTTTTTAATAGAATATAAAACGTCGTATTGCCCTGCTGGCCATATCTACTCAGGTCGATATATGAATATAACCACAATGGGGGGGAGCAACACGTAGAGAATAAAGTAAAAGGGAAAAAAAAAAAACATAATACTTGTATGCTGTTTGTTCGAGGAAAGCAAAGTTAGCTAAAAGCCACTTTTGACTGATGGTTTACAAAGATATACATTTATGTATATATACATCGTCATAAATTTAAGGCTTTTTAGGATAACGAGGAAACAATTATAGCGAAGTATTTTAACGTAAAAAAAATATCTCAATATGGATGAATCAAATAGAAATTTGATTAAATTAACAACAGGTATGTAATAAGCCATTTTTTGATAATTCATGAGAATATATTTCATAAAATCATCAAAATATTAAAAAAAAAACAATAATGATTTCATATTAATATTAATTATAATATTAATAGTCATCGCAATATTAATGATTGATTAGAATATTCATATTCACTCTGATCATTAAACTCAGTAATCTCGTGATCAAATTATTTAAAAAAAAACTGTTTTTTGGTCAAATATATTTATCGCGAATCAAGGCATTTCCGGTCCCAATCAATTTCCGGTCGTCCAGAGCTTGGCTGAGTTGCTATTATTATTATTTTTTCTCAAGTCTAAACTTTGACTTGTTTTTTTTTTTTTTTTCAACAAAATGAATCCTCGGATTTGTCTACTCGTGGGATGAATTTCGATATACACTACCGTTCATAAGTATGGAAACACTCGCCCCAGATCCGAGCCACACAAGAAGTTGTATCGCTCTTTGAAAAATGATGATATCTCAATTTCCCAAGCGGCGTTCTAAAGAAGACATATTTAGCTTCATTTACCTTTTTTGGAAAAATTTTTGCGATTTTTTTTGAGCCCGGTACGCACTTTGAAAGATGGTCATTTTTTGGCTTTTTTTGTAGGGTAGAAATTTTCCCGCATATCTCGTAAAAAAAATTTTTCAACTTTTTTTCCGTGAAAAACTTGAAGCGGGGAGTACAACCTTCAATCTCATTTTTTGGAAAATTTTTTACGATTTTTTTTCGCAAAGATATTTAACTTTTTGCAAAAAACGACCATATATTTATAAGGGGTAGTCTCACTCTGAAACTACTGGGTTTTCGAAAAATTACTAAGAGGGTAAAAAGTTGCATACAATCATTTTGGATGTATCACATTTTTTTCAGAATTAAAAAAACAAATTCGAAAAAAAATTTTTTTTTCAAAAATGAAAAACATTTTTTTTTGAAAATTTTTTCTTAAATCAACGAAATATTTTTTTTATCGTGAAAAATCGGGTCTCTTACCTCATCGACACGGCTTTTTCATCGAAAAAGCCACCTTGGGCCAGTTTGGAGCAGGGTCAAATGGACAAATTGATCGAGCGGATGCCACGTCTCGTCAAAGCTGTAATCGCAGCGAAAGGTGGCTTTTTCGATGAAAAAGCCGTGTCGATGAGGTAAGAGACCCGATTTTTCACGATAAAAAAAATATTTCGTTGATTTAAGAAAAAATTTTCAAAAAAAAATGTTTTTAATTTAAAAAAAAAAAAAAATTTTTTTCGAATTTGTTTTTTTAATTCTGAAAAAAATGTGATACATCCAAAATGATTGTATGCAACTTTTTACCCTCTTAGTAATTTTACGAAAACCCAGTAGTTTCAGAGTGAGACTACCCCTTATAAATATGGTCGTTTTTTGCAAAAAGTTGAATATCTTTGCGAAAAAAAATCGTAAAAATTTTTCCAAAAAATGAGATTGAAGGTTGTACTCCCCGCTTCAAGTTTTTCACGGAAAAAAAGTTGAAAATTTTTTTTTACAAAATATGCCGGAAAATGTCCACCCTCCAAAAAAAGCCAAAAAATGATCATCTGTCAAAGTGCGTACCGGGCTCAAAAAAAATCGCAAAAATTTTTCCAAAAAAGATAAATGAAGCTAAATATGTCCTTTTTAGAACGCCGCATGGGAAATTGAGATGTCTTCATTTTTCAAAGAGCGATACAACTTCTTGTGTGGCTCGGATCTGGGGCGAGTGTTTCCATACTTATGAACGGTAGTTTACATCGAAACGAAAATGGTTCAAATTCGCACGAATTTCTGTGCATAGAACCGTGGCTGATACCTCGTTGCTATATATAAGTTGGTTGACTACAGCAGTAGCGCAACGAACCGTTGCGCAGCCCCCAGGCAATGGTTATACCAATGTGTGTGTGTGTGTGTGTGTGTGTGTGTGTGTGTGTGTGTGTGTGCTCGGTTCTACTTGCTCCATCCCGTTACCCAGCCGCCCCTGCGGCAACCTCGAGCCACCCTTAGGAATCGCGAATTTCAAATTCTTCCCCACTGCGGAGATCGTATATCTTTCCCTTCATTTCACGTTTGTCTGACGGGGTTTCAGGTTTTTTTTTTTTCCTCCTACTTACCATCTTTTGCCTCCCTGATTAATCGAGCATCACACTCTCAATCGTTTCGATATTCAATCGAGGACGAAGAAAGTTTTCGAAATTTTTTTAAAAATAAATATTTAAAAAAAAATCACATTTTAAAAAAATCGTAAACAAGGTATAATATCAAAAATAATTATACAATATGGTTATTTTATTTTATTCCTTCCCTTGATTTCTGCCTCTCTTTTTTTTTTGCATAATTTTCCAAAAATCAAGAAATTATATATCTTTTTTGCAATTTTTTTCTCCCTTCGTCATGTGCAAGTGAATTGAAACAAAATAAGAAAAACTTTGAACAAAATATTAATAAAATTTTTCTTCAATTATTCAATTATTCAATTTTTATTATTATTCAATTTTTTTTAATTTCCCGTGGGAAATTAGAAAAAATTGAATAATAAGAAATATATATAAATATATATAAATATATTGAATAATAAGAATAATATTAATTTGTTTGCAAATTTATATTTGTACCGCAGAATATTATTTCAATGTTTCCTTAGATTTGCGACTCTTGTATTTTTTTTTATCAGTAATTAAAAAAAAATTATTATTAATCATATTATTATTAATTAATTCAATAAATTTGTGTATAAACAGACTATGATCATGATTTATCATGCTCCGTTTAACAGTATTGCCTCATATGGCATTATTGCTTGGGGAGGTGCTTATAACAATGCTTTAAATAAGATCATTAAGTTACAGAAAAAAAAACTTATTAAACTCATAACCCGTGATAACAATTATTTCACTGCGCAGTATGAACGAGAGTATGAATTTCGTAATATTACTCAAACTTTCCATGTCGAAGCATTAGCATTCTATTATAAAGAATTCGCATGACATTTATCAAAATTCTAGTAGTATTACCGAGGGATAAGTCAATTACAGTACCCAAAATATCGAAAACTCCGATGAGAAAAAATGCCTTCTCTGTAGCTCTATTACACGGAAAAAAATTTTGCCTCTCGGGAGAAAAACTTCGGAAATTCTTTTGAATTTTGAAGTGGAAATAATTATTTTTACAGTTTAAACCAGCAAATATGGTTATACAGATAGTACAGAAGTATATTCTGCACATTACTTTTTCATCAAAACACTGTAAAGAGATTAATTTACTGTTTTAAACTGTATTTTTTCTCTCTTCATTGTTGTATTTTTTAAATTTCAGTTATTATTTTTTTAAATGTCTTTTTTTCCGTGTAGATTTCAATAATTTATCATAGTTGATCTAAAAAAATTGACGTACGATGATGAGAAAAAATTGAGAAATATCTTGTGTACAATAATTTCATTAAACAGGATTATACAGCTGATTGTAAATAAATAAGTATACAGTTTACAGGTAACAGGTATACACTTAATTGCACTTGCAAGGAGAGTATCAGGCCTCTCCGGGTCATGGATTCTGCTCAAACTTGCAGATGTGTTTCGTTAGCCCTGACAATCAAACCTCTCATCCGTAGTTCCATCCCATATAAGCCTTTTTTGTCGCTCGCTTCATGACATAAAACACCATTTTTAGCTAATTTATCGGTCCTTCGCTATCGCTCTGTACCGATCCAGTCAACTTGGATATATGTTATTGAAACTTTGTCGGCCGATCATAAAAATGAACATTCCACGCGTTAATTTATCGTATTCAATTTTGGTCGATGCCGCTAGGCCGATAAATAATAAGGAAAAATTCAGAAATATCTTGTACAATAATTTCATTAAGCAGGATTATACAGCTGATTGTGAATAAATAGTTATACAGATTACAGGGTAACAGGTACACTCAGTTCGACTTATAGTTGAGATGCAATAGAAGATAAACTATTTTCGATATTATGACTTCCTTACTGACCGTACCTACGCACAGGGGCCCAGTAAATATGTTGCTGGGTGTCTCAGTAGGATGTAATATATGTTATGTTATACTTATATATATTGCATGGTTTAAAATAAATAAATAAATTTTAACAATTTGGGGAGCGTCTCGATAGTTGAAAATTTCATACAATCATTTTAGAATAAGTTCAAAAATTTCAAACCGTATTTGAAAATTTTTGTATTTTTTTTTCAAAAAATCAGCCCCGATCCTGTCAGATTAAAATTACGATCCAAATTTGTGCAAATTTGCCGAAACGTGAAAGACCCTTCCATCTTCGATTATAGTTTGCATATAAATTTTCGAATTTTTGCCAAAAACTTATGGCCCAAAAGTTGTTAATTTTTTTAAATGAATAATCGTGTTCGTTGAGTCGAAAATCGTTGCAAATATAGACCATAGTCTGGGATACATATACCGTCAACATTTTACCATGTTTGCTGCACGACTTTTGTAATTTTTTCCGGGAAGTTACAGCAAAAACGTGTTTTTTTTTGCATTTTTTCAAAAATTCTTCCCGACCTCGAAGACGGTTGCTAAATGAGACTGATCATTGTACAACCTTACTTAACAATCCTTCATCAAAGATCGTAAACTTTTGGAATTTTAAATGATTTTTGCAATTTTAGATTCTCTAATGACCTGCCTGTGAGTGTGAAAATTTTTAATTTTCACGTTTTCCAATAATTAAACTCGATCTTAATCAAATTTATCGCAACGGGATTATTCATGTTTGAGCGAAGGGTGACGAGGAAAATTAATTTCACCTCGATACACAATGAGTCTCCGTTGAAATTTTCTTTTTTTTTTTCCTTTTTTGTTTTGTTTTTGTTTCAATGTCTCTCGTTGGCCTCGATTGCGCCAAACACGCTTGACTGCCAGATTTCCGGTTCGTCGAAATCTATACAGAGCCTCGTCGCTGCCTCGGGGCTTGTGTACGCGGATATATTTCCTCCTCATATTCATATCATACGCGTCGCGTTTCACGTATCTATAGGCGGTATAACGACGGTGGTGCATGTCTCGAGCTTTATCAGTCGCGACGAAAATAAAAAAAAAAATGAAAAGGAAAAAAAAATGAACAACGAGCTTCGCGTTAATCAATACACGTCTCTGTCAATGTATAGATAATTTTTTTTTTTTTTTTTTTTCATCTTTAGAAATAGTTTATTGGAAATCTATCGAATAGAGAGTTATCGACAATGTAAAAGTGATCGATGAAAGCAGTGAAAAGCTACCTTCGTCTCTCTTCGAATCTCGGCATACGCAGCCGCTCTCGCGTGTTTCGAGTCTTTGATTGATAGAAATTTGATTATAAAAATCTTTTTCCCTCATCTCGATGAATTTTATTCGCTGATACGGAATATAATATCGGACTAATCGAAACTCCGTTGAGGGAATTTAATGAAAAAGTTCTGTTATAAATTCTGCATGTACTTCTCGGGGAAGAGAAAGAAAGCATCATTGAAGAGCCTCGTTTGAAAAGTTTGCTTAGAAGTTTTTTTTTTGTTTCTTCATTTTCATTCATATATTTCAAGCGGGACTGTGATACAGCCAATCGAGAACGATCCTTGAAGTAGCTATTAATTATATCGAAGACATATTGAAAGAAAAATTGTTGATTGCCATTGTCCCTTTGTACCCCTAAATTTATATCCACTAATCGAGGGACTATTGATCATTAAAATTGGAAACATTTTACTAATCTACTTGAAAAGAAAAGAAAAAGAAAAAAATGGCAGGAAAATAATGCTTTGTACCATAAGCTAGATTATCGATTGTTTGGTTTTTTGATGAATTTTCGTTTTTTTCATATCAGTTAGGCCTTGATATTTACGTCGAAATTCATCATAATTAATATTGCATGATTTTGAATTATTCCAAAAAAATTCCTGCGTGGTCTCGCGGGACTTTTGTAAATTTTCATTTATCGGCTGGAAAATTTTAACGCAAATAGGTCTCAGGAAACGAAGACGTTTGGCATTGAATTTGGCAAGAATCGCTTGAGGTATTCAAATAAAAAAAAAAAACAAAATTGAATTTTAAAAATTTGTAATAGATTCAGTTAGCGCAAATTTTAAGATATCGGCCTTATTTTCAATGTAAAAAGAGTATTTTGAAGGCATTAAATCTTGGAAAAATCGATAAAAAAACTTTCAGGTTTGATTGAATTTTTGTAATTTTTCAAATATCATTGGAAAGTTCGTGTTCATTGTTGCATTGTCATTGAATGCAGGGAAAAAAGCGTGCGCAAATTGAAAAAGCTCATCGAGAAAGCTTCATGAGCGAGATGAAATGATGAAGCAGCAATGTCCAAATATCTCATTTGCAGGCTATTTTTTCTACTTTTTTTTTTTTACGAACGAATAAAAACAATTATTGTCATAAAAAAAAAAAAGCTTTTGTCCAGTGCGTTTTCATTCTGATGTGAAAATGTGATATCGATATCCGGGGCATGCATGAACGAAAATCATATTACAGTAGGAAAATCGAGAGTTTTTCATCCCTTCGAATGATAATAATCGGATTTTCCAGTTAAAGTAGTTCGGCTGTTTGAGCAAGTACGATAAATGTCCATCAATTTTTGCGGTGAATAACAGTTAAAAGTCCCCTGATTACAATAAGCACATTTTGGGGGGCTCTTGCGGGGCAAAATTTTGAATTATTTCATTTTTTAATTTTGATTTTTAACACAGTACCTTATGGAAGAACTCACAATAATGTTAATTGTAAAAAAAGTAATCGATGGTTGAGCCTCAGAAAAGTTTCCACCATAAAGGAAATTTATCGCAGATTCTGTTTATTTAAAAAAAACATGACCTTACGGTGCTTTTCAAAAAGAAAACATAAAAGAACTTTTGTTTTCGACGTGTCGGAAGCGGATGGCAGACATTTACGTTTCACTGCTGGAACAGCTGATTGAAGCTTCGGGCAGAGTCGGTAATCGCGGGAATTTTAAATTCTCGAGAAACTTTAAAAGTGAATAACATTTTTTTTTTTATCACGAATAAACTAAATTTTACCAATGAATTTTCATGTATAATCTTTTGAATTATCAATTTTTTAACCATAAAAAGCTGTATCCACAATTCTTCGACCAGTGTTGTTTACGTTTATTTTCACTTTTTGGTCGAGTTTTATAGATTTTTTTAAATTTATTTTTGAGATTAACTCACGCGCTTTAATTCGTCGAATAGCTTCGCTTTTTTTAACGAACTGACCATTTCTTTTTCTCGGTGCCATTACTTCATAACTTTTCTTTCGCGTTATACAAATGTCGCAGCTAGGTTATGTGTAATATGTCACCGGCACTGGCACGGGGGGCGAAGGGGCGAGAGGGGCAGCGAGCCGACTTTACCCGAACATTGGACAATCATGGCGGACTCAATCACTTAACTAGTCAAGTTAAAGTATAAACTTTATCTTTGACGATATTTTTAAAGCATTTCATGACATTTATGTGATAAAAATATTATCAATGCAAGTGTTCATTAATTTTATTAATAATTTAGACGTAAATTTAATCGATATAAATGAGTTGCCAACTTGACTACAGTCATACGACGGCCGAACTACTTTAACTGATCCGTGCAAACGTTTCTATATACGATTATGTCCGAGGCTCGGATTGTTCCGAGTCTCTCGTCATACATAAACTGTAAAAAAAAAAAATCAGCGTTGTCAATTTGGTCCGGTTTTAGTGATTAAAATGTGTAGGCGTTATCGGTAGCACTGTTCTGAAATCACAATTGGGAGTATAAATGAAATTTTTTTTATTTCAAAATCGGGTAGTTTAGGAAAAAACATTTAGTACGTATTTTTTATTTTTTTTATTTGAATCAAAATTGCCGTTAATATAACAAATTGAAAAATATAACATTATGACGTCACACATGTTACGCTATAATCTACACATATCAAAATCCGTGAAATTAAATTGCCTATAACAGGTGCATCTGTCATTTTTAACGAAAAATAAAAAATACGTCCTCATTATTTTTACTTACTCTACATTATGCGCCCCCAATGGTTGAAAAAAAAATTTCATTCATACTCCTAAATGACCACGTGACACACCATTACCGTGTTAATAGCACATAAGTGTTAACCGATTTTCCATGAAAATTTAACACTTAGCCCAGTGTTTTACCACATAGTACACAATTCTTTCGTTAAAGTTACATCGTTTCTTAAATGCTTCCGGTGCGAAATCAGTCTATAGTGTCTTGATTCGTTAAATCCAGTGTGAATGTCTGCTTCGAAGGCGCAGTCGAACTCACCGACTGAGTGCTATATTATAATTGTCAATCAGCGATATAACCTTGAATTTGACCTTTTATTCTGCAACGGGGCACACCTACGTCTCCGAGGCCTTCATTTCAAAAGTCTATTACAACAATAGTGGTGGGGTTGGGGTGAAAATGATACTTTCAGTAGAAAGCTTGGATCATTGCCTATAACAAAATGCATCATTGACCTTTTTCGAAATAAATTAAGTATATAGCTGTAGTATAGGGAAGTTAGTGAGTCACTGCGAAAAGCTTGGGCCCAGAACCCTTGGACCGATCTGGATCAAATTCTGCACGAAAATTGCTGAAGTTGTTGACATTGAAACGATGAACCAGAAACTTGATACATTTTGATTGACTTTTAAGATACAGTAATTATGCACCAATGAAAATCAAAATATCGAGAAAACAAATATTTAATCCTCTGCCAATTCTCAGTGAAATTCAAAACTGGTTCATCATTTCGATTCGCCGCGTTCTTTCGACATGCGGTTAAAATTTCAGCTCGATCGGATAGTTCTGTCTTGAGAAATCGTGCGCGCAAGTTTTTCGCAGTGACTCACCAACTTTCCTGTTACAGCTATACTATGTTTAAATGAAAAAAAAACATCAATGAGACATTTTGTAGGCAATGATCCAAGCTTTCTACTGAAAGTATATCATTTCAAACTCAACCCCACCACTATTGCCGTAACAGACATTTAAAATAAAGGTCTTATAAAGAGACGTATGTGCCCCTTAATTCTATCCTCATACACATGGTGTTGGCTGATTTTCCAAACCTCTAAAAATTAATAGTTTTTATAATACTTCTATAGAAAATAATACGCTGAAATTCTCTACGCATCGAAATATCTTTGAAGGACTATAAACCGGACGAAACATTTAAATTAAAATTACAATTATTATGGGCCGCAAAAAAACTTCGGAGATATCCAGAATTGATGACTTTTAATTCAGAATATATTTATTAACGGCTTGTTAACGCCGTTCTGAGCGAATGCCTTCCGAGTGGTGTGGTGTTACCTATATATAGAAACAAAAATCCGAACTGCTAATTTATAAATAATATATAATAAACGTAGACGGGTTCAAACAACGCACGCTTTACGTGTAACATTTCAGGCGTTTTCGACACCGAATTCCCAACACCAAATCATACATTCGAACGACTGTAGAATCCTATACCATAGTCCTGTGTGGTGTCAAATCGAATGAACCACATTCCAGTCTCAATAATCAGTACTCCACGCGGAGTTACTAATAATGTGTGAACATTTTTTATACCAGACAATCAACACGACCGGATTACACAGACCGGGGCGTGGAACACTGTAGAATTTGTGAGCGGTGTTGAATTAGCGTTTAATTTGTTTGGTGTTTTAGTTTTAATGGTGTTGAATTAGCGTTTAAGGTAGTTCGGTCGAGTTTGGCCGAAGTCAAATTTCATCCGTAATTCAGATTTATTTACGTACAATTTAACCATATGAAAGCTATGATAAATTGAATTGTTGCATAAAAAAATATTACAAGCTTCTTTTAGGGTGTAAATAATAAGTTAATAATAATTAATACCCGTAATAATGACAGACTCAACTTGCCTTATTCTCTACGTTAGGGAGCGAGCTAATCTAACCTTACGCATAAAGTTACTGGATTGCATTCGCGAGTTTTGTTGTATGCTTTAAAATAGTATAATGAAGAACAGGGGAGAAAAAAGGCTCGTCTTGAGGCAAGTACAGTTGAATCAACGGCCGGTATGCAATGAACTCGGAACTCGTCTAGTTGACATTGTATATCTTGCCGAACAACTCAAATGTGACAGTTGTTCGGAACCACTTTTTCTGGCGTTCATCGAATCCGAAGTGAGACGCGGATTAGCTTCGATTTTCACATGTTTTTTCCCCCTAGTCTTCTGCTAGCGAGCAGATCCGGTGTATGACAAGGACAGAGACCGCGGACTCGCATTAATTATTGAAATTAAAAAAAACCGTACGGTAAATCGACTTGAATCTTTGGTAAATATCTCTTATAGATATCAACCATTATTGTGGTATGTTTTTTTTTTGCCCTTAAACGATTAATTTTTCGTGTATACTGAAATTTCGATAGTTGGCGCGTCATCTGAGCTTTATATGCCCCATAAGAGCAATGTTAACTTATTTATTAATTACGCAAAAACTACACGGTAAATTAATTTGAAATTTTGCAGACATGTAGAGCAAGGTCAACTCTTTTGATTAAATGCAAAAAAAAACAGGGTGTTAAACGTGAACCTCCAATTCGACCGAACTACCTTAATTCAACACCATATTTTTTTACAGTTGTATGTACAGGCATACATCATAAACGTGAGCATTCGTTTCCATATATTATGTCGTGCTTAGTTCCCCGCGTATAGCTCTCGGTAAAATAGATAATCCATTGGCCTGACACGAGCCAGGAAACTATAACGGACTCACTGCGGTATTAGAACTATGTTTTAATGCGTCACATTGGCATCGGCATAGCGAACCAGCGCACACAATTCCAGCAAAATTCTCTCTGGTATTTCGTTTCCCGCGTCCACTGCAACGATACGACAACGTCGGACACGTTTTGATTCGTTGAAATGCTTTTATATACTTTCAAACATTCTCATTTCATAAACGAGATACGATTTCTCGCCATTGTACGATCGAAAAAAATTAACGACTCAAGCCCGTCATTAATTAAATAACGCACAGAACGAAATATTCTGTTTTTAATATAAAAATTATTCGACAATGGATACTTTGTGAGAATAATCAGGGATAATATTCGTATAATAGAGAATAGGAATTAGGGAAAGGGATTTATTTTCGCTCGAATATGGTCGTTTTTCATTTCACGATGCATGCCCATATTTCCGTCGACTTGACATGCACCGCGGCTTTGTATCACAATTCGAACATATATAGGGACATGGATAAAGTGCGCGAAAAACCCTTGCCGATTACGGCGATACTTTTTTTTTTTTTTTTCGGGAAAAATGACCTTACGCTCGACGTTTTGACGCGCCAATTAAACGGTCACCCATCCGTTTCATGGGCGCAAGCATCGTTATTGACAATTCAGTTGAATTTGCATCGTGCTTTGCTGTGACGCTATGTGACTGTTCATGTGCACTATACTTGTCCATTGATTCGATACAAGTTGATAAAGTTAGTTGAAAAAAAAAGAAATCTAGAACTTTCCTTTCACGACTGCATAGAGAGGAGGAGGCCCCCCTCTGTATCCATGATCCTTGGTATGTAAAATATAACCGAAGAAAAATCGCTTTAGATCCAATATTATATCAATGAGACTCTCGTGACACTTTAATTCAATATATACGATCTCGGAATCTCTCTCCAAAATTTCCTGAGGCTCACACGGCACCGTTTGCCACCGCGTGAAGATATTTCAACTTTTAATATAGATGAGATTCAATGGAGATTCACTTGTAAAGCGAGAACACAAGTTTATTGCCCCATCTCGTTCGCATCTTTATATGCGGCATGCGTACGTGTACTCGAGTTAAGCGTCTTCGCCAAAGTCCGTCGCTTCTGACTCAACCCGAAAGTTGGCCAAGTTTTCCTTGGCTTAAAGGATATGTTGAACAACTCTCCAACGATAATATATTTACTCGCCTCCCGTAAGAGCTTCCGAGAGTTCTGTGTACAACCGTGAGTCATCTCATACACGTGCGTTTAGAGTCTCTGCGCGTACGACTCCTCGAGCATATTTCCCTCAATTTCGATTTCGTAGAGCCGAGAGAATGTAGTGAGAGGCAACGTCGTGCGTATAACTTGAATTGCAAAATTCGTAAGATCCATCTCGTGCTATAGGTATATATAGTTTTAATGTAAAAAGCGTGCGAATTGGAAATTAGCACATTGCTTCCTCATTATTTTGTATCTTGCTCAGCAAGATCTCCCTGTGAGTAAGTGGATTTTACAGTTTTAGCTTCCTTATAGAGAAGAGGCTTTTGCGAGTGAGATGAAGTAATTTAGGAAGTAATGTGAAAACATATCATTTGTAGGATAATTTTTTTCAATGTCGCCTAGACTATTAGGTCAAAACGTTATGGCCTTCAATTTGCGAATGTTTGAGGACGCAACATAATTTTTTCGAAAATTTCAAAATTTTGCTAAATTCGAAGCCCGTAAGGGATTCTTGCTAAATTTGATACCAAACGACTTTGTTCCCTTGACTGTAAGACTAAGAAGTTTTGACTCGATAGCCATTATGTTTTTGAAAGTTAAAGAAAGCAACATAATTTTTTCGAAAATTTCAAAATTTTGCTAAATTTGAAGTCTGTAAAGGATTTTTGCCAAATTTGATACCAAACGACATTGTCCCCTTGACTATAAGACTAAGAAGTTTCGACTCGATAGCCTTAAATTTGCGAAAGTTAGAGGACGCAACATAATTTTTTCGAAAGTTTGAAAATTTTGCTAAATTTGAACCCCGGAAGGGATTCTTGCTAAATTTGATACCGTACGACTTTATCCCCTCGACTATGAGACTGAGAAAATTTGACTCGATAGCCTTAAATTTGCGAAAGAGGACGCAACATAATTTTTTTCGAAAATTTCAAAATTTTGCTAAATTTAAAGTCTGTAAGGGATTCTTGCCAAATTTGATACCAAACGACTTTGCCCCCTCGACTATAAGACTAAGAAGTTTTGACTCGATAGGCCCTAAGTTTTCGAAAGTTAAAGGACTGTTTTTGTAAAAAATTTTGGACTCGATAGCTTATTCAAATTTACGAAAGTTACACACAATCTTTTCTAAATGTGTATCTCGACGTCTCAAAACATTTTGAACGTATTGCCATGAAAATCTCGAAATGTTCGCTTTCCCATAATGAAGCAAAATCGAAACCGTCAGTCGCATCTACGGCGCGAAAGACGAATTCATTCAATGTGAATTTTCCTTTTCTCTTTTTAATTACATAATATTTTTAATGATAAGAAATTATGATGAAGAAACAAGGTATATTTTTCATTACGAGTGAAATTTTTTTTTCACATAAATCATCAAAAATTTATCATAAATTCCTTGAGACATGCGAATATAACTCTCGGTGTCATGTTCCGGTTAAAAATTCGATCCCTTCTCCAAATTGGATCGCGATGACCTTTTTCCCGAGATTCACGAGTTTGCGTAATCGAATATGAATTTTCCAATGAGAGCTCGCCCACGTGTGTGCGATCCGAAAAAAAGAAAAACGTGCGGCGATCAGACGTTCGCGATCATCGTGAAGATCGATGGTAGACATTTTACGATGTTTCGCATACTATTTTTACCCCCCCCCCCCCTTACTCTATGCTCATACACGTGGCTATCCACAAACATATGCACAGACACGATGGACCCCCATGGTGTCACGTTTCCGATCTACTCTCGTGTACACACACGAATGGACACTTGATCCTCGTTATGCTCCTCTGTTAACTTGCACAGAGCCGCGTGTGATTCGACGTAACACGAAATCGTACCATCGACAAAAAACGAAATTCGATTTATTAAATTCCTCCTTGAAATTTATATCCCACAATTGTACTTAACAAATTGAGCTTTCCGTCCAGAGATTCGTCTATATTATGTTCGTAATCAGGAAATTTTTTTGCCTCCTTATATAGTTACGAATATAAGAAGGTAAATTCGAAATTATCTAATAACAATACAATCACGGATAATTGGTATCAGAAAGTAAGGATTCCCATTGGTGACAATATAGTTTTATGAAAATATTGGTTTTTGCGAATTTTATAAATTATTTCGAGCAATCTCTCATCGTAATGGCTTTTAGTCATCTCATTTGGGATACCTTTCGCGAGATATCACTGGAGAATATGAACGCTCCTGTTGTACAATTAATCGACTGTCAATCGTATATTATAGAAGACTCGAGTCGACTCGACTAAAAGGGACAGTACAGAGAAAACTATAAGAGTTATATATAATAGCGGATTCTGGCTCGATTAACACTTTTAGGAAAACACGAATCCACAGATGTTCCCAAAGTGATCGCGCGCACACGAGAGCTACGAATGTGTGTTCACATTTATTATTGACTATGCGTCGAAATAACGGGGTGGGGGTTTATACGATATCGTGTGACAAGGCCGAGTGTGCTGACGACTACGTCGAATCGATAAGTTACCCGCTTCTCCTAACCTTTCTGTGCCGTATATATATATATATATATACATGGTTTGCGTGCAAGTGTTCATGTCCTATATATATAGGTCTCACGGTCCCTATCACTTGAAAATCGACTGATTTTTCACCAATTAATTCGATTTCGCCTCTCACGTTTATGATCGAGCAACGACTCAAGTGTCTAAAGAAATGGTGCTTCAATCATTGAATTATCTATAGCTGTGGACATTGTGTGCAATTAGTCGATGTAAAAGTTTTCTTGGAAGGGTCAAGATATTTTCGATGAAGGAAAATTTCCCCTCAAAGTCCACACTGATGGCTAACGACTCGATCGTTTGATAGCGTTGAACTTTCTGTATAGCTGGACATTGAGGACATAAGATAAAACTAGGATCAAATCCAACAGCATGTTTTCCAATATTTTTATACACCCCCCCCCCTCCCCAAAGAACAATCCAAAAAGGTTGGCCCAACTCTAATTTTCAGTAGCTCTGGTTTGAGTTCGAGGACGATCGAATCATCCGTTTAGATAATTGATAATCGTCACTGTTCGATAAGCGTTGTTCACTATATACTGGTCAAGTCGAATTGACGTGTATTTTAAGCTCAGAATTGCGTCGGAGCATCTTTCCAGAAATAAAATTGAAGCTCCTCCGTGAACCAAGGCCAATATATAACTAAGCAAATTCTCATTCAATTAATACAAACAGCATCAATTTTACGAAAAAAAAAATCTACATAGTCCGCAAACTCAATGATATTTGAGAAGCTTTGCCAGGAAAGTCGTTGAAAGAAAAAAAATAAATTTCAAACCAAACGCTCCACAGTTTTACAAATGAATAGCGAGTGTCCCAATTCCCTCAAATCCCCGTTTGTTCGTCCGGTCGAAGGTTAAAGAGAAGATCCACAACTTATACCCGCACACATACACACACACACGTATAGATACAATATGTAATACATATCGACTGCCAGTATATAAATGCAATGTCGATCGTGCCTTTTGAATTGCCATACACGAGGTCCGTGCTCAAGTGAGGAGTCAAATACGTGAGACGAAATCTTTGGGGATCTTTATCGCGAGGATATATATATATATATCGAGATTTCGAGTGTGTCGCGTGAGAGAGAGAGAGAGAGAGAGAGAGAGAGGTCTAAGCCGCTTTTCTCAGCCACCCGCAAACCTCTCGTAGATTTCCTCGTGATCTTCACTCGCATTCTTTCTTTTCATAAAGTTGACCCACTCGCTTGTCGTTCAAGACCGCGTGGGCCTGGGCCATTGTCATTCTCGCTCTTCCTCATTTCTTTACGGATTTTTTCTTATTCGCGGAATCATTCGATACAATATTGTCTCTCTCTCTCTCTCTCTCTCTCTCTCTCTCTCTCTCTCTCTCTCTCTCTCTCTTTCTCCTCTTCTATATGAGAGTAAAAAGCTCTTTTTGCCGCCCCATGCGTCGCCATGACAACATTTTTCCGCAACGTCCGCGGCCTGATTCGTGACGTCACGCAAGCGTCGACATTCTCGTCGCCGCACCGGCTCTATTTCCTCATCCTTTTCCCTTGCACCCCTTAACCGCAATTCACTCCGGAGCTTTCGCCAGCGTAACGGACCTGCGCTCTCTATTCTCACCCCCCCCCCTTCCCCCGCCCCTCAACTCCTACCATCATATTGTGCGCTATAAGCCCAGCAGAGGCAGCACTGTAGGTTATATGTTATAGCTTTTGCCATTGCCAACCCAACCCGCAAGATTGGGGGGTCGCTCGACGGTGGCGCCGCTGACGTTCTCGCACTCCCTTTTCTTCCCTTTCGTCCCCCTTGCCGCCTACGCCAACAATCCCCTTTCCCCGGAGTTTCTCGCCACCAAGATGGCCGCGCTGGTATCGCGGTTAATGCAGGTTAGAAAACAGCGGTTTTTTTTTTTTTTCGTTCTTTTTGTTCGTTTCATTCCTTCGCGTCACGCTTTGCTCTGCACAGTCCATATCAGGACTGAGAGCCGATACTCTCATTTTTTTTTTTTTACTCAAAAGCAATATTTTTTTTTTTTTTTAATGCTTCAGAGGTTCAGGCTTATCGAGGCTGAATTCTTGTTGCGAATGTGTATGCTTATTCAAAGATTGGTACATCGGCATTTTTCGAGCTTCAATCGTCATTGCTCGTTGTGACAAAGGGGAACGTTCGATTGACCTATCCGAGTCACATTTCCAATCGGATATAGTTAAAGACCGGCTTGAACGCTTATAGAAATCTCCCGTTGGATATGACGAAATGAATATTTATACTTATCGTTATCATATTGTTGCTTGAGTCAAACGAGATTTAATCAGCCCAAATGAATCGTCGAGCCATTTGGTAATAACTTATAAAATATTACTTGGCTCACGTAGATTTTCGTGACAATAATCAAATATATATATATATACTTCGCTATATCCAACGAAAGATTTTTTTAACGTTAAAGAAATTCTCTTCTCAGTGACAGTATGGCGAGACCATCTGCGCTCAATTGGAATGAAAATTTGTAGCCGGTCCCGGGGGGGGGCTATTTGAGTATACCGGTCAATGAATATATCTATCCCAATATAGCGGAAACGCTTTTGTTTATTCGTCATTTTGTTTCTCGTTACGCGTTGTAATTTTATCAGATTGCAAAGAATAAGAAAATCGCCTATCGCACTCATTCCTCAATTTTTTCCATAAAGTACAAAAAAAAAAAAAAGACACAATTTTCCCTTCAATAATTTCGAGAGAGACGATCATCCATTATGAATGAACAATTGAAGTAGAAAGCTACGTAATTTTATGTATTTTTTTTTTTTTTTTTCCTTTTTTTTACAATATTTGTTGATAATTATATTGTCGCTGTATGATTTTCACTACCCAGCATATCCGTGCTAACTTAATCTTCATTGATCGTTGTATTCCACTTGGGAGTTTCTTTCGGAATCTTTGTGTGCTGAAATTCGCATCAACAAAGGGGAAGGCTTATAGCGAAGGTCGACGAATACTCGAACGGAGTAGGCCACAAGTTTGGGTCACTTATTGTTCTTGTTCTTCAACCGGATATGAAAATCCGCGGTATCCAAAGCTCCAGACACCCTTTAAATCCTTCTGGCTTACCGATTCAACTCTTTCTCCCTCTTTTAACCCTTCTCCTTGATCCGTCGACATTATACGATTGTGGTACGTTTATGCTGCGCTAAGACGATCGATTGCCCTGAAGCTCGACTTGAATGTAGACCTCCTGCCACCCTTCTCGAGCTTTGGGGTCGCTGACGGTGGCGTCCGAGTTTCAACATTTATATATATATATATATATATATATATATATATATATATATATATATATATATATATATATATATATATAAAATATGTACATATGTACGTTGAAACTCGAATGTTCTCTCTAGAGAAAGATCGCATGCTCTCGACTGTCTGAACGATAAAGAAAAGTATTTGAAAATACTCGTTCGATACATCTTTATGTAAAATAAATAAATTAAAAAAAAATGGCTGTTCAAATAAATTTTAAAAAATACTTCTACTTGATTTTTCGACGAAATCATTGGGAGTAATTCGAAGAAAAAAAAAAAAAATATTAAAAGTCATTGACGACTGACCTCAATAAAATATTGCCCAGTGATTTTTCATTGTATTTATCGTATGTAAAATAGTAGGATCGATAAATAATGTTTTATTCCAGAGTACGGCGTTCCTTCGCCTTTTTATATTCTCCTCTTTCCACGTTTTATTCGCCTTTTACATTTCCAAAAATAGCAGGATTGATATGTTTTTGCTTAACAAATTTGTGACAATCTTTTCGGGCTTTGTTGCGAATCAGTGGCAATGGAGGCTCAATATCGTACATATAAATTTGACTAAATTCCTTTTTTTTTTTTGCGGGAAACGAGGATAAGAGATAATCAATTGAATAGCAAATATTATTAGTTAGCAAATAAGATTTTCAAAAATCCGTTTCAATTATTTTTTTCTTCTCTCGGATACCTTATTTGTTTTCTTCAAATCCCTTTTCTCATTGATCAATAAGGAGTAAGTACCGGGGTTACTTGAATTTGAGAGTACGTAGGTTCTCATAAAATGTTCAAAAAAATCGAATACAAATTTTAATAGCTCGTTCCAAACAGATAAAAATTAAAAAAACGAAATACATCGTGAAGAAATAATATTTCATTTAAATAGTAATAATGCTAAAAATTTGTTAATAAAATTCGACAAAATTTTGGCTAATCACTGTGAAAATTCCTTTTTTCTGTCTTAAAAATTCTAATCCTGATTTTTTTTTTTAATTGACACGATTCTTCTTTATAATTCGTCTTGATTGATGATACGACGATCGTTGAAAAAAATTGGATTTCTCCACGAAACGAAATATCATTCCTGAACTCAATTTTTCGATCTTCAGACAGTTTTTTTGTTTCAAGTAATTTTTCGTAATATCTATTGACCTCGTAGTAAATAATTTATCCGAAAAAAAAAAAATTTTGTATACAGAATTAGATTAAGAAAAAAAAATGTAGGACTTTCTCTCGATATTTTAGCTATGTCATGGGTCATGAATCTTTAACAAATGGAGAAATGTCATTAGGAGCTCATACAACTTGTGTGTGATTGACGTCGTATCGTATCGAGGGAGGGTGAAAGTGAGACAGGGAAATAATCTACGAGACACGTAGATAAAGACTTATGAAAAAATTATTCACTATAGGAGTATAATTATTCCGGATCGTTGTTAATTTTTCGAAAAAAAAGTGGGAAAAAAATTAAAGAATAAAATTAACAAATATCTTTTCACCGATCCATGGTACGTTAATTTTTTTTTTTTTTTTTTTGATGCAACTCTAAAATTATTGGGACGCAGGACAAAAAAACGACATTTATTTGAAATTATTTCGGAGTAAAAAAATAATTCTCATATAATTTTCTCCTAATGATTGTTTCATGCATAATTATGAAACATTTTTGCATGCATGACAATTTTTGTTTATCAAACGAGAATTGTTCTTTCCATGAAAGATTTTTCTTTGCCTCCAACGAGGCAAACGAAAGTCAAAAAGCCTTCGGTCACTGTAGAATGGATAATTTCTTACGCTGTGAAACAGATCGATGGGAAAAAGGTCTGACGTAATTTTAAGGATTATTCGTTGGGTGTAATGGCAAATTTTATAGCCGTCAAGATCCTCGAGGAATTTTTTCATGTTAGTAAGTCTCTGGGGATGCAAAATTCAAGGTTTTTTTTCTCAGCGGGGTTCAGTATGCGGATGTATATTAGACGTATCTCATCTCTCTCTCTCTCTCTCTTTCTTTTGTCTACAACCCCAACTCTGAATTGTCGCCGGAACGACCCAGATTGTAGAGTCGAAGGAAGTATAGAGTGGGTAAACTCATCCACCGTTTCTTGTGTACTATTCATCCCCGCAAGAAGAAAATAAAAGGAGCTTTAGGGTCGGAATAGCTGTCCTGAAGGTTGTACCGGCGCCTGTACATTCGTTTTCAAAAAGTAAAACGTCAAAAAAAAAAAATATATGTATATATCCCCAATTTATTTTCCAAAGTAAACTACTCCGCTGATCCATCAATTCAGTCTTTGACAGTCGAAAAATTGTATAACCAGTTACATTCGATTAAAAAGGGAAGTTTAGTCAAAAATTTTCCTAGATTTAAATAGCACTGAAAAAAAAAATAGACGAAAAAATGAACTTGTAGGCAATTGGAAAAAAAAAACGAATTTACAATTGAGAGGATACTTATCTCTAGAAAAATGTTTCCCTATCCGCGTTAAAAATCTGAAAAAAAATTCACGCATGTAGTGTTTTACACTGGAAAACAGATCGACATTAGATCGATGATGAACCATTCCAGAGATAAAAAAATCTTTTGGTCCACAAAAATTTTAATTCATCAAAAATCTAACGCTTGTTTTTTCTAAACTGTTTTTTTTTTTTTTAATATTCGAGAAATCGTCTATTTTCCACGACAGAAATTATGAAATTTTTCTATATTTTTATGGAGGATATGTGATTGACATTTTTTTTCGACCGTATAAAGGTCGAAAGGTCGAAAGGTCTGCTTACGTTTTTTCCAATGCTTCCCCAGTTCGAGTGTGACACAGAGCAATATGCAGCTCGGGAGATAATATTTGTATATATTCAGATGAAATTCTATGAAATTTATATTTATATTTATTTTATAATATTTTATCAAAATTTATGAAACCCTGTGAAATTATATCAAAGTTACATTATATCAGATTTTCGTATTTAGAGAGTTTTATAAAGTTTTATAATTTTATGTAATTTCGTCGGGTCTGATTCGTGATATATAATGTCGTAGAATTTTATCTGACCGTATAAAAAGATTTTTTCCCGGGAGGAGTCGACTGTAATTGAATATTAACAGTTTTATGTTTCCGAATAAATCAATAAGTTAAATCGTTGCAGCCCGGTGACGTCATTCGACTCATTGCTAAAATTTTGATCTCGACTTATAATTTATAACGCATGCTAAATATATGTATAGCATACTTGGGCAAGTTTGTGTAAGAGAGAATTTTTATTTTATTTTTCATTTTTATTTCAATTTTATTTTTCATTTTATCGATTAGCTCTCACATAAATCAACATAGAACCTTGAAAATTTACGTAAGGGTTAAAAAAAAACAGTTTAGAAAAAACAAGCGTTAGATTTTTGATGAATCGAAATTTTTGTACCAAAAATATTTTTATCTCTGGAATGGTACTTGGTTTATCATCGATCCGATGCGGATCAGTTTTCTCGTGTAAAACAGTACATGCGAGAATTTTTTCAGATTTTTACCACGTATAGGGGAAAAAAAAAATTTCCCTTAACACGGAAAAGGGTGAATAATCATTAAACAATATAGAGATGCCTCGGTCTATTGTTATTGTACAAATTTTCATTTTTCATACAGTTCGTTCTATCTGACGAAAGATTCTGTAATTATACCGAAGCATATGTTGAATGAAAAATTGATAAATGATTATTCAACAATCCGAATCAATAAAATCGTAAAGTATATTTCGAAAAGTGCACAATGATCGACGAAACAAAAATTCGACGATTGGCACAGATTTTTCAGTGGAAAAACAAGATACAAATAAAAAATGTTTGGAAATTTTTTAATTCGTATTTAATTATCTTTTTCATAGTAAAATTAACGCAACATTTAACTTCAATTACTCATTGTTAATCCTTCCACACTTTTGTAAAAAAGCAAAAGAAAAAAACCCAATTTTTTCACCAATTTTTCAAGTGCAGCAACAACAAAATTGCCTACTTTTTGATGATGACTGTACGTCCCTTTAAATCCAGTCCCATAGCCTCCGTGAAACATCCTTTTCCAATTTGCGCGACGAGAAAATCCCTGCCGGCCGTGAAATTAATTAAGATCGAAGAGGATTTTTCGCCTCCATTTATCGAATATTTCCGTAAAAAAAAACTTCATTTTTTTTTCACGACAGTAAATTTCTGTCGCAGTTGATCATCTGTGATATTCTGACGTACATTTTTACGAATTTTTACCCCGATATACCTTCGAATTCGCGATATATACGATTGCTAGATCACATTTGCACGTGGGCACGGGGAAAGTGCGTAAGAACTCGTGCTAATACGGTCAATTCTTTGCAACAGAGAGCCGATGAAAAATGTTGTCCATTCACATCAGTGATTAAATGCGTCGGTCAGCCTCATGGCTGAGCGGTCACCCATCCGAGTAATGGACTCAAAGATCGTTGCTTGAAATGAGAGACTTGTTCGAGTAATAATTTACGATAAATGCTCAACGAAGGGTCGGATATATTTTATTTTATTTTATTTTTCCAAATATTCGACCTCGAGATTATCATAGCCTCGATGTAAAATATTTTCGTATTCCGGAACGGACGAAAACATCGTGACGCCCCCATTTTTTTTTTTTTTTTTCATTCGAACAAAGGAATGTAAAATTGCGTCGCCTTTCAGACGCAAGTAAATAAATAAATAAATACATACATACGCGTATAATGGAGTATCGTTGAGATGAGTTAAGGGAAGAGAAAAATATAGAGCTCTGAAGTGAACGAGAAAATTCTTGTGGGTATACGAGCACTGAGTATTGATCTTTTTTTTCTTCTACCAACAAACCATGTGTGTGTATGTGTGTGTGTGTCTTTACTCTCTTTGGCAAAAATTCTTCGAGACCCTCTCATACACTCGTGGTCCGGATATTTATGTCTGGGAATATATATATAAATATTAGCTATGATAAATAGACCATAATATTTTTCCATAAAAAGCTTTTTTTCTAATTCAAATTATACGAAATTTTTCTGAGCCTCTTTCATGATTTTTTTTTTTTTAATTCAAGTAAGTAGCATTTTTTTAATATATAAATGTTTCCTTATAAATATTGTCGTACGGCATAATTTTTTAAATCAAAATTCTTATAGTTTTTGCAACACTCTGTCGCCCTGTTTATCCTCACTGTCACTCTTACTCGCTCGACTTTTTTTTTATCCTGCTCTCTCGTTTTGGTTCACGTGGTCTCTGCAATTTTACGTTACACACAGAGAGAGAAAAAGAGAGAGAGAGAGAGAGAGAGAGAGAGAGAGAGAGAGAGAGAGAGAGAGAGAGAGAGAGAGATCTGTCGTACTGACATACATCAGGGAGCGCTCCGGTGCACGCAATGCGGCACATGAACGTCCTTTCCCATAGAACACCAACAAAAAAACAAAGCGGTGTTTCAAAGGGAGACGAAAAAAAAAAATTTCTTAATTACTCGTTTGACATTAAAATGAGAATCTCTTTCATCACCGAATCCTGCAATGAGGAAGCTTACGCCACAATTTAACAATAAAAAATAATTAAAACAAAAATGATTACACGACATTCTCTTATAAATCACTGAATTATAAAAAAAAAAGGTTCACTCGCGAATTCCTTTAGGGTTCATTCAGTAGGCAGTATATTGTCAGTAAATATTCGACAGTCGGGTAAAGTTCGTGACATTAAATTATTTCAAAGTCAATGCGGTAAACGAGAAATTTAATGAAATAAGTTTTATTTTTATCATAATTTTCTTAAAAAGAAAATACTTTAGCGTCGAAAATGACTTTTCGACGTTAAAATCAGTAATGAAGTATGAGAAATTGTGAATTAAATATTTCATATCTGAATATTTAATGTTACTATTCCGAGGCTTTTCCAGCGATATTTTCTCATGCTCTGGGAGTAGCAATAGTATAATATATTATTGAAATATGTATATATACATATATGTAGGAGATGAGGCGCGTCTGCTTCGTCCCTGGCATGTTCTACTGCCGGAACATATTAAATATTCACTACTGGCGTACCGAACGCACACACATTTCTCACTGGCTCTCTGGCCTCTTGGCTCCGGTGCATATGGTCGCAATCACGACCGCGCTACCTCATCGTTATTGCTGCATCGTACCCTCTATCCACAAGACAAATCCATAAGATAAATGCCGGTGGGATAAGTGAAATTGTCGAAATGAATTTTTTTTTCATCCAAGATTGAGTTTGCTAAAAAAATCTGCAGGCCTCATTTATTCATAATAATATTGAAAATCGCGGGAGAGAATTGGAAAAAAATGGAAAATTTGTTGGTATCAATGCTGTCTGGATTTGATGGAAAAATGAAAGCTTAATTTTCGACTATACTTAACTTTTTTCTATCTGTATCTTGATTCAAATTTTTTTTTTTAAATTCTCAATTCATGCAGTGATTTTTTTCGACAAATTTTGTTTATGCTGTTCAGGAAATATTTAAAGTGATCGAGAGATACAAATATATATTATATATATTTTGTTTATAATATTCCGTGAGACTTCGATCGAGTGAACTTTGTCAGATTAGTTTATCAGTGGAAGATTTCTGATCGAATGTCCTTGTCACTTGAGTAGAAAAAAAATTCGTCCTTAGGTGTACGCGTGAAAGTGATTGATTTTCGTTGTTTCCGGCCACCAGAGGGGTAGAAAAAAAAACAAACAAACAAAATTTCGACTTTGACCGAATTTTCGATCTTATCCTGGAGCAAATTGATCCCCTCATTTACGAATATAAAAATTTTTGTAATCCAAATCTTGATGTCAAGCTTATGCAGTTGCATTTTTTTGTTGCAGTTGAAATTTTTTCAGCCAAATAGATTTTGCTGGGCAGAAAAAAATTAATGAAATATGAAATTTATTCAAGGCTAGTTGATATTTGTTATAGTGAAATTTACAGAGTTTGCCAATTGGATAAATATATTTTAATTCGATACATTATTAAATTGTTATTTTAATTCATTTAATTAAAGTAAATTTTGTTCCGTTAAACTAAATCCATTTTTCTTCGCGTTAAATTCGTTGATATTTATTCTACCGTATATCGTTTGCTCTCTCAATTCGCGATTGCTCTCCCATGTCTTTTGAGAGAGCTCACGATAATCCTGGATCTAAGAGAAAAAAAAAAAATCTTTCACGTCTCCTCAGTCTTTGGGAATCGTTCGATTGAGTAAAATTTGGTCCCCTTTTTTATACGAGTAAATATCCTAGATCCCTATTTATAGAAATATTGTTACCAATCTACTTAATCTTCAATCGTAAACGTTGAAAATAAAAATTTAGAATTTTTTAAAATAATTAAGGCGCAGTGATAATTGGTCGCTGGTACTGTGAGCACATTACTCACAAGGGGTCCTCCTGTAGTCTCCCCTCCCACCATTAAAAAAAAAAAAGTAATTCGAAATAACAAACACCTCTAGTAAAAGCAATGCAAATCAATTAGAGAAAAAATTTTTACCAAAATAATTATGAAAAATTGCATGTAAAAATTAACGTTGCAAGTTTCAATCGATAATTCGATATAAATATTATTTTTCAGCATTGAAAAATATTATTTGATAATCGTTTATTGGAAAATTTGATTTTTTGGAAAATAATTTTTTTTACCTCGATCATATGATGAGTCTTATAGTCAGATGGGAGGGGAACATATTCGTACATTTCAGAGGCCTCTATATCGAGTGTTGTCTGTGTGGAGTTATATTATCAGTGTGCACGATGACCTAACTACATTTAGAACTCGATCGATCTATATTATATAGATATATGTATATGACAAAAGGCGCTATAGCGATGTACAGAATTAAAGAGCTCCGGAGGGTTCACGTGCTTCTCAAACGATGACTAGGCCTTTCGACCCTCTGACCCGAACAGAAATATCTATACGAACCAAAACCTCTCATTGATATGCACACGCTTTTACCCTTCCTGAACTGTCAGCTGATTCATCAGGTAAATTGTACATTAGGGTTGCCCAATTAATTATTTATTTTTTTTCTCCTTCCCCTGGGAATCTCTTAAATGCAAATAAAGAAAAAAAAAAAAAACAAAAATCATCCTCGAGGTCGAAAAATATTTTTCAACCTCGATACTTTTCAATACTAATTATATCGAGGTTTTTCATTACATTTTTTTATCAAAATATTGATCACGAAAAATATTAACAATTGGTCGGTTTGCACTTGTTGGAGTGGAATATTTGAGTTTTTGGCCTTTTTTTCGAAACGTTGACAAATTGTGGGCAAAAAATCGACCGATAGACCAGTATGGATCGTAAAATGTGCAATTCCCCTACAATTTTCAATATTTTCAATTGACATTTTGATTTGATACTCGATTGTGCATTTTGAAAAGTAATTCGAAAAAAAATATTTGCAAAAAAAAATTAAGTCTCTGTTTCGAAGTTCTACAATTTTTCACTTTGTCCTCAAAAATAAAAAAAAAAACCCAAAAACCATTTTTTCTTTATTTTCATTAAAATTTTATCAATTTCTCCTTTTTTTTTTTGGCTCTCCGAGTTTAATTCCACCAGTTTTTTAAAATAATTTAATCGACCAGGAATTTTCCGATGAATTTGACTAAAATTCCGAAAATAATTGTACGAAAAATTGTCGTTGACGATTGTTCATTTTAGGAATTATTATTATTATTATTATTATTTTCACAGACATCACTCTGAATAAAATAGATTTTTTTTTTTTCGTTTTTTCTTTCTTTTATTACTATACGTGACAAGTTCTGTATAACCCCAAAAGGTGTTTGGCAGAGCAACGAATTCTCAATGAAACAGGGACGCGTCCTATTTTTATGCCCTATTTTTCTCTCTCTCTCTCTCTCTCTCTCACCCTCGTGCAAAAAAAAACCTCACGTGAGAGTGTAATGTGACGAGAGAGAGAGAGATAGATAAAGAGAAAGAGAAAGAGAGAGAGAGAGAGAGAGAGAGAGAGAACACGTCTATACACATCTCTATACACGTCTGTGTATAAAGCTCGCGCAATTAATCACAGTTGTAGGAAGAAAAGCAACGACTTCGTTGGTGATTTGATGAGGGGAAACTGGGTGTTTATACATGTATTCGAGGGTCAAATTTACATTCGTTTCAACGACGAGGGTCGGATGAAGATAATAGCTGCGAGGCATAAAGCCCACGAAAAATTGTCGATTTTTTTTTTAACCTCAGCTGGGAGTTTAACGATCGAACAGTATATTATCTCGTATAGTCTTATCGTACGTTATTATTATTATAACCTTGATTTTTTTTGTTATTAAGTTAATTCAAAGTTTCTGTATATTTTTGGCAAAAACTTGGCAGGATTGTTTTCAAAATTTGAAAAATATCGATCGTAGTTTCTTTTTCACAAAAATCAACAAATTCAATTATTTCGGAGCAGATGAGAATTCGAATTTGACCCATCATCGATTTCATTGATTTTCTCATTGATTTTCCATGACGAAACTCGCTCGTGCGATGATTCGAGGCCACATCGTCGTGATGAAAAAAATAAAAAAAAATTAATAAATAATATTTATAATCTGGAGAATAAAATAATTCTCTGAGTTATTGATTTTTTTCCCCCTACTTTAATTGAACAAGGCTCCATAAATATTTTCCATGTTAATAAATATAACGATGAAATTGAAGTAAAATATATATATATATATAAATTTAAAATAAATTTACGCTTTACGAAGCTCGACTAAATCGTCGTTGTACTATCGCATTGACTGTTGCAGTCAGTGAGAGAAAAAACGACACGAAGAGAGCGGACTATGATAATTCCAATAGCAGATTAAGTACACTCGCCGCTTCATGTATACGTAAGTATATTAAAGAAAAAAAAAAAAAAAAAAAAGAAAAAACAAGTAAACGGAATAAATTCAACAATGCTGGAAGAAAAACAATTTTTTTACAACAGCGAGTTTCCATCCGCAAACGAGGATGGAAACCAGTCGATTGCCGGTCCTCGTTTGCGGATGGAAACTCGCTGTTTTCGCTCTGCTGTTGTAAAAAAAAAAAAAAATAGTATTTTCACCTCGGAGAAAACGGTCGTTTGCGCCTCGTATGAAGTTGAGAACACCTCGGCTTGGCCTCGGTGCTCAACTTCATACTCGGACTGCAAACGATCGTTTTCTCGCTCGGTAAACAATATACTATTATAAGCTTTAGTTTTATCATTAGAGCCCGTCTCCAACGAAAAAAAAAAACAAAATCCTTCAGTCAATTTCATCTCCAGGATTAGTTCATCTTCTGGGTGAAATAAAAAAAAATAATAAATTCCTTCGTCAATTTTAATGTTATTGTTAGTTCTTCTTGGAGAATAACGAGAGATGTTTGACGATGATTTAATCTGAAAAAAAAGCTAGCCAGAGACCCTGAAGTTTGATTGCAAATATGGCCTCTCAGGTCGGACATGAAAAATCTTGGTTCACGTTGGACTGGTCCCAACATACCACTACGCACTGCCGCAGCGCGTTCGTTACTGGTCGCAGCGATTATTTCACCAAAGATACATTACGGTAGACCCAAGCATAACATCAAGAGTTACTATAGCAAGAGCGACGAGAGGTGCTCCACCGACAACAATAACAATAATAATATTATAATAATAATAAATAATAATAATAATATTATTGATAACGAGAAGGGCGTGGAAACGAAGCAGGCCGTGAAAGCGAGAAGCAGGAGGAGTAGCAGTAAAAACAGCAAAAAAAATCGCATCATCATAGAAAAAATTAATAGAAAAAACGTGGTTAAGCAGCTGCATTTATCCGTCCGATCCTACAAAACTTCTCTTTACACAAAAATAACAAGAGCCATCGCCACGGCAAACGTAATCAGGAAGCATAACACGAGAATATCACGAAATCATCAGACGCTGAAGAAGCTTATCAATAACGTTGAAACTATCTCTATTTGCTTATTATCGCTTCGTAATCTGCGCCATCAGCAATCGAACTGCTGCTCATCGCCTCGAACACCTAGACGTCATTTCAGGAAGTGTTAGCACCTACCGTAAGGTAAATATAATTTCTTTTTTTTTTCTTCTTTTCTTTTCTTTGTACATCATTAAAGGGGAAGAGACTCCAGGCTGGCTCTCGATGTCATATGTGGCGATATATCTTCGAAAAAAATATTCCGCGACTGTCAAAAAATATCCCATAACGAAATATTCGGTGAAATTTTTTATTTTTATTTTTATTTTCACGTCTCATTGAAATATGTCAGCGATATATTTTCAGAATTGCGACCGTTAACCGTACGGTCACTTCAATGTTACTGTTCTTTTACTCAACTATTACTCTGCTGTGACTCTACTGCTCTCACTGTATTGTTACTCTACTCTGAATTTACTGTTACTTCACTGTTACTTCCCTGTTACTATACTGCTACACTTTACTATTACTTCACTGTCACTTATAATTAGTGTACGGCTGATGTACTTTTAATGTACTATTACTTTACTCATTACTGTACCGCGTTACGCTATACTGTTACTATACTGTTACTTTACAGTCATTGTACTGTTGTACAGTGACGGTAAAGTAACCGTACAATAATGGGTAGAGTAATCGTACATTAAAAGTGTACTGTAACTGTACTGTTATGCGACTTTTACTTTAGCGTTACTTTTCTGTCACTTTGCTATTACTGAACTCTCACTGCACTGCCATGCTGTCGCGGTATTTTTACTCTACTATTACTGTACTGGCCCTTAACTGTTACTTACAACTCACAATTACCGTACGGTTTCCGTACTTTCATTGCACTATTATTATAACATTAATGTACAGTAATTGTAAGTTGTAAGTACCAGTAAAGGGCCAGTATAGTAACAGTAACGTAACAGTAGAGTAAAAATACCGTGACAGCATGGTACCAGTGCAGTAGCAGTGCAGTTAATGGTAAAGTAACGGAAAAGTAACGCTACAGTAAAAGTGGCACAATAGTACAGTGACAGTAGAGTACTATTACTCTGCTATTATTGTACTGTTACTGTGTACTGTTACTGCACTGGCTACTGTTACTTTACTGTCATTGTATCGTTGTACCAGTGACAGTAAAGTAAGAGTACAATAATGGTAGAGTAATACTACATGAAAAGTATTCTACTGGGACTGTACTATTATGCTACTTTTACTGTAGCATTACTTTTCCGTTACTTTACTATTCACTGAACTGTTACTGCACTGGTACCGTGTTGTCACGGTATTTTTACTTCACTGTTTCGTTACTGTTACTTTACTGGTACTTACAACTCACAATTACCGTACGGTTTCCGTACTTTCATTGTACTATTACTATAACATTAATGTAAAGTAATTGTAAGTTGTAAGTACCAGTAAAGGGCCAGTATAGTAACAGTAACGTAACAGTAGAGTAATAATACCGTGACAGCATGGTACCAGTGCAGTAGCAGTGCAGGGAATGGTAAAGTAACGGAAAAGTAACGCCACAGTAAAAGTAGCATAATAGTACAGTGACAGTAGAGTACTTTTAATGTACTATTACTCTGCTATTATTTTACTGTTACTGTGTACTGTTACTGCACTGTCTACTGTTACTTTACTGTCATTGTACTGTTGTACCAGTGACAGTAAAGTAACAGTACAATAATGGTAGAGTAATACTACATGAGAAGTATTCTACTGGGACTGTACTATTATGCTACTTTTACGGTAGCATTAATTTTCCGTTACTTTACTATTCACTGAACTGTTACCGCACTGGTGCCATGTTGTCACGGTATTTTTACTTCACTGTTTCATTACTGTTACTGTTACTATACTGTTACTTACAACTCACAATTACTGTACGCTTTCCGTACTTTCATTGTACTATTACTATAACATTAATGTACAGTAATTGTAAGTTTTAAGTACCAGTAAAGGGCCAGTATAGTAACAGTAACGTAACAGGAGAGTAAAAATACCGTGACGGCATGGTACCAGTGCAGTAGCAGTCAGTGATTGGTAAAGTAACGGAAAAGTAGCGCTACAGTAAAAGTAGCATAATAGTACAGTAACAGTAGAGTACTATTACTCTGCTATTATTGTACTGTTACTGTGTACTGTTACTGCACTGGCTACTGTTACTTTACTGGCACTGTTGTATCAGTGACAGTAAAGTAACAGTACAATAATGGTAGAGTAATACTACATGAAAAGTATTGTACTGGGACTGTACTATGATACTAACTTTTACTGTAGCATTACTTTTCCGTTACTTTACTATTCACTGAACTGTTACCGCACTGGTACCATGTTGTCACGGTATTTTTACTTCACTGTTTTGTTACTGTTACTGTTACTGTTACTTTACTGGTACTTACAACTCACAATTACTGTACGGTTTCTGTACTTTCATTGTACCATTACTATATCATTATTGTACTGTTACGATATTGTTATCTTTACTGTCATTGTACGATACATTGTACGATACATTGCACGATACTGTTACTTTACTGTCATTGTACTGTTGTACCAGTGACAGTAAAGTAACAGTACAATAATGGTAGAGTAATGCTACATGAAAAGTATTCTACTGGGACTGTACTATGATGCTAACTTTTACTGTAGCATTACTTTTCCGTTACTTTACTATTCACTGAACTGTTACCACACTGGTACCATGTTGTCACGGTATTTTTACTCCGCTGTTTTGTTACTATTACTGTTACTTTACTGTTACTTACAACTCACAATTACTGTACGGTTTCTGTACTTTCATCGTACCATTACTATATTATTATTGTACTGTTACGATATTGTCACTGTGTACTGTTACTTACTCTTACTGAACTGTTAATTTATTGTTACTTTCCTGTTACCCTACTGTCACTATACTTTTACTTTACTGTCACGGTACTGTTACTCTCCTATTACTATACTGTGACATTACTATCGCTTCACTTTTACTTACAATTACTGTGCGGTTGCTATACTTTTAATGTACCATTACTCTACTAATTATTTTACTGTTACGCTACTGTTACTTTACCGTCACTATACTGTTATAAAGTGACGGTAAAATAACAGTAGCTTATCAGTACAATAATGGTAGAACTATAGTACATTAAAAGTACTCTACTGTTACCGTACTGTTATGTGTTATGCTACTTTTACTCCTATCGTATACTTACTATACTATTATTTTATTATAATTTAACCATTTTGTCTTAATTCGTCAGATTTTTCGCTTGTACTCATTTGATTCCACGTTTCTGTAGACGGCAAAAAGCGTCTTTTCCGTGTCTTCTCATTTTATCACGTGCTATTTTTTCGTGACTCTGTTTTTCAGGAATTTAAATCTCCTCAAACATAATTACATTATTGCAGATTTTTTTTTTACATATTTCATTGAATTTTGGGAAACAACATTTGTCTTTGGTTTATTATTTTTTTTTTTCAACTATAATCGGTTTACAGGAAGGTGCCTTTGACGTGTGCAGCCTAGACAATGTCCGAAGATTCTGACTCCATATCAGAAGAACGAAGCTTGTTCCGTCCGTTCACGCGGGATTCCCTGGCTGCGATCGAGGCTCGCATCGCCGAAGAGCTCGCAAAACAAAAAGAGCTCGAAGCTAAGAGGGCCCAAGGCGAGGTAAGATATATTACATTTTTTTTTTTAATTTTACTTGTTTTCCAATTATCCCTTCATTCGATATTTTCCACGTTCGTTGTTCATAACACAAATTCAAAACAGTCGCGAGGGAATTTACAAAAAAAAAAGACCCTCGCACGCGACACGACAAAATTATTCTCATAATAATTTTACGTAATTCTCGCTGGGGGTTGAGAATCAATCGAGCTTTTACCTCGACGAGCAATCTCTAATCTCTTCTATACATACACGCGGGACATTCTTCGTCAAGCAGGTCAACTTTTTTTTGCCATCGAAATCTTCGATATTTTCCACTTATTTTTCAATTTTTTTTTTTTTTTTCAAGTGTTTTTCAGTCCAATTATAATAAGCATGAAACGGCAAAAGATTATATAGAAACAAAAAATTACTATTAGATTGAAACTCAATATTTTACTCCAACTTTTCGACTAATTGAATTTTTTACTCCAAAATTTCAATCAGGGGCTAGGCAATTTTTATTTATTTATTTTTTTACAGTCGAATCCCAGGAATCTATAAAATTATTGATAATTTTTTTTTTCTTTTGATTTCGAACAATTGAAAAAATTCATTTTTCACTCCGCTTGATATAAAAAGATGGGGGGAAAAAAATGACGTTCCGAGAAACATAACACATGAAACTGGCAAAGTATGGCAAAATATCGAGGTCGCGGAAAAAAAAAAAAAAAAACGTCGCCAACTCCAACCGGGAATGTCTCACGTGTACTTTTAACGTTGCAGAGACACTGTATGCGTATATGTATATATAAAAATTTTAAATTCTCGTGGGACAATAACGCGAGGTCACTGCAGCAGGATAAACTATAAGCATTTTTTTTTTTTTTTTCTTATACAGAGTGGTGTGGTAATTTTAATATTTACTTGTGTGTGTTTGTGTGTTGTGTGTTTGCGTTAATATTTCGTTGTCGTGTGGTCTCGTCGAGCCTTCGCTACAGGTTACGCGCCAATAGCCCACTTTCATCAACTCGATTTATCGATCCGACCAACTTTTTTTTTCCAGGTTAACTCCCAACGTTCTGGCAAATAATTTATAAAAAAAAAAAAAAAAAAAAAAAATAATCAATATTTTTATTTACCGGTAAAACAATTTTTTCGAAAAAAAAAAAAAAAAAAAAAAAAAAGGAAAGGTAACAGCGGTACAGTGAGATTTTTCGGAAAATTCGTTGTCCATAAATTGTGTCAGCACGTATTATTCCGATTTTCGATAGAGTCAAAATTTTTTTGTATTTTTAATTCTGACCAGTCAAACAAAAATATATTTATTTTACGAAATTTCAGAGTAGAATTTACATTTTTTCCAAAAAGCAATAATATTTACAAATAAATTTGCTTCTAAACGAATGAAAAAAATTTTTACAGTTCTATTGAAAAAGAAAAACAAAAAAGTGCCACTGTATGGCCCTGGTTTTCCCTAAAATGTGCTCTGTCATTTGATATTCCCCGATTTCGATACTCGATGCAGGGAAAAAGGGGGGGGGGGGGGGAAATACATTTATGTCGAAAAAAAAAACATTTCAATAGGAAAAATCCGATATTGCTGCGATATATATTTTCCAGTGTGTATAAAAGCGTTGGACATTCGATAAATATTCGCTTCGCGAGCCTATACATGCAGCGCTGACGATCATTTGAGCGCTGAAAATCTTCTGTTTTTGTTTTTTCAAATTTTATTTTTATTTTTTTTCCTCGAATATGGTTGCAGCCCGATGCAAATACCGCATCGAGTATTTTCTGCCTCGTACTGTGCGCAATCGTCTCGAATTATTATTTTTTTTTTTTTTCTTTCTCGTAGTTGAAAATTTCATTTTTATGGGGGAAAAAAAAAAAATGTTTATTCGACTCAGTGTGGAGTTATTGAAAATTTTGAGATAAAACGCATGACTCGAGGTGCTTGAACGCGTGAAAAAGTCCCGTCATCGATTAGAGACCATTGAATCACGTAGTCTGTTTAAGGCAAAAAAAAAAAAACAAAAAAATAACAAATTTATTCGTGTCGTCGTGTGTGAATAACTAAGCCTGCTCTTTACTTGTACTACTCGTACGACTTACTGGACAGTCAATATACAGCGTAATTTTATTTTGATGCTTTTTTTTTTTTGGAGCAAAAATTAAAGGTTATTTGGTACGAAAAATGTTGGCTTTTCGGAAATATAGACAAACTAAAGAATGTAGATGGAAAATATATTTTTCAGGTAACCAAACATTTTTTTTTTGTACCAACTATACTTTTTGATTTTTATATTTTCCAATACATATGGGGTGCTTGAGGTAAAAAAACACATTTATTTTTCAAAAATTTGTCCTCTATCGAAAAATTCGAGCTTTAAAAATTTCGAAAAAAAAAAAACACATTTATTTTCGTCATTTTTTTTAAATTAAATTCGAAATCTCACGAAATTCTCATCTGACCAATACTTTTCTGTTCAAATGTTCAAATTTTTATTCATCACATATTTATCACTTATCCTCAATCTCGATTCGTAAACTCTAATTTTTATATTTTTACATGACTTTTCATTTATTCTCTCATTTTCGTTCACCAGAGATCCGATATTTGGTGTATAAAAGTGACGAAAAGTTGAAACAAAATAATCTTAATCTGTACAAGAAAATATAACAAGTATTTTTATAGCAAAAAATTTATTTTACAAGATCGTTGGATTTTTAGATTTTTTTTTCACTCCACAGAACCTTTCAACCACCCCACGTATGGTTGATTCAATGAATTTTTCTTTTCTTTGAGTCTACTTACTACATATGTATACTGTCACTGTTACTACTGCTGCTGTTTCTTCTGAAGAATCTATTTAGAACTAAATTGAAAAACAAAAAAAAAACCTCCCTTCGTCATCGTATCATCATTGATTCGCTGCTGTCCCAGTGTTGAGTGTCTTGCTTGACTTATAATTATTATTATTAATTATCACTGTTATCGTCATAAATATTTTTTAGCATAGCCTTACAGAGAAAACAAAACGAAAAAAGAAAAAAAAAAACAATTAATTGTGTATATTATTATTACTATGTGAAGGGATATATATTATATTAATATATATTATATTGATATATATATCGAGGGCTTAGGACCAGAAAGGCGTAACCCACAAAAAACGGACTATACTGCCATAAGGGCGTATCCCCAACTTTAACACGGAAGTTCCATAAGAGCAAAATTAATCAGCCTACAGCCAGAAGGGCGTAAGCCCACACTACAATACTGCCAGAAAGGCGTAAGCCACGAAAAATAAAAAAAAAGTGGCTTACGCCCGTCTGGCAGATCATTCATCATTTTTTACCGGATTTAAATCGCCTAATTACAGCCAGACGGGCGTAACCCTCTTTTTTTTATTTTTCGTGGCTTACGCCTTTCTGGCGGATAACCGGTCAATTTTTTCTGAATTTCCATCGTCTACTTACTGCCAGAAGGGCGTTACCCAAAAAAAATTGAAAACGTGATGTGTGTGTGTGTGTGTGTAAAATTTTCAAAATTTTCAAATTTTTCAAAATTTTTAAATTTTAAAATTTTTCAAAATTTAAAAATTTTTCAAAATTTAAAAATTTTTCAAAATTTTCAAATTTTTCAAAATTTTCAAATTTTTCAAAATTTTCAAATTTTTCAAAATTTTCAAATTTTTCAAAATTTTCAAATATATCGAAATTTTCAAATTTTTCAAAATTTTCCAAAACTATTCAACATTTTCAAAATTTTCAAAAATATTTGAAATTTAAAAAATTTTTTTAAATTTTCAAAGGTTTCAAAATTTTTAGAGGTTTTAAAAATATTCACCATATTCAAAATTTTTAAAAATTTTGAAACCTTTGAAAATTTTGAAAATTTTGAAAAATTTGAAAATATTGAAAATTTTGAAAATTTTGAAAAATTTGAAAATATTAAAAGTTTGAAAAATTTGAAATTAAAAAAAAAAATTTTTATTTTGAAAAATTTTTAAATTTCGAGTATTAACTATAGCAACGACTAAATATGCGCATGCAACCATTTTGAAAATGGTATATTTCGTTTTTGTTTATATTTCGCATTAAAAAATATTAGCAAATAGCGAATAGTTTCCTGACCAGCAACTACCGAGTTTTTCTGACCAGCAACTCGTCAGCCTGCCAAGACTGGCACTGAACAGATTTGCGTTACACACCTAGTCTGGAACTCGACAGTTTACTGGCCATCAACTGGCCAGAAAGATGGAAAACTGGCCAGCATCTTAAACACATCAAGTTTTCAATTTTTTTGGGGTAACGCCCTTCTGGCAGTAAGTAGACGATCGAAATTCGGAAAAAATTGACCGGTTATCCGCCAGAAAGGCGTAAGCCACGAAAAATAAAAAAAAGAGGGTTACGCCCGTCTGGCTGTAATCAGGCGATTTAAATCCGGGAAAAAATGATGAATGATCTGCCAGACGGGCGTAAGCCACTTTTTTTATTTTTCGTGGCTTACGCCTTTCTGGCAGTATTGTAGTGGGCTTACGCCCTTCTGGCTGTAGGCTGATTAATTTTGCTCTTATGGAACTTCCGTGTTAATGTTGGGGATACGCCCTTATGGCAGTAAGGTAATGAAAAGTCGAAAAACAGTGGGTTACGCCCTTTTGGTCCTAAGCCCTCGATATATAAATATATATTCGCGAGCTCTATGTATGTAATGCAGTGTCATACATTTATGCTGTGCCTGATGTCTCTATCTCGTATAAACGTGACCCTCTCTTTCTCATATGTACAAACGTATTGCTATCGTATTGAATTATTTGCAACAAAAATCATACTTGTTTTTTTCAGTTCTCCTCATTCTTCGAATTTTCATCAAGAGGCAATTATCTCTCTCTCTCGTTATCTTTGTCGTTTATTTTTTCATCTTTTTCTTTCATCCCCTTAAAAATTAGTCTTTTTTTTTTCTCACTGTCCAACAATTCTTCATTCTCTCTAAACGTTTTTCTTTTTTTTTACATCTTCTCCCCCTTGAGTAAATATACCAATCGTGTATACTTGTAATCTTTTTTTTTTAATCAACTTTTTAATCTTTCTCTCTCTCTCTCTCTCTCTCTCTCTCTCTCTCTCTCTCTCCTTTTTTCCCAACGACGACGATCAAATGAATTTTCGTTCTATCGCTATCTCTGTATTGGTCTGGTATGTTGTGTGTAACTATTTTTCCTCATTGTGCAATTACAGGGAGGTTATGGACGGAAGAAAAAGAAAAAAGAAGTAAGATGTTGTATCATGCTAAGTAATACCAGCTATAATCACATTTAAAAAAAAATGAAAAATTAAAATTCTTATTATAATTTATTTCGATCACTCGATTTTTTTTTAATTTCTCATTTTTCACAGCATCTGAAGAATATTTATAATTTTGACGCACTGCGATTTATCAATATTTCTCGTCAAAGGGCGATCGAAGAATAGTCAAAGATTCAAAATTGGAAAAAAAAAAAAAAATCTAAAACTTTTCAAATCTTTTCAATTTATTAAAAATGCTCCAAAAACGATACATTGCAGTGTCGAAGCAACAGCTTCACAGCTTTTCATACTAAAAAAAAACTCACTTACACCGAAACACACACACTTACACCAAAACTCATAAAAAAAAAAAAATACACATCATTTTATTTCATTCAGCTGGTTATAAAAAAAAAACCACACACACACACACACACACACATTGCTCGTGCTTTGGCTTTGATAAGCTCTTCTCTAAATATTTTCGCAACATGAAATTATATTTGCCTGAATTGTAAAAAAAAAAAAAAAAAAATATCGTCGATTTATCTCGACGGATTTCCCGAACGAACCTCACCCTGATTGATGTATCAACAATATGCATATATATATTCATATATATATATGTTAATATAGCGAGGTAATATTACGAGGAGAGTATACTGACGCAGCATTAAAATGAAGCTTTCAAATTTTTAGCTAATTGCATTTAAATGTTTAACACGAAATAGCATGATTGTTTATTATTTTTTCGCTAATTAGAATTTTTTTTTCTTAAACTGCCCATACATACATGCATAGAATTGGCATCGATTAATCGATGAGACAATAAGCAGCGAATGTCGCCGCGATACACACACGCTACTTATAAATTAATAATAAAAAAAAAAAAAAACACCCACACGAAATATACAGAAATATATATCGATAGATTTATTTGTGTATATACAAATATTCTACTTAGAGGATAGTCTGCACGCACCCAATGGTCCCAAAAAAAGACCGAATTAAAAAAAAAAAAAAAAAAAAAACGGTGCACACTAATTAGTTCTAGATTATATTGATAGTCGTGAGTAATTAATTAGTTAGAATTTTAGATGAAACGATAGAAATTATACCAAGCCCCCCCATTGCATCGTGCTCCAAATTATTATTATCGTCCAAAATAGTTTTTTTTTTCTACTATAATCAGTCTATCATTACTGTAATTACCAAAAATTTCCGTAATAACGAGCCTATCGTCGAATTCGCGCGAAACACTATTGGATCAACGATACAATTGGATTATCGGATTTTATATTTTATTTTTACATTTCTTTCAGCACAAGCGAATCAAAATTTATCATTATTCGACAATATCAAAATTATTTCAGAAGATTTCGTCATGAAAATCTCCCCGTTTGACGTCGTCGCGTATATTTACGATTTGAAAATTGTGGAAAATACAAAAAAAAAGAAAATTTTGGTTTTATTCATGTGAAAAAAAAAAAAAATTGTAAAAATAATGAAAATATTCAAACAAAGTTCAAGCAAGAAACAAAACGAAAAAAAAAAATTAAAATTACTCGAAATTTTTTACGCAGATGATGTATGCGACGAGAGATTTTTACTCCAAGACGTCATATGTACAAATATGTACATTGTACATACCATTAATGATTACGTAATTGCTTGGAAAAAAAAAAGAAAAACAAAAATATTTTACCAAAACGTTTATTCTCACGTTTTGGGTAATAACCACCCGGAGATAATCCTCGAATTATCGCTCTCGAGAGTCTCCCAAAACGCGTATCATAATTCGTGAAACGTTGAACAATCATTTCGTAATTCGAATAATTATCTTCTCGGATAAAATTATCCATATTGCGAGAGAATTCGAGAAAAAAAAAAAATACCAATTATAGCGGCATTTTTAGTCTGTCTATAAAAAAAAAGAAAAAAAAAAATCGAATTTCCATTTCGTTATATTAATCTCGACAATGGGGGGGATTTTTCTTTCCGAAGACCCGCTATGACGACGAAGACGAGGATGAGGGTCCACAGCCCGATCCGATGTTCGAGCAAGGAGCTCCCATTCCGGTCCGACTGCACAACGAATTTCCACCTGAGCTGGCCTCCACACCCCTCGAGGATATCGATACTTTCTACCACAATCAAACGGTAATTTATCCCACAATGTTATTTATTGGAGATTTTTTTTTTTTTAAATTTTTATTCGACATGGCACATTTCATTCAACAAATATACAAAAAAAAAAAAAAAAAAAAAAAAACAAATAGTTCATGCTTTTAAAGATACGTATAAAATATTTGAGCAATGGAAAGGGTACAGAGTAGATATTGTACGATGACACTATATAGGTATGTGGATAGAACAACACCGATTTATCCATGGAAAAGAGAATTGGAAGAGCCTAGCATGAAATATTTGACGAGAAAAAGAGCGTTGAGTTACATTAGAGAGGTGATAAGAATGGAGGAGATGAGATAGCCAAAAATTTGCTTGTTGGAAGATATAAGAGCGATCACAAACGGTGAACCGTAAAAATGGGGGAAGAATTTAGTTAAAGTTCCAAAAGATATGGAAATAGAAGACATGATAACGATGATGAGGGAACGAAGAGATGTGGAAAGAATAGACGAAAAGAATGAAAGAGAAGCTAGAAAACTTAAAAAAAAGGAAATTCTAAAGGGAAAAAATAAGAAAATCGTCGTATAATGCCATGTAAAAATACATTATTGAGAAGGATGATATGCCTTGAAAATTCTGAAGAGGGGCTGAATGGAAGGGACAAAGAAATTTAGGCAAAGTTAAGATGTGGCCAACGGAAGGAATGGCGGAAAAGAAAGGAGAGAAGGATTGGAAGCGCAGGATATATGTAAAGGACAAGATGAGACGATGGAGCATTGGTTGATATGTGAAAAACGGTAGAGAGTCAGTAACGGAGAAAAAAAGAAAAAAAAATGCAGAGTAGTGGATGGAAGGAATTGTGGAGTGGGCAATAAAGGGAGAAATTATAAATATGCTGTGTGGAAAAATACAAAAAGGGATGTGTGATTATTATAGGGAAATAGAGGAGGTTTGTAAAAAAATGAGCAAGGAAGATGAAAAAGAGATGGAGTAGAGGAATAAATGAAGATTAATAGATAAAGGTTTGATGGCACGATGTGCATTTTAAGGATATATAGTTCGAAAATAAATAAAGGATTATATATGCTGTATTACGTTATATTATTTTGTAAACAAACTTGACAAAGTTATGCAAATAAAACACAACTATTGATTGATATATATGAGTAATGGAGTAGAAGAAAAAAAATTAATTTTTATAAAAATATAATTTTTTAATCCTTTCAGTCCATTTTCGTATTCAGTACATTTTTCTACTCAATATTTTGGCTTGAAATTTTTCATTTGGGGGGTTTTTGGGGTCGCTGATCACGAATTTGAAGCCAAAATTTCATAATTCCTAAATCCAAGATAGCGGATCCCAATATGGCGGATGAACAATTGTATGAAATGAATAAACTTTTATAAGCCGGGGCGGAACTTGTTATTTTGGGTAAAGCAGAAAAAAAACAAAAAAGTAGAAAAAACAAACAAAAAGTAGAAAAAAAAACAAACATAAAAGTAGAAAAAGAAAAAACAAGTTCCACCCTGGCTAATCAAAGTTTTGTAATTTCTTACGATCGTTCATCCGCCATCTTGGATTTAAGAATTATAAAATTCTAGCTTTAAATTCGTGATCAGCGACCCCAAAAACCCTCGAGTATCCATTTTTAGTCAAATTGGTTTAATATTAGAGCTCTGAAGTAATTTGTATACAAATTATCTCAAACCGTCCCACTGTAACTGAAAGAGTTAATCGTCACATTATTATTATTATTGTTAAGTGTCCATTTTTGGTAATTTTCTTTGACTGTGTAGATATATACATATATATATTTATTTGGTTGTTTTTTTTTATTCAAAATTTTGTATAAACGTATTTATGGATAATTTTAATTTTTGTCCAGACATTCGTGGTCATCAGCAAGGGGAAAGACATATACAGATTCTCTGCGACGGATGCATTATGGATCCTCGATCCATTCAATCCAATACGACGTGTGGCGATCTATATTTTGGTTCATCAACTCTTTTCTGTGTTCATCATCACCACTATTTTGGTTAACTGCATACTCATGATCATGCCCACCACGCCCACCATCGAATCCACCGAGTAAGTATATATATATATATATATATATATATCATGGATGATAAATCTGCACGATCGAGATCTCGTCTCGATCATTGAAAATTTTGCTCGTAAAAATTCAATTACGAATCGACGAAAAAAAAAAAAAAAAAAGAAGAATAAAAGCAAAATATGCTTCGATTCGAAAAAGAGATCAATTTTCAAATTCGAGAACGTAAATTTGAATTAAAAAAAAATAAATACTCAAATATATTTGCAACGTCGAGTTTCAAAAAGAACGATTGGGAAAATTTAAGATTTAAAATTACGAGTAATGTAACGAAGAAAAAAACAATTGCTTGGAAAAACAAAACAAAAAAAACGAGTCAACTGGCTCGATTTATTCGTCAGGAATTTATAATCTAGATTTCAAGTAACATTCTACGTGTTTATAGATGATACAGTACATAAAGTAGCACTGTGTGATCAATTATATTCTGTTGGTAAGTTTGTAATAATTTTGCTTAGATGGAATAGATGACACTAGAGGAAAAAAAAAAAAAAAAAAAAAAAAATTGTGCTATCGTGCCAACTTTTCGTGAATAGGACCGAACGAGGCAAGCTCTCTCGCCAATGAGACACCGATCAAAGTCCGGCGAAATCGAGTACGGAAGTTTGAAAAAAATTTTGAGCAAAAAAAAACACAAATAAAACACAAATAGAAAAAAAAAAAACGAGAATGACGACAACGATGGTGGATCTAATTCGAAGAAAGTCTATACAGGATTCAGAAAAAAAAAATTTATAACGATCAACTAAACTAATTTAAAAAAAAATAATTTTTTTTTCTCAACCAATCGCCTAAAAAATGTTTACGATTGTATTTTTTTTTTCCAATTCATTATTTTCCTGTAAATTGATCGTTGTATATTTTTTTTTTCTACCCCATACAGACTTTTTAAAAAAAATATATTTTCTTGCCTACGAAAATACGTACGAATTATAGTACTCGGATTAATCGTTCGCAAAGCTTCCTCAATGTTGGTACTATTCACGTCGAGTTGAACTTTTAATCGTTATAGTTTTGTGTATCGTTGTTGGAAGAAAAAAAAAAGAAAAAAAAAAAAAACATTGATATATTAGCATTTTGTCTGTATTTACGATGGAATTTACAGTGGAGAGAGACAAACAGAAGGAGAAAAAAAAAATACACACACATAGCCAGAAAAAAAAAACAATAATGTATAAGGGTTTAACAGAGTTTATGTGGCGTAATTTTCTTTTTTTGTTTTTTTTTTGTTTTCGTAATATAAAGCTGAATGGTTTATTTGTGGTTTCAGAGTGATATTTACGGGCATCTACACATTTGAGTCCGCCGTTAAGGTGATGGCGAGGGGTTTCATTCTGCAGCCTTTTACCTATCTTAGAGATGCATGGAATTGGCTCGACTTCGTAGTTATAGCTTTAGCGTGAGTAGTTAAATTATATTTAATTTTCATTATTAATGACGATGATTATTCGATTCAACGTGAGACGAAAAATTTTTTTTTTTTTTTTTTTTTCTCGATCTTCTATTCTCATAACCCCTCGAACTTCTGACAAATCACTGTGTGCGTGTGACAACGATCGATAAAGTACGACCATTATTCTGTTTTCTACGACTCGACGAGATTGTCGTTGAAAGTGGAAATTTTTTTTTCTTTTTTTTTTTTTTTTTTTCAGTCCTCGAATGTGAAAGGTTGAATCGTGAGTTTGCGAATGAGCGAGTGCGAGTAAAATTTTACGTGAATGTATGCGTTTGTGCGTAATTTAAAAACGCGAAAAATTACGCGTTTTTCTTAGTAAAAAAAAAAAAAAAAAAAAAAAAAAAAAACAAAAAACACCATCAAACCTGATAATGCAGGAAACAACGTCTGCACGAAGAATTCAAACGTAATCAACGCAAATCTTGTTTTTTTTTTTTTTTTTTTTTTTCTTCACCGTTACACGTTGATCATATTTGAATCCTTTATTGATCAACGATCGAATGGTATCTTCTTCTTCTTCTTCTTCTTCATTTTTTTTTTGTATTTGTAATTGTAATAATATACCCGTCGTCGAATTTGCATGAGCAGTTAGGAAGAGGATTCGGTAAATCGATCGATTTATCGTTTCGCATGTGAGCCTCGAAAGTTATAACGTTGTTTCTTTCATTACCAAAAAGGAAAAAAAAAATGGGCCTTTTCCGATGATATAGAAATTTCAAATAGATCCCAAAAACCGTCGTATCGATTATTCTCACGTTAATTAAAAAAAAAAAATAATAAAAACAGGTAGATGAAGAAGAAAAAAAACTTAGACGTAATGAAATTTAGGCTGTCATAAAAAAAAAAAAAAAAAAAAAAAAAACACGTAGCGACACACAGATGAGACCCCTATCGATCATCACGAAAATCACACGTAACACAGAAAACGAATTTCGTAGAAATTTTATTATCGTAACATTGTCATAGATCGTAGGAACGAACGAAACAAAGCGAAAAAAAGCTAGCGCACACAAAGTATAATGCGGAGGAAAAGAAAAAAAAAAAAAACCATCATCAACCAAAACGTACGACAATTTTTCATCGTAAAACGTATTAAAATTGAATTAGCGACAAATTATTCATCATTTATATGATATAAAATAGATTTATTATCTCGTATTTGTCACGTAGATTAGTCAATTGCGTAAAATTTTGTTTCATAGCCAAATATATTTATTACATATTACATATATATGTATAATTGCTATAATTGAGAAGAACGAAAAAAAAAAAAAAAAAAACTTAGATAATTCATTGATGATTGTTTGATCGATATATTATATAATACATGTTAAAGACATAAATCTATATCATGCATGATCGATATAGACACAGAGTTTATTACCTATGATGTTCTAAGAGAGAAAAAAAAAAACAAAAAAAAAAAAAAAGACAGGAACAAAAAGTCAAGAACTGAAGATAGAAAGGAAAAAAAGGAAAAAAAAAAAAACAAAAAATTGTAAAGGACAAAGAAAACAAAGTGAAATCCGGTATATCATGGGTAGTAGCAGTAAGTAATGTCTATTGATTGACAATTTTTCATATTTCCTGTATCATTTCGTAACGTTACTTTGATTTTATTTTATTTAAAAAAATTTTTTTTTTTTCAATTTTTATACAACGTTTATTTTATTTCATTTTATTTTATTTTATTTTTGTATCACTGTAATGTTTGTGTGACATTCGGGTGTATTGCAGTTATGTGACGATGGGCATAGATCTAGGCAACCTTGCCGCTCTCAGGACATTTCGAGTCCTTCGAGCCTTGAAGACTGTCGCTATTGTACCAGGTATGCTTAGTAAATAGATTGGGTGGTTAGAGTGATTAAAAAAAAAAAAAAAAAAAAAAAAAAAAAACATTGCATAGCTATACTAGAAAAATTGTCACAAACATATTATGTTTTAAATAAATATATACACATATATACCGTAACATAATATAGTCTATCACGCAACTTGACGCTTAATTTTTTCTTTTGTTTCTCTTCTTCGGCTTGAGTGCATAGAAAAAGAAAAAAAAAAACAGAGAGACAAAAAAGAAAACATACGAAAAAGAAAGAGTTCCGGTCCCAAAATTTCATCGACCTCTCGGCGCAAGACTCGCATATATGATTGTATTTTCATTCTGTCCCGTTCTTCCAGGTCTCAAAACCATCGTCGGCGCTGTGATAGAGTCAGTAAAAAATCTCCGCGATGTGATAATCCTAACGATGTTCTCCCTTTCCGTGTTTGCGTTAATGGGACTTCAAATTTATATGGGAGTCCTGACGCAAAAGTGTATAAAAAACTTTCCGGAAGACGGCTCGTGGGGCAATCTCACCGCCGAAAGCTGGGAGCGTTTCGTCAGTAACGAAAGTGAGTAATTTCATTTTTTTTTTGTTTTTTTTTTTTTTTTTTTTTCTTTCGTCAGATTGAAAACGAGAAAACAGAAAAGTTGAGCCGGTGAACGGGGACGATGAATTTGTGAAATGTCGGACAGAAATGAGAAGAAAAACAAAAAAATAGGAAAAATAGAAGAAAAAAAATTAAGTTATCGTAAACGTTTTGATAAATTATTCAATCGAAAATCTTTGATTGCAGCGAATTGGTACGTCGATGATGCCGGAAACATGCCCTTGTGCGGAAACTCATCCGGAGCTGGGTAAATAATCTCACTGGGGGGGATATTCGACGTTAAAAATCATTATACGGGGAAAATAAAAATGATAACAAAAAAAAACTTGTTTTCAGTATGTGCGATCCTGGCTACACGTGTCTACAGGGATACGGCGATAATCCAAATTACGGGTACACGAGCTTCGACACATTCGGCTGGGCTTTTTTATCGGCGTTTCGTCTAATGACCCAGGATTATTGGGAAAATTTGTATCAATTGGTGCTAAGATCTGCCGGACCTTGGCACATGCTCTTCTTCATCGTCATCATATTTCTCGGCTCCTTCTATCTCGTTAATTTGATCCTCGCCATTGTCGCTATGTCGTACGATGAATTGCAAAAAAAAGCCGAGGAGGAAGAGGCAGCCGAGGAGGAAGCCATTAGGGTCAGTTTATGAATACGTTTATATATATATATATTTATATATCATTTGATTATTTTTAAATATTTACGTATCAACAAGTTAAATTATTTTGCCACTAAAATTTCGTTAATAAATTGTTTTGTAAGCTGAACTTGATCGATATTTGGTAAATATATAGAAATGAGGATTTACTGACGGTACAGTTATATGTACAAATTAAAATTAACCCTTTAACGGCTTGTGGGACACGCACGTCCCACCTACGTTGAAAAATCGTAACTTCCAGAAAAATAAACATATCGAAATTGTTAAGGTCGCATTTTGAGGATGAAGGGATGCATCTAATCACGAAAAATTCGGCGAACGCAAGGTTTGCACCCATTCAGTTTTACGTCCTGTGAATAAGTGCGAAAATTGCGAAAAAATGAGAAATAAGCATTAACTTTCAGGCAAAATATTTTTTACGGTCGCAATCTCAAGTATGCGCTTTGAAATAACATCGAAAATTTGTAACAAAAAGATCCGGACCAAATGCCACCCCTGACGGTAATGAAACATCGAAAACCACCCCTAGAAATGGTGATACGCCCAAAAATGCACTTCCATATTGATTTTCAGTTCATATATATTTTCGAAAACGCATGGAAAATGTGTATCAAGAACATTCGAATAAAAAACTACCCCTGACAGTAACAAAACATCAAAAACCGCCCTTAGCAGTGGCGATACGCCTGAAAATGCACTTTTATTGATGTTCAGTTGATATATATTTTTGAAAACACATGAAAAATTTGTAGCAAGAATATCCGAATGGAAAACTACCCCTAACGGTAACGAAACATCGAAAACCACCCCTAGAAATGGTGATACGCCCAAAAATGCACTTCCATATTGATTTTCAGTTCATATATATTTTCGAAAACGCATGGAAAATGTGTATCAAGAACATTCGAATCAAAAACTACCCCTGACAGTAACAAAACATCAAAAACCGCCCTTAGCAGTGGCGATACGCCTGAAAATGCACTTTTATTGATGTTCAGTTCGTACAAATTTTTGAAAACGCGTGAAAAATTTGTAGCAAGAATATCCGAATGGAAAACTACCCCTGACGGTAACGAAACATCGAAAACCACCCCTAGAAATGGTGATACGCCCAAAAATACACTTCCATATTGATTTTCAGTTCATATATATTTTTGAAAACGCATGGAAAATGTGTATCAAGAACATCTGAATCAAAAACTACCCCTGACAGTAACAAAACATCAAAAACTGCCCTTAGCAGTGGCGATACGTCTGAAAATGCACTTTTATTGATGTTCAGTTCGTACAAATTTTTGAAAACGCGTGAAAAATTTGTAGCAAGAAAATCTGAATCGAAAACTACCCCCAACAGTAACGAAACATCGAAAGATACCCCTAGAAGTTGTGAAAGAGGTGGTGCCCGTCCAATGTGTATCGACTCTTCAATTATTTCAGGGGCACGTTCCTGCATTGAGGGTGATATTTTATCAATTGAGGGGCAGTTCATAAGGGTTGAAATGATCCCTAAGTTCCTCAGAATATATTCACGTGTTTCAGGATACTCATATTCCGATTTGCATTAGAATGAAATAATAGGAAATGAGTAATAACGTTTTATGCGTTGCGTGTGAATTTTTCCCAGCTGAAGGGTTGTTCATAAGGGTTCGAATTATCCGTAAGTCCTTTGGAATATGCTCATGTGCTCTGGAACGCTCATATTTCGATTCAGATCAGGATAAAATAATGGAAAATGAGCTGATAACATTTTATCCATTGGGGGATGAATTTATCTCAATTGAGGGTTAGCTCATAAGGGTTGATTGATCCGTAAATTCTTCAGAATCCCACTAAGCGTTCTGGAGTGACATTTCCTCAATTTCTGACAGAAATAAACGATGGGAAATGAAATTAAGATGTTTTCAAGCGATTGGGGTGGTTTTTTTTTAATTTGGGGGTAGTTTCTGAGGGTAGAAAAATTCTGGAATAATTTTTTTTCCTCGCATTAGGTATTCGGGAATGCAGATTCACCATGTACCAACTTTGACAAACGCTCCAAAAAAAAACTCAGCTGTTAAAGGGTTAAAAACAATAAAAATAAAACATCGTTTCTACCGTATTTTTTTCTGCAAGATTACGTTATTTTTTTTATTTCCATATATATATATATATATATATATATATATTTATTAGGGTGTTCAAAAAAAAAATTCGATTTTCCAACGGATTTCCAATATATTATATATATATATATATATATATATATATATATATTTTTTTTTTTCAAATATTTTGCATACATACTTACTTTCCATGAAGTTATCACGAGCTATTTATATTTATATTTTCAATCATCTCGTGATGGAATATTAATTTTTGTTTGTTTTTTTTTTTTTATCGTTGGATCATCAGGAAGCCGAGGAGGCTGCATTGGCGAAAGAGAACAAGCTCGCGGCACAGGCAGTGGCTCGTGAGGCAGCAGCAGCTGCCAATGCAGCCGATCAGATCGTCAAATCACCCTCGGACTTCTCGTGTCACAGTTACGAGCTTTTCGTCGGTCAGGAAAAGGGCAACGATGACAACAACAAGGAACGCATGAGCATAAGATCCATTGAGTCGGTCAGCGAGCACAGAATAAAGCAGATAAACAACAATCACAGCAACGCTGCAAATAAAGTTCGAAAAGTCAGCGCTGTAAGTATATATATCGGTCGAAACGATTTTATTCGTTTTCTTTTTTTTTTTTTTTCCGTCCCGGTTTAACCTCTTTCCATTTTTTTTTCTCCCCACCAAATCGATGTATCTTTGCCAAGTGCCAGACTGAACTAACGCGGGAAAGGGAGAAAAAAATGAAAAAAAAAAAAAAAAAAAACGAGCATAGAAAATGAGATCCGGATAATTTTTGGAATAACGAAAGTTAACAATGTTACATATTGATTAAATGATGAATTATCCTCGCGGGAAATAAAGTGAGCTATTGGGGAATGAAAATTGGATCGCCGTCGTTGGTTATTCTTTGGAAAGAAAAAAAAAAAAACTAAACGAGAATCCAGTTCTTTGGAAATTGTCATAAATCTGAAAATTTATTTGCAATTAATTTGGAATTATTAGGAAATTTTAAACAGACGATCAATCGAATTTACAAAATTTCACGTAGCTCGAAATGCGTTGGTCGTAAGGTTCATAATTACCCCTCGGTTATTTTTTTTTGCCCAAAAAATAGACCGAAATTGATTACAAAAAAAAAAATATTAAACTTTCGGAAAAATAATGTCACACGAAAATTAATTGCTCGCAACAATTTTCTTTTTTGCTTAATATTCATACGATACAGCGAGAAGGAATTAAAAACCAAAACAGAGAATAATTGTTAGAATTTTGAATATTGTGAGCTGAAACTTGAATGTAAATCAAGCAATGGCAGATTTTCGATATCAATTTTACAAATCAACAAAAATCGAGCTCTCCCACATTTTCTTTTGTCCAGATCCATCTTATTCGGCTGTTAATTTAATGTCGAAAAAAAAAAAATGGACCTTCGCTGGAATTGATTATCGGATTTGCTTGTAAAAACATTTTTTTCTAAATTGTTTTAATTTACCACTCATTTGACTGGTGCCTATAGCTACGCCTTAATATTAAAATTATCAAAGCTTTGATCGAAATACTGGAAAATCATTTTCGTAATTTTTTTTCTAGTTTTCTATTACTCGTTTTTTTTTTTTGACACTTCATTGCACGTAAATTTCATTCAAGGCGCGACTCGCGTGCCCTGCCGATGTAAGAAAAAAAAAAAAAACGTGAATTATAATTATAACGAGGATAATGCATTATGGAATGTCGTATGCAAAATAAGTGTGTGACGATGAATTTATGCTTAATGAGAATGTCCTGTCGTGCATATATATATATACAAGTGGCCTTGAAATAATAATAATAATCATAATAATCACCTTTTAGAAATTCTTGAATATATTTGCTTTTGCAAATCTGCCTATATATATATATATATATATTTACATGATCCCCTATATATGTATATATATATATATCTCGATGTGTCCGGTAGATAGAGTTATATTTTCGTTGTTGTTATTGTTGTTGTTGTTGTCGATCGTAGAACAAAAATATTCACGATTTATCAAAACTCTTAAAGCTTTCAGCTCTTCTTAAATGCGCACGTTTCCCAATTTTTCTAATTTCAGTCTTTTCTCCTTTTGCTTTGCCTTTCTCTCGTCCGTAGGTATTCTCCCCGATAACGACAAAGACTTCTTGCAGGTGGTTTGTAATTTTCTCACGAACGTGCGTCCAATTTTTTTTTTTGGTTCACGTGCATTAAACGAGAATTTATGCGATTTATGAATAACAAAGTGTCAAATGAAATCGAATAAAAGATAGAAGAGCAAAGGAAGAAAATAGAAGAAAAAAAAAAAAAAAAAAAACGTAAACCAGAACAAAAATGATCTTGAAAGTCGTTTAATTCTGGTAAAATGAGAAAAGCTTCACTCGCCAATCAAAGGTCGTAAAGCAGGGACACAGCTAGAACGATATTTTATTAACATTCGTCGTTGAAGTCGAAAAGAATTCACGAAATTTTTTTAAATCGACCTCTTATCGCTTGCATGTACGGGAGACGATCTGCATACGAAGTCTACACTCGTAGGGGGAAAAAAAAAACGTAAAAAAAAAACAAATAGATATATTATTGCCTTCCATGTTTCAGTAAACTTGTAACGTATTGTATATTACTTATATACTATTATTATTCTTTGAGAGTATCCGTGCCATGAGCGATGTGTATCTCGAATTAAAAAAAGAAAAAATACAGTTGAGCTAATATATCTGAGGAATTCGACGCCGATTATACCAACTTTCGACTCTTGACCCTCTTGGAATTGGTTCCTTTTTTTTTTTTTCTTCACGTTATGTTTACAACTATATCAAAGCCAGCCAATTCGTTTATTTTTTTGACATCTATTTCTCGATCGATCGATTTTTCAAGAAGGCCCTCTTGATCATCAAAATCAATCAAATTTTATGATTGAAAAAAAAAAAAAAAAAAACTGCAAAAAAATTCTCAAAACTCTCCTGTGAAGAGTATCAACGTTTACCTGTCCCTGCGATGGTCAATTTATATTTTTTATATCTCATGCAAAATTTTTGAGAATTAAAGAAAAAAATAACTTTCGAAAACGCGTTTAAACGAACCGTTGAAGATCTACAAAAAAAAAAAATAAGTGCTTTTTTTTTATAGTCGGAGCAATAATAGGAAGAAAAGAAAAAATATTAACAACAGCTTCGAGGGTCAGGATTCAGATAATAGGTCAAGTTTTTTTGGTGGAATTTCTCGTATATCTTTGTATAGTACGTATCCTTTATGCACAGACAAAAATACACGAACGCGCATATAAACAAGAAAATGAAAACTTTGCGATGTATATGAAACTCTGTTATTATAAATGTGCTTCTGCAAGTACGTGTCTCCTTGGTGTCGAAAAAAAAAAATTAAATTACACGAAAAAAAAAAAAAAAACGTAATAGCTCTCACTTTACGACCGTTTGGTAGGAGATACCTTTTCTTGTTTCTTTTTCTTAAGGTCTCTCGCGCCCCTAACGGCCAGTTTACTAATGCCTACCGGGAAAGTCTGAGGAAGGTACGTGATTGGCTGCGTCAGCTCCAACTGTACGTAATTCTTAAATATAGGCAAAAAAAAAAAAAACGAAATATACGGAAAACATCAACGAAAATATTAAATCTCGTATCGAAGAGTGAAAAAAAAAAATCGTATAAATCATTGAACAAGTTTTTATTTTGTAGCTCGATAATGTGCGATAACGAGCAGGAAGGAACACAAAATTTTCACGTGGAAAATATATGTGCACAAGTGATTAATAGAAAGAAAAAAAAAAAAAAAAAACATCAATTCACACAGATCACAATCTCTCTTATCGTTTCGATAAAACATTTTCTGCTTTTTTTTTTCATTTATAAATGTCTTTGTCTACTTACGATTAATTTCGAGCGTTTGTTTCATAACGATTTACCCAATGAGAATCGAGAAAAGAATTTATTGTATTTTAAAGTGGCTGAATTTGGCGAAATGAAAGTCAAGTTATTATTTGAAATTAAAGAGAAAAAAAAAATTCACGAGACAAATAATATTGAATGAAATTACATGCAATATTTAAAAAAAAAAATATTTTTTGGCTCGAATGACAATTGGATAGTATGCTTGAGAACATTTTCGTCATCTATAAAATTCTATTTTATTGGATAATCGTTGTGCCTGTTCTCAATACAGCTGTCCAATACACGTGAAAAGATTTTCTCGTTTCCTGTTATATAATTTTTAGTTTTTTTAAATAAAAATAAACTTTGTCTTGAAAAAATTATATTTTCTTCTTTTATAAATAAAATATAATTATTTTTTAAATTCAAATACACCGATTATTTGATTTAAAAAAATGCAAATTATGAAAAAAAAAGCAGCCTCAAATATCTCAGTTTCGTTCTCTTCTCAGCTTACCTTAAATAAATTCTTTTCTCAATTCGGACTGATCACACGATTTTTCAATGTTCTTCCGAAATTCCACTCGTTTTAATTTTTCCATTTTCCCCTCCTAAAGACACGAATATTGTTAATACCAACAGAAAAAAAAAAAAAAAACAAAGAACAGACGCAGGATGGTCTCATTTTTTTTTTTCTCGTATTTTCGATTTCAAATATCTCAATGAAATTATAATGTGGAATAATGTTTTTTTTTTGTTTTTTATGATTTTTCAGGCAAGCCTTAGTCTACCCGGCTCGCCGTTTAATCTGAGAAGGGGCAGTCGTGGCAGTCATCAATTTACAATACGAAACGGACGTGGAAGATTCGTTGGTCCACCGGGTGGCGATAGAAAGCCCCTCGTACTGTCGACTTATCTCGATGCGCAGGAACATTTGCCGTATGCCGATGATTCGAACGCGGTAACTCCAATGTCCGAGGAAAATGGTACGATCGTCGTGCCGGTTTATTACGCGAGTCTTGGCTCGCGTCATTCCTCGTACACGTCGCACGCGTCGAGATTATCGTACACGTCGCACGCCGATTTGCTCGGCGGACTCGCTAATGCCGGAAAACCGATGACCAAGGAGAGCAAGCTCCGAAGTAGATCGGCAAGACCACCATCCGGAAATGGTCACATGACGGATTCAACGCAAAAACATCTTCACGTAATTTATAGCGTCAAATATTTTTTCTCTCTCTCTCTCTCTCTCTCTCTTTCTTTAAATAATTTTACGAGAAAATTCATTGATCAAGAACAAAATAATGATTTTTCGGTAAATATGATTCATTTAACGCGGTGATGGACAATTTTTTCAATAAATTTATTGTTTTTTCCGTGAAAATTGACAATTTTTTTTTTTTCATCAAAGTGGTAGGTCCTTGGACTTTGGAGCATCGATTGGAGAATTTTGTGAATTACAAGCCCATTGATCCTCCGAAATACATTTCTTGCTTTTATTTTAAGACTGCAAAGTTTCAAGATCACGTCGCGTCGACTTTTTCCGAAATAAATTTTTTTTTTTCAAATAGCCATTTTAGCATTGGATATTACAAAAAAAAAAAAACAGCTCGCCATAAGTTGAATTGAAAAACGAAACTACTTAAATATCGGTAAATTGGTCACATGACGGATTCAACGCAAAAACATCTTCACGTAATTTATAGCATCAAATATTTTTTTTCTCTCTCTTTCTTTAAATAATTTTACGAGAAAATTCATTGATCAAGAACAAAATAATGATTTTTCGGTAAATATGATTCATTTAACGCGGTGATGGATAATTTTTTCAATAAATTTATTGTTTTTTCCGTGAAAATTGACAATTTTTTTTTTTCATCAAAGTGCCAGGTCCTTGGACTTTGGAGCATCGATTGGAGAATTTTGTGAATTACAAGCCCATTGATCCTCCGAAATTCATTTCTTGCTTTTATTTTAAGACTGCAAAGTTTCAAGATCACGTCGCGTCGACTTTTTCCGAAATAAATTTTTTTTTTTCAAATAGCCATTTTAGCATTGGATATTACAAAAAAAAAACAGCTCGCCATAAGTTGAATTAAAAAACGAAACTACTTAAATATCGGTAAATTGGTCACATGACGGATTCAACGCAAAAACATCTTCACGTAATTTATAGCATCAAATATTTTTTTTCTCTCTCTTTCTTTAAATAATTTTACGAGAAAATTCATTGATCAAGAACAAAATAATGATTTTTCGGTAAATATGATTCATTTAACGCGGTGATGGACAATTTTTTCAATAAATTTATTGTTTTTTCCGTGAAAATTGACAATTTTTTTTTTTCATCAAAGTGCTAGGTCCTTGGACTTTGGAGCATCGATTGGAGAATTTTGTGAATTACAAGCCCATTGATCCTCCGAAACACTTTTCTTGCTTTTATTTTAAGACTGCAAAGTTTCAAGATCACGTTGCATCGACTTTTTTCGGAATAAATTTTGTTTTTCAAATAGCCGTTTTAGCATTGGATATTACGAAAAAAAAAAAAAAAAAACAGCTCGCCATAAGTTAAATTGAAAAACGAAACTACTTAAATATCGGTAAATTGATTCATTTGATAATCAAATTTTTTTTCGCGAAATTTTGAGCTTTCGATTGAAGGAAAAAAAAAAAAAAAATAGTTTCGTGGCATATTTGGTGAAGAAATTTCGAATTAATGGTCACAGCACAATTCGGTCAATTTGATGCGACCGATCAGCTGACTGTCCTGCCCGCTATGAGTTTTGCAGCAATTCATGCAAATTTCAAGTACTTTATCAATATCAAACTTTGCGCCCCCTATTATTTTTTTACGCGATGAAATTATATCGATTGTCAAAATCAATTGAGAAATACGATATATGTATTAAAAAAAAACAACCAAAATTTGTGAGTTCAGCCGAGGTGAAATGATTCAATCGAATGGTCAAATAAATGACGATAAATCGAAATTACTCTCAAAGAATAATTAATTCAAGCGCCAAAAGACATCCCCGCAGTTATTATAAATTCTTACAACTACTTTTACGTGTTATAAAATTTTATTTACACACATACACACATAAAAATGCAGATTTCTCAAAAAATTTTATTCCTCAAATACTCGATCGCATGACTCGTCCGTCGCAAGGACTACCTTAATCGCGCATAAAGCGTGCAACATGAGTCAATTTTTTAGCGAAAAAATGGTAAATTGGATAAATCGTTTTGCTCAAGTTAGAAAACGAAAAAAATTATAATCACAATTCGAGCTAATTATCATTAAATTAATTCAATTAATTCGCAGCTAATTCAATTTAATTGATTTTCTCCCAACGTATGAAACAAACTAATCGCAAATTTTTTTCTTTTTTTTTCTTCCATTAAATCTCAAGGATGCCGAAATGGAAGATCCGTTGGGTAAACCGAAGCAGCAGGACAACCCATTCATCGAGCCTTCTCAACAGCATGCTGTCGTCGATATGAAAGGTAGATGCAACATCGCGTTAATTGAACGAGAGAGATGAAAAGCAAAAAAAAAAAACGCGAATTTCACGAGGAAAATGAAAATGAAAAAAAAAAAAAAAAATTCAACACTATTCTCGTTTTGCAGACGTCATGGTGCTGAACGACATAATCGAGCAGGCCGCTGGTAGGCAGAGCAGAGCATCGGAACAAGGAGGTAATATCACTTCGCGTTTTCACGATTTTCACAATAAACAAACAAAATTATCCGCCAACTTTGGTTACTTCTCGTTGTATTACGAATCCAATGAATATACAACGTTTTATCTTCTCTATGACACAAATTTTTCTGCAAATTTCGCTCCTACGAAGAGATACGCAGAGATCTTTTTTTTTTTTTCCTTTCGATCGCTGCGTATTTATTTATTTATTTATTTATTTTTTCTTTATTAACTACGCGTTTGTCGAGCTCGATTTTTCTCACCGCGAATAATTTCCTCGAGATGGAAATTGATAGGCAACGAAAACAAACGAAAAAAAAAAAGAAAGAAAAAGCATTATACGTGCTCGTCACACTCTTCTCACTAAAAAACACACGAGTTTCCGAGGCTTGCTCCTGCTGTACAATAATTGCCTGCGGTTATTATTATTATTATTATTATTATTATTATTACTATTTTAATTAGGAGTGGTGTAAAAAAAAAAAAAAACAAGTATGTAAATCGAAGAAATTATGCTCGGAAATTTGTTTAATTTTCTTTCTAAAAAATGTTATTTCATGTAAAAGGATTTGTGCGCGCGTATGTGTGTGTGTGTATGTGTAAGTTAAACGATCTATATTTATTTGGTGAACGTAGTTTGATGATTTTTTTTTTTTTTGGGGAAACAGAGTTTTTTTTTTGTGTATCGTTTCGAAAATACGAGAGATAAAATAATTTGAAATTTTCTCTTTTGGTATTTGTGCAGAAAGTTAAAAAAAAAAAAGGCATGAGTATTTATCTGGTTCACACGTATGTCAGATGCACGTGAAATATTTTTCGTTTTTCCCATGCACGGTTGATCGGTTTGGTTTTTCTTTTTTTTTTTTTTTTTTTTTTTTTTCATTAAAAAAAAAATTTTTATTCTTCATCGGACGTCGTTCGAGACAACGTGAGTGTGCACGAATGCCTCGATCTCTCTGGAGCACAATTTATTTTAGTAGTTGCGACTGTATTTTTGCCTGAATGAGAATTCGAGCACGCAAATTATGATTTGCTTTTTTTTTTTTTTTTTTTTTTTTCATACACTCGTAGTTTGTTTTTTTCCTTCTTGCTTTGCTTCATGAGAAATGAATTTTGACTGACTTTGCTCGAGCATTTGGAAATTTTTTTCGGTTGAGAAATTTTGGGGACGATTATCGAAACATTCAAAAAAAAATTCGGAAAAAAGAATTTTCGATTGATTAATTTATTAATTTTTTTCGTGATTAATTTGAGGGAGAAAAAAAAGATAAGAAAAAACATTGCAGATAATAAATTTTCACGTTGTCATTATTTTCGGACGAAGCTTCAAGTATGTTATACGAGTGAGCCAAGGGGATTTTTACAATGGACGTGAAACAATGAGGATGTTTATTTTCTTTTTTCTATTAATTTGAATCTTTTTACGACAAACTCAAAATTTTCCAAGACTCGAATTGTTTTAATTATTTGAAGACAGAAAAAAAAAAATGATCGCAAAGTATTCATTCCTCGATTTCTCATCTCCTACCGCATGACTCATAGATTCACGAAACGCCTGCACAAACATTTCCAAAAAGGAGACACGGCTTTTATAGATCCTTTAAACTTTTCTTAGCTCACTTCGAACTCTCTTCGCTCCACTTTTTCTATCATAAAAAAAAAAAAAAACAAAAAAACAAAAATCTAATAGCATAGAAATCGATTTGAGAAAAATTTTCATTCTTTTCCACGGCACTTTTGCTTATTGATCTTCGCACACCTTCCTCCGTTAGGCGATCTATATTTTTTCATTGAATCGCGTTAAATTATAGCTGAATCACTTTGCGATACGAGAAGAAGAAGAAAAAAATATGCGTAGAACCCATTTTTTCGATATTTTTCATTATTTATTATATAATAATAATAATTACTATTATTATAAATATTATTATTATTATTTATTATAATATTATTATAATTATTATAATATTATTATAATTATTATAATATTATTATAATTATTATATTTTATTATAAATATTATTATAAATAATTATTATTATTATTATCATAGTTAAATTGAATATATTTCATGTAAAATTGCACTGCCCAGCTTTCCCACAAAAAGGCGATTAAAAGCCCGTCCGCGAAAATTGCTACAAGCCAATAGTTAAAATGTAATATTTCTCTATATTTCATTAACTTTCTACCTTTTCATTTTCTTAATCTCTATAAAAACGAAAAAATCTATACACGGATATATATATAAATGAGAGGAAAAGACTTTATCAAAATTCTGGAACAAGAAAAAAAAAAACTCTTTCCCCAAAAAAGAGTGGCACCAAACAAGCTTTACTAACAAACAGTACAGTTTCGGTCTATTACTTTGCAACAGACGACGATGAAGAGGGCCCCACGCTAAAGGAGAAGATATTGTCCGTTATTGTTCGGGGAATCGATCTTTTTTGCGTCTGGGATTGTTGTTGGGCATGGCTAAAGTTTCAAGAGTGGGTCGCTCTCATTGTTTTCGATCCGTTCGTCGAGCTTTTCATCACGCTTTGCATCGTCGTCAATACATTGTTCATGGCACTGGATCATCACGATATGAATCCGGACATGGACAAAGTACTCAAATCCGGAAATTACGTGAGTATTCATGGAAAATTAAAAAAAATATATATATATAAATATACAAATATTAATATATAAATATATATAATTCGATTGCTTCTTAGTATGATTGAAGAAACATTTTTTTTTCTTCAAAAGTTCTCGTTATAACAATATTTTTGTAACTTTTAATTCGTAACAAAAAAAGCTTTTCATCGTTCAAACCATGCGTTACATGTTTTTTTTTTTTTCTTAAAATGATTTTTCAGTTTTTTACTGCAACCTTCGCCATCGAAGCTGGCATGAAACTCATGGCCATGAGTCCAAAGTATTACTTTCAGGAGGGATGGAACATATTCGATTTCATAATCGTCGCTCTGTCGCTTCTCGAGGTCGGTCTCGACGGAGTTCAAGGATTGTCCGTATTGCGTTCCTTCAGACTGGTGAGTCGAAATCTCTCAATATATATATATCAACGGATATGTCAAAATTTCATTTAAAAAGAAAAGGAAGAAACAAAAAAATCCTTGGTCGAGAAATTCGTAAATTTTATTAATCTTTGTTTTTATTTATTTAAAAAAAAAAAATATATATATATATATATATATATATATATATAAAATATAATATATAAAATATAAATATATAAATATATATATATATAAAAAATATATATTTAAAAAAAAAATATATATATATTTACAGCTGAGAGTTTTCAAATTGGCGAAATCGTGGCCAACGTTGAACTTGCTGATATCGATAATGGGTAGAACGGTCGGTGCCCTCGGCAACTTGACCTTCGTACTTTGCATTATAATATTCATATTTGCGGTAATGGGTATGCAATTGTTTGGAAAAAATTATACGGACAACGTCGATCGTTTTCCCGGTGGTGAATTGCCGAGATGGAATTTTACCGATTTCATGCACTCGTTTATGATCGTATTTCGCGTATTGTGCGGCGAATGGATCGAATCAATGTGGGACTGTATGCACGTCGGTGACGTTTCCTGTATACCATTCTTCTTGGCTACGGTCGTAATCGGTAACTTGGTCGTAAGTATTACGAGAATTTATCATCGTTTTAATTCATCAATTAACCGGGTGAAAATATAATCATAATTGAAAAAAAAATAAAAATAATACTCAATAATAGTAAAAAAAAACCATGAAAAGCGAAATTAAAATGAAAAAAAAAAAAAAAATGGAAATTTGCTTTCTCAATGTTACGGGGAATTCTTTTTGTACCGAAAAATCCAGTTTTTTCTTTTTTTTTTTATCGAGACAGCGGGGAAAGGGCGAGAAAGAAAAAATGTGAATGATATTAATTAATATTTGATTATTCACGAACAGGTACTCAATCTCTTCTTGGCCTTGCTTTTGAGCAATTTCGGTTCGTCAAATTTATCAGCGCCAACCGCCGACAACGATACCAACAAAATAACCGAGGCCATAGACCGGATAGCACGTTTCATAAAGTGGATCAAGCGAAATTGCGCTGAGATTGCTAAATTCATGAGAGCCAAACTCACCAATCAGATATCCGATCAGGCGCCAGGTGAGGGACCGTCCAACAGTTGGAAAGAAGGTTTATATCCAATCAGATCGCTTGCTGTGTGCGCTGTGTAGTTTTGTGCTTACACTCTTATCATTTAGCCGTGCTTGAGATTGAAAACAAAACAAAAAAAATCAAAAATTCTCGGTTTAATTTTGTCTTTTGCCGTTAAAAAAAAAAAATTTTATTAATTTTTTTGCCAATTGCCTTTTTTTTGTTTTTTTTTTTTCAATTTTCATACAATCGAGATTGATTCGTACCTTTCGCTTTCGATCACACACACACACACACACACACACATCGTTTCAATTAAAAATTGTGTACTAATTTATATCAATTGAAACGTATAATTACTAATTTGAGTAAAATTATAAAAATAAATGGTCTTTTTTTGGCTACAAATAATAATGATATTGGAGTGCTGTAAATTTTTTTTATACCAAATTAATTCTCAAGGCAGTCGAGTCACGAAAAAAAAAAATATGCACTTTGATATCCATCACATTTTTATTTTCATGATTTTTTTTATGAACGAATTCTCCGTTACTCGAAATAATTTTAATTTATTTCAAATTCATTAAAATTACTCGAAGTAATATTCGTAATTTATTCGATTTGAATTTCTATTAATTCGAGTAATTTTTCACATATTCAATTCTTCAATAACATTTCGCTGAATTGAATAATTATAATTATACCATATTTTGTAAATTTGTGGGAAACTACAGCTCAGTGAAAAAAAAAAAATGCTTGTAACATCGAATAGTTGCCAGTCGCTTTTTATAAGTTGGATTTGAGGTGGATATGACCAATCGTTATAAAGGATAAAATTTTTGTTTCTAGTTCATTGTTATGACACATCAATGTTCACTACACATATTTCTCATAGCTAACAAATATTTCAGTCTTTTTTTTCGTTTGATCTGTTTTTTTTTTTAAATTTTTTAATTTTTTTTCTTCAATTCCATTCGCTATGATTTATGTTTTTTTTTTCTTTATTTTATGAAACGATCTCCTCGTACTTGATCGCAAATCAATGGGCATTGAGTGAATATATTATCCGTCAAAAAGTTCAATATCAATTGGAATTTATATCGTAAATTGCCAAACAAGCAAATTTTCATTCAAACACTGATACATCATTCGCAGCATCATACTTTATTCGCATATCGAAAAATTCTGTTTTCATTTTGAAATTCTTGAGATTGGCTTGAAAAAAAAAAATTTTTTTTAAATAAAAATACAGTTTTTTCAAAATAAAAAATCACTCGTCCTGAACGACACACGTGCTCTCACTTACGAAACACGCACGCGATTCTGGCACCAAAAATTTTCATAATTGTACAAACATTTTACGCACCCCGAGCAAATTATGCAGATTTACGAATATTAAAAAAAAAAAAAAAATCGTCGTTTTTTTTCATTTTAATATCGAAGCGGATATCAACGAACTCGAGGAATCTCGTTAAAAAAAAAAAAAAACTTAGAAACTCTTGTTAATTCTGCCTCAAGTGCATGAGTATCGATATTTCGTTTTCTCTTTTTTTTTTTGTTTGTTCTAATTTTTTACTTTTCTCTCTCCTTAATTGCCGCTCGATTGACGAGAAACCCTCGGTATCGTGAAGCAAATACACGACACCGTTAACGAGACAAATATTTATGTAATTTACTATATATATATATATATATATATATAATTGTCTCGGAAAGTCCTTATTTATCAATTAAAAGAAAATTTTCAAATCAATCAATTGTGTTTTGTATCAAAATGTTCTCTTCTTGACAATCGTCAGAGTGCAAAATTTGCGATTATTAATTAATTATTGTTCGAGTATATGTTATACAGGGTGTTTTTTTTTACAACATCGATGATTTTTAATAATTTTTAATATATTGATATAAATTGAAATAAAAAAATCAAGATTAGCAGATATTTTTGCTAGGTCGGATGGGTTAGAGATAATGTGTAAATGCGCAGATGGAATAGACCGCGACGGGGATCGAGACCTTGCGGATGGGGAATTGGACGGATACAGGGACAAGAAAAGCGCCAAAGAATTCACCAATCAGCTGGAAGTCGCGATCGGCGATGGCATGGAATTTACCATTCATGGTAATGATAATTAAAATAATAATAATAATGTCTACTTGAACAAAATTTTTTTAAATTTATCATCGTACATTTTTGAAATTCTTTTTTTTTTTAACTCAATTATCATCGACTCTATGCTCTTTCTTTGTTATATTTTAACGAAGGAGATCTGAGAAACAAATTGAAAAGGGAGAGGCTCAGTATGAACAATACGAAAGCTATTGGAAATTCCATAAATCATCGTGACTACGGACTCGATCGTGATTACATAAATCATGACGAAGATACGATAAGGTCAGTATTGGCCAAGCCACTTTTCACTTTTTTTTATTCGTGGATATACGTTTTACGAATAAATAAACATTAAAAATAATTTTATCGCGACACAGTTGAAATAAATTGTAAACTTCAAAATCACAAGATTCAATTAAATACATTTTATTTTTTTTATAATATTATCATGATTATTATGGAAATTTGAAATTTCTACAATAATCGAAATTTTTTTTCGAGCAATCGATCAATTTCATGAACTGCCCCTGCTCTGTTGATCAAAGTAATATTTTTTCTTGTTTTTTTTTTTTTTTTTTTCAAACAGTAACAAATCATACGGAAGTCACAAGAATCGTCCTTTCAAAGACGAGAGCCACAAAGGAAGCATGGACTCGTTGGACGATGGGGAGGAGAAGAAAGACGCGAGCAAAGAGGATCTCGATCAAGATGGTTTGTCCAGTTTAAACATTATTTCAATTATTATCAAATAACATATAACATTGAATGTATATAAAAATTCGTCATTCATCAAGTTTAACCAGTCTACGCTGATTTTATTATTATTATTATTATTATTATTATTATTTTGTTCGCGCATAAAAAAAGTTTTGCAATAAAAGTAAAATCGAGTATTAATGGCGCAATGTGTTGGAAAAAAAAAAAATTGCCAAAACGTCCTAAAATCACATTTTGAAAAATCCATTTGAAAAAAATATTGTACAAACTGGACAAAAGCCTGGCAATGAATTTCTGGAGGAGACGGATTCAGTCAAAATTTTGTGAAATTTAAAATTTTTCGAGAAAATCCCTGCCAATCCTAATCACACGACACTCTTTGAAAGAATAAAATATAAAAAAAAAAGCTGCAAATTAAAATTTCCAAATTGCTTCGTGAAAATTCAAAACGAAAATTGAAAAAAACTGCGTTGTGCCCAAAGAGCAAATTTAAATATTGTCTAAAATTTCGAAAGATCGATTTGAAAGTTTCAGCTTTCACAATTAAAAAACAAAAAAAAATTATCCAAAAATTGCATTTACTTGTGTTTATCTGGAGGGGGTTTTTTTTTTTTTTTTTTTTTCTTTCGCAGACTTGGAAGAAGACGGGGAGGAGGGAGAGGACGATATCGATGGTGATGCGATACCGATTGACGGTGAAATAATCGATGGTGAATATCCGGCTGATTGTTGTCCGGACAATTGTTACAAAAAATTTCCATTCCTGGCCGGTGACGACGACGCGCCATTCTGGCAAGGCTGGGCAAATCTCAGGCTAAAGACATTTCAGCTTATCGAGAACAAGTACTTCGAGACAGCTGTCATCACGATGATCTTACTCAGCAGTATGGCACTCGTGAGTTTTTCTAATATCAAATCTTACAAAATTATAAAAAAAAATTTTTTAAAAATCGAACGAAAGGAACAAAAAAATGTAAAAAATTGATTATCAATTAGTTATTATTGATTAAAAGTTATATTAACTATTGTACTCAATTATTATTATCTATCAGTTAAAAAATTATTATTATTATTATTATTGTTTGTGCCTCATAAAAGTCGTTAGCCTGGAAAATTAAAAATTAACTTTTACTTGAATTCTTTTTCTTCAAATTTCACATGGGAATTTCTTAATCCTTTGAGGCTACAAATTGATTAATTAAATTTCATTGAATTTCATTTGAGATGGAAAATTTATTAATTTTCACCTTAAAATTTGACGATAATCGTTTAAAAAAAGGTACGAGATTAAAAAAAAAACGAAATAGTCCCTCGGCCATCTGACTCTGTAGAATTAATATCATGCGTGTATTGTGAAAAATGAAATTTCCGTTTTTTTTTAGGCTCTCGAGGACGTTCATCTTCAACAGAGGCCTATACTACAGGACATATTGTACTATATGGATCGAATATTCACAGTCATCTTCTTCATCGAGATGTTAATAAAATGGCTGGCTCTCGGATTCGCGAAATACTTCACGAACGCCTGGTGCTGGCTCGACTTCATCATCGTTATGGTAAGAAAAAAAAAGAGAAACAAAGTTAAAAAAAAAAAAAACACTCCAATCGATCGTGTACGATAAAGGAAAAAAAAAATCAAAAATCGTGTACGAGAATTATGGAATTTTTATTGAAAAGTTCAATTTTTTTTTCGGAAAACGTCACTCTGAGAGTCCCGTAACGTTCACGTTATGACTGACGACGTGAAATTTCGTCGCCAGTGGACATTTCTTACAAAAATCATATTTGAAAAAAAAAAAAAAAAAAAAAAAAAAATTCCAATCCTTCGACGAATCCGAGAATCGTTAATGCGCAGTCAAAGTCCTACAGGATTTTTATTTCATCTATTTTTTCCACTCGTTCAACGATCGATATACATATTTTTTTTTTTATGAAAAATCCTGCGATACGAATAATACTGGAATATTTTTAATCTCGATATATCATTGTATGACTTTGAAAATGTTGTCCCTGAGTCATTGAATTTTCAGCGAGTCTACGAATTCATGCAGAATTATATTTATTCATCTGTGATATTATTATTTTATTAATATTATCATCCTCTATCTCTCTCGCTCTCGTTTACTCTCACAATATTTATCTCTCTCTCTCTCTCCTTTTCTCTCTTTTTTTTTTTTTTATTTTTCTTCACGACGAATAACGCTGAACTTCACACGAAGCCGTACGACCGGAGCACAAAAGCTCCCAGTGGAATTTATTCGTGATGTTTTTTCTTTCTTTCTTTCTTTCTTTTTTTTTCTTTTTTTCTTTTCTGTTTATTTCAAGAGAAACGAAAAAATGCAGGTGAAATGGAAAAGAAACAAAACGAGGAAAAAAAAAAAAAACATGTTGTTGATGGTTGTGAGGAAATTTTTTGGATTGTAATTATTTTTGGCGCAACTATAATTTGAGTTAATGACGATAGCTATCGCTGATCAACTTGGGAGCAATCTGGGCCGGTGCCGCGGACATTCCGGCATTCCGTTCAATGAGAACTCTGAGGGCTTTGAGGCCCTTACGAGCTGTGTCACGGTGGGAGGGCATGAGAGTAAGTCATCGGTCGAAATCAGAGGGATTCAATGATATTTACGTATTTTATTATTATTATTATTATTATTATTATTATTATTATTATTATATAATTAAATAAATATGTATATATATCATATTTAACGTTTTTCCGTTCATGTATTGTCCAAACGATACAGAAGGTATAATAAGTCAAAAAATTTTTTTAAGATTTCATAAAACGAATTCACGAATGCTTGTCTCGCGTCGATTTTTCTCAATTACGTTCAATGATCTGAAAAAAAATTATCCTTACTTTCTTTCGTCGATTACTTTTGGAAAAATGCAATATTGCAAATTTCTCAATGATTTTTTTTTCGAAATTCCGTAACAATTTCATCACACCGGGACATAAGGCACTACACAAAAGAAAAATTATTGCGCGTTTCAGTGTAGGGACTCTTCTCTTTATTTGGATTTTATTGAAAGAAAAAAAAAAAAAATATATTCATTGAAAGAACAATATTCGATAAAAGAAAAACCATTGGCGCCTCAATTATTTTGAATATAATTATAAATATATTTTCTGAATCTTCGGAAAAAATTCAAATATAAAAGATTTTGAAAAATCGGCCATAGACACGAATTCGTTGTTCGAGGAGAAAAGTTTGAAGCTTTGGCTTTTCACGTTCACTGAACATATACATGAACATAGAAGGGATGGGGGGAGGATAAAAAGCTGAATAAATATTGAGAAATATTTGTGGGAAAAAAAAAATTAATATCGGCAAAAAAATATTGGAAAAAAAAAAAATTTTTATGGCTGCTACGATAATCTTTGTAGCATACTGCGATGTGCTTGTGATAAAAAAAAAAAAAAACATATATAGTACTACTGAGAGACGTGTCCAGAGATATAAATACTGGCGTCCAACTTTGGTGTTCGTCGCACTAAAAAAAAAAAAAAAAGGAAAAAAAATTTTAACTCGAAAATCATTGTCGTACTTGCTACTGCGGTGTACGCCTCTTTATATATATATATATATATATATATATATATATATATATATATATATATATATATATATATCTTTATATATATACATATATATATATATATATATATATATATATTGTATTACATAAAATTTCGTAAACATTAATCGTTGTTGCAAAGAACGTACGCTTTCTATGTAATGTAAAATATTTCCTTGTGTGTATGTGTTTATTATTTTCTATGTAAAGGAGAGGATTTTTTTTTCTTCTTTCAATGGAAAGAAAAAAAATATATATATATAAATATATGTGCATATATATTTATATATTGTATAATATCGACGATTTGAGCGATCGAGCTTTCACGAACTCACGGAGGACAAAAATGAAAATTTAATCCCCGGTGGTGTTGCTTCAATCCTTCTCTCGCATAATGCCCTTGTAATTTGCTCGTACGTTGCATTTTTTCGCCAAATCTTCTGCTTATCGTTATTTGCCAAAAAAAAAAAAAAAAAAACTTGTCAATTGGAGAGAACGAAAAATATTGAAAAAAAATACACCGAATCAATATTTTCTCGTGGTTACTGTAAAAAGATTTATTTTTGAAAAAAAAAAATTCGTTAAAAGAAAAACTATTGGTTTATTCGTAATGAAATATTTCGAATAAAACATTGAAATTTTGAAAATATTCGCACTGGCATTTAATGCAGCGAACGGCATTAAAAAAAAAAAAAAAAACAAAGTTTCATCTGTTTCAGGACGCAGCCGATTGTTCATTGTTTTCGTTTTATTATTATTATTATTATTATTAATTATTATTATACTACTATTACTATATTATAATGTATACTTGTACAACATCTCATCTCTACGTCTTGTACTTCTCGTATATCGTCTCCTAATTGTTATTTGCTACACGTTGTTGTGAACCGTACTCTACTATGTCTACTATACTGCTGCTAAACTACGATATAAACTGCGGTACGTGTGGGTACGATTTTTTGGACGAAAAAAACAACAACAAAAAAAAGTAGAATAGAGAATGGGCTACAGAGGCGAGCGAAATAATATTGGCAACCAATGAAATAATGATAATATAAATTTTTTGAAAAAAAATCATAATATTACGAATTAATAACGATTTTAATGATTTTTTAAAAATTATTATTACTTATTAACTTGAGGTATTTCACGTGAATTTGGCGACGACTTTTTTTTTTCCCCCAATGAATCCGAAAATTACTCATAATTTTTTCGGCAATTATAGTTACAACTGTCACGAAAAAGAGAACAATTCATTTCGTGATTTTAGAGTTAATTCCTTTTCTGAGGTGAAAAAAAAAAAAAACGAAATTTGGCAAATTACCTTTTATAATTTTCTTTTGATCAATAATGTAGAAAAAAAAAAAAAAAAAAAAAAAAAAAACAATATTCCGTGAGTTAAAAAATCGGGCAATGTAATTTTACGAATTTTATCGTTTGCCTTTGAAAGAAAAAAAAAAAGAAAAAAAAAGAAAAAGAAAATCGAATTAAATTTCTGACGAAGGGAATCGTCGTTTATCCTGGCAGTTGTAATGATTTTCTGATGAGATCATGATCGATTCTCGTGGACATGGAAAAATTTGAGCGGTCAAGATTTTCATGTGAATCTCTTCATTAGATTTTTATTTTTTAATTTTTTTGTAAAACGTATACGAGTGAGCTGATTGATAAATAGGAAATCGATGAACCTCGAGGATAGAGCGGCCGAAGCAAATCTTTCATCCCCTTCCTCAGATCCTTCTCAGACCCTACCCAATCCTGAAAAAAAAAAAACCAAAATTTTGAACAATTCTCATTCTAGCACTTTCTCATTTGCCCTGTTTATATACATATATATATATATATATATATATATATATATATATACACCTATAATACTCAACTTTACTCAACACGAGAGAGATCGAGATTCTTGTTCCTCATTATAGTTTTGTTTTCACCCTGCCCCCCCCCCCCATGATGCATTAATTAACGTAAACGTGATTTTCTACGAGATCAGACGAACGAGCACGTCGAGACATTTCTTTTCGTTTTTCTTCTTTTTATTTTTTACTTCTTTTTTTCCCAAATTCTTTAAAAAAAAAAAAAATTTCTTTCGTTCCTCCCCCTTCGAAGAGACACTCTTGCTGTTATTTCCCTCTCTCGTTTCTCGCTCGCAGGTTTCGCTCATTAACTTCGTAGCGTCGCTCTGTGGCGCGGGCGGGATTCAAGCCTTCAAAACAATGAGGACCCTAAGGGCCCTAAGGCCACTCAGGGCGATGTCTAGAATGCAGGGAATGCGGGTATGTAGCCCAACCGTCTCAGCTGACCTTATCACACATGGTTTTTTTTCGTTTCCTTTTTCAACCCCTTAAAAAAAAAAAAAAACACTTCCATATTCGACTTTTTTTTTTCTTCCTCTGCCCTTTCTCCTCTCCTTTGACGTTTACACTCGTTTTGAAAAAGAAAGAAGAAACAAAAAAAATGTTTACTTTTATGGTATCACTCAATCAATTGATTATAATTTTATCTACTTTATTAGATATTACCTCGTTGAACCAATATGCCACATATTATAATTACGTATTATATCTCGATGTCATTGTTATAATCATTCTCGTATCGTAGTCTCATTTTGTTCGTTAGAAAAGAAAGAAATGAAAAAAAAAAAAAAAAAAAAACAACAGCAACGAATGCAAATTGCGCCAATGTTATATTTCGTTACGATTTTTTTTTTTTTTTAATAATTATTATGATCGATATTAGATTTTGCAAAATTGCAACGATTTGTCAACACACGAAAGTGATTCATACTTAGTTCAATATGCCTTAGCACGAAACATATATATATATATATATATACATATATATATACATATATATATTATTTTGTCATGTCTATCATTTATCTTGAACACACGGAATCACGCACGAATAAATATTGCATATTATCGATTGCGTGAACTTTCGACACGACATAATTTTATCGAAACATCATTTTTCACAACACACTTCGTGCAATACGTCACTTGTCAGTAATTATATATAATCGTGTGGAAAAACAATCAGCATAGTTAGTAAAATCATTTTTTTTTTTTTTTTTTTTTTGCACGTTTACCATGCATCATATATTATGCGGTCGATGATTGATGCACATGCTCATTATTTTCGATTAAAAAATTGAAAAAAAAAAGTCACTCACTAGACAAATGATGTAAGAAGCCCAATTTTAGTCTCGTAATTATCAAACGGACAAAATTACTCGAGACAGGCGCTCGCGGTATAATATTACGATGATAAAATTATTCAAACGACAATATTTATCGCTAATGTGAAATTTTCGATCACAAGACAATTGGTGCAACGTGGAAATGAAATTTATATTCCTTAATTTTTATGTTTTGTTTTTTTTTTTTTTTTTTTCCCCTCGAGTCTCGTTTCTTCTGTCCAAAGAAAGTTTATAGAATACGAGAGAAAAAAAAAAGAGATTAGTTTTTTTCTTTACTTTTTTTTTTGTTCGTTTTTTTTTGTAATACGTACGTAGATATGTCATTGCAAAAACACTCGAACTGTACAACGGATTAATTTTTAAGGTCGCTGAGACATTGGGTTTAGAGTTATGGTCATGCCCATACCCCGACACTTGTTCAACTTGTCGAAACTAAAACTGTACTTTGTTCGTTTCGTATGAGCGATTGCATGCAAAACATACGTGTATTGTTGACTTGAATTTCGTTTTTTCGTTTTTTTTTTTTTAATGCCAAGACTCACAGGTTTTTGGGAATTAAAATTGGCTGATTTGTCGTTCATTGAAATGATAAAATCGTCCAATAAAATATTCGTATAATTTTTTACTTTTTGGCGATTTAATCGGGGGGGGGGGGGGGGGGGGGGAATATAAATATTAAAATACGAGTCGTAAAAATGAATTATTCAACGATAACAATTCACGTAAGACTATAACAGTGCTATACACGAATAAATATGATAAACATCCACTGAATGTCTTACATATCTACTGTATGTAATACGCTGCTGTGCCTAAATTGTGTTTTAAAAAAATGCCTCTCTCTCTCTCTCTCTCTCTCGCATGATCAATGTTTGCTTGACGCTCATGAGATCGTATGCTTCTTATGCTTTTATGCCTGATTATATACTTGCCGGATTATGTTTACGTGTAATTACGTGATAATTAAGCTTATGGCGATGCTGTCACACTGGATGAGTTTTCTGCTTCATAGAAATTTGAAAAAAGGAAGAAAAAAAACGAAAAAAAATTGTCATTGCGTAGATAATAGTTAAAAGAGTTTTTTTTTTTTGAGCTATACGAGCCTGATTTGGCACAACGAACACATAATTATACGTTATTATCATCGATATTATTATTATTATTATTATTATTATTATCGAAGACACGCACAACGATCAGTTGCATCACCGAGAAAGCCGCTGTATACAAATTAGATCCTTAGGATTATTTAGAGTATTATGCATTCATAGTTCAACTTGCCATAGAGACACATGCCGTATTTGTTGGAGAAAAAGAAAAAAAAAAAAATTTTTTCAACGTATAATTGCGTAAAATGACATATTCAGTTAGATACAGCATCGTGTATCAGTAAAATGAGTAATTTTTTTTTTTTTTCAATTAGTTTTTTTAAATGTTTATCGATTGATCTACGAGTCCACTCGTCATCCAATGATTTATCATCAAATTGGTACACGGTAAAGTTATTTTTTTTTTTTTTAGATTCCGTGAAAATTTACGAAAAATCATCATTGCAGAAATTTTACAATAATTCATTCGACAAAAAAGACTTTTTAACATTCATCATAATGAAAGAATAATTATTCTCAATTATACAAAAAAAAAAAAAAAATAGCCGGTTTGTTTTTACAATAATGATTTTTGTCCCATAAATCATTTTCGAATGATTTGGTGCAGTGCCCAACTCATTTCTTTCAGTTTCCGGATAAAAATGTTTACAAAAAATATATTTTTTCAAACTACACAGAAATTTTGGTCATAGTAATAGAAAGAAAAAAAATGCTCAGTACTGCAAGATCACACGTTCGATATTTTTTTCTTTTTCTTCAATGCGAGGCTTCATCTACACCTTCACAAAACAAAAAAATAAAATAGATTCGACTGCTCATTTACAATGAAAAAAAAAAAAAAAACACAAAAAAATTGATCTGTGATTCAATGAAATTAATGCCATCTCTATTGTTTAGGTGGTGGTTAACGCATTGGTACAAGCTATACCCTCTATCTTCAACGTCTTGCTGGTTTGCCTTATATTCTGGTTAATCTTCGCTATTATGGGAGTTCAACTTTTTGCTGGAAAATACTACAAAGTGAGTGAAAAAAGTGCCAAGATCCATATCAATTTTCTCAAATCATTCATTTATTTTTGAATTTTTTTTTATTTATTATTGTTTTACCGCTAATTTTATCTTTATGAAAAAAAAAAATTTTACAGTGCGTCGATATGAACAAAACTACACTGAGCCATGAAATAATACCGGACCGAAATGCCTGTATAGCCGAAAATTATACGTGGGAAAACTCACCGATGAATTTCGATCATGTTGGAAAGGCTTATCTGTGTCTCTTTCAAGTTGCAACTTTCAAAGGTTGGATACAGATTATGAACGACGCGATTGATTCGAGAGACGTGAGTAAACAATATTTTTCATCCAATTTTTATTCATCCTTCTCAGCGAAAAAAAAAAAAAACAAAAAAAAACGTGTAGAATAATTTTTTTTTTCATTGCGCTTGAAAAATTGTAATTTCGAATTTTCTCGTATTCGTCAAAAATTTTCAAATAAATTTTTTTAGTTCGTCAAATTTTCATCGGAAATGCAATATCTCATGAATTGGGAATCGTTAAAAAAAATATGTACTCAAACCATAAAACGGAGTATTTCAATTTTTAAGTCTCTTGAAAAATTAGTTTACCTCCATTTTCGACTGACAGACTCACGATTGTTGTATTCATTGTTTATTTTTCCCCTGTTTTTCAGATAAACAAACAACCGATTCGTGAAACGAATATTTATATGTATCTCTACTTTGTATTCTTCATCATATTCGGATCGTTTTTTACCCTCAATCTATTCATTGGAGTTATCATCGATAACTTTAACGAGCAAAAGAAAAAAGCCGGTGGTTCGCTCGAGATGTTCATGACGGAGGATCAGAAGAAATATTACAACGCCATGAAGAAGATGGGCAGTAAGAAGCCACTCAAGGCTATTCCCCGACCAAGGGTAAGTTTATTTATGGAAGAAAGAAAAAAAAAAAAGAATCAAATTAAATTCAAATCAAAGTAAAAAGATTTTTCATAAATATAAAAAATTAAAATTAAATATATCACCGCATAAAACGATATTTTGCAATATCGGTGTTCTTTTTGTAAGTTACACAGCTTGGTGTCTGTGTTGAAGAACACGTGCCATAATTTTTTCAGATTTTTCCTCCATTTTTTTCAGCTACCATTGGGTATCGAATTTTTTTCTTTTGAAACTTTTTTGTTTTCTTTTTCATTTAATTTTGGCGGCTTAAATTGGAAAAAAAAAAAGAAAAAAAACCAATTCTATATTTTTTTTTCTAAAAAAATCTCAACTTTCCGGAAAAAAAATGTAGCATAATTAATATACGTGGAGAAGACTCTCAAAATTAAAATTATAATCTGAAAAGTCGTTTTTTCGCCATTGCATAAAGTTCAAAAAAATTTTCCATACTTTTTTCAGAGAGCTGAGAAAATTTTACATAACATATGTCATTTTTAAGTTGGGATCTCTAAAAACACTCCTGGGATTAATAAAAATGTAAAAAGAACATTATAAATCTCATTTATTCTAACAATTTTAATATTTTTTTTTTATTCTTTGGAGTGGCTGTTGAAACGAACAGTAGACAATTGTTGCGTACTGGGGTAAATACTGGGTTATTGTTTTTATTATTTTACCATTACAACGTATAGTCATTCCAGTTCAAATACATGCGCTAGAGAAAACGTTTCTGAGTTGGACATAGGTTTGAGAATAACTGTTCCCAAATTATTAGGTACAGATACTCAATATTTTCCAAAAACTCAAAAGTTACAATTGATATTAAAATTGTTACAACAAATGAGATTTATAATGTTTTTATTTTTACATTTTTATTAATCCCATGAGTGTTTTCAGAGTTCCCAGCTTAAGAATGACATATATTTAGTAAAATTTTCTCAGCTTTCTGAAAAAAATATGGAAATTTTTTTAGAACTTTCGGCCATGGCGAAAAAACGACTTTTCAGATCTTGATCTTGAGAGTCTTCTACGCGTATCATTAGGCTATATTTTTTTTTTTTCGTAACGTTGAGATTTTTTTACAAAAAAATATAGAATTGGTTTTTTTTTTTTTTTTCAAATTCAAGCCTCTAAAATTAAATGAAAAAAAAAAACGAAAAAAGCTTCAAATGAAAGAATTCGATACCCAATGGTAGCTAAAAAAAAATGGAGGAAAAAATCTGAAAAAATTATGGCACGTGTTTTTCAATACAGACGCCAAGCGGTGTAACTTACAATAAGATCCCCGATAGTGAAGCTCAAACTTGGCCGATAATTGATTTTTTTACTCGTATATTTATATATATATATATATATATATATATATTTTTTTTCGTTTCTCTTACAGTGGAGACCACAAGCAATTGTGTTTGAAATAGTGACGGACAAAAAGTTCGATATGATAATCATGTTGTTCATCGGACTCAATATGTTGACAATGACAATGGACCATTACCAGCAAAGTGACGCGTTCAGCAATGTTCTGGACTATCTCAACATGATATTCATTGTGATATTCAGCAGCGAGTGTCTGATGAAGATTTTCGCCCTGCGCTACCACTACTTCAAGGAGCCCTGGAATCTCTTTGATTTTGTTGTTGTTATATTATCAATATTAGGTAATGTAACGTAATGATTATTTCAGTCGTATGACCCTACTGAAACCGGTTCGATGTTGAATGAAAAAAAAAAAAAAAAAAAAAAAAAAACGACAACCTGTTTGCTTTAAATATCTCGAAACGATCCAAAACAGAAAGAAAACTCACACAATTTTTTTCTTTGTTTATCTCATCATTATTGTTTTTTTGACATCAGGATTATTGATGCACAATTTTACGTAACGAAATAACACAACAAGATCGTATGACGCGGTTTTAGAAATCTAGATCTAGAGTTTTTTTTTTAACTTTTTGATGTCAATGAATTGCAAATTTGGTAGTACGAATGCTGATTTCTCATACACTCGACTGTCTCTTTCTATTTTTCAATTTTTTTTAACAATACATTTGTTCTCGATACACGATTTTACAAACGAACAAGCAAAAAAGCGAACAGGTTTATGAGGTGTTTCAATTGAGTCGCAACGACTGATCGGCATCATTACGTTATGTAGCCTTACATTGATGTAATCTCTGATGCTTCGATGATGCCCCCACCTTCCCCCCTGTTACCTCGTAACCCCCCCCCCCCCCCTCTCTCTTTAACTATTCTATCAGCCTTGACCCAATCTTTCTTTCTCTCTTTCGAAAAAAAAAAACCGGCTTTTTACAATATCGATACGTCATCTCGCAGATCGATAACTCGCGATATCCAACGCTACTTTTTTTTTTCTTCAAATTTCCACACTACATCGGTATACTCGAATGATTTTCCTGCAAAATGAATTCTATTGGAGAAACAGAGATATGGCGGCGCTGCAATCGCAAAGTGTCATGGCTGCTCGACTCAATGAATTTGGAGGTTAGAATGAGATATTTCAAACACTTTGCAGATATAATATGATCGTTTCTCGTTACGTGGGAAAATTTTTAAATTGCAAAAGATCGGATGTTCATTTTTTATTGGGAATTCTATCAAACTTGCTCCAATTTGTTTTTTCCATTCGTTTCAAAATTGTTTATATAATATTTGGGATGTCTCGAGTGGCCATTATTTTTTTCTACTTTGCGATTCGACCGCCAGGTATCGCATTCCCAGAGGGATACTCCCGAGCTCTTTTTTCAAGTTTTCGCGAACAGAAGGAATAAATAAAAAAAAATTCGTCAAATCGAGACTACGATCGTGTAACCAAATATACAGATTCGATTTCAAGAAAGTCTGGTAAATGCATTTTTTTTTAAATAATGCAGAAAAACAAAGAAACTGTTTGGCTTAAAAAAAAAACATTTTTGTTTTGCCTCAGGATCATCGTTTATCCGTTTCTCCAATAAAATCAATAATTCTGCTTTTCGCTCTTGAAAATATTGATGCTAGGTGTTTATAGAAAAAAAAAAAAAAATCATTTTATCAAAAGCTTTTTGCTATCGCGTTATGACGAATCGATGTTGAACGTATATAGTAAGATATACTCGAAAGCCTCTCTCCGCGCCTACTATTCTCCCCGTATACGTTTCACCGGTAAGAAAGTTCCACAATAACAAATATGCATCTTTTCGACTGCATCTACGATTGGCACGTATAACAAAAATTTGAAAAAAAAAAAAAGAAAAACATTTAGACCGATTTCAGTAACTACACGCAATTTTTTTTTTTCTTTTTTTTTTTTTCTTTTATCAAATCGAGGATACTTTTCTCGTCGTGGGTGGAGTGAATATATAACTATAGAGTATTTTTTTCTAGATAGAACAATTGAAAAAAAAAAAAAAAAAAAAAAACCCCATCAATGGTCTATCTCTCTCGAGCGCTCGACTCCGTATTTCGATGCACATTTCGCCAAAAATTTCTACAATGCACGAGAGAAATTTCACAGCTCTTTCTTTTGTAAAATTTAAATTTGACAAAGATGGATTGCTGCGAAATATAATTAGCAAGAATTATGATAAAAAATGGCTTTCGAAAATATTTATCCTAGACGAGAACATGAAAAAAAAAAAACATTTCGTTTAATTATGCTCTGATGAATTACCAACGGATCTGCTATAGTCTATTTTACAATTTTTTTTTTTCTTCGCTCGCGTCAAACAAAAAAAAAAAAGAATATCCGAAACAAAAAATTACGGAGAGTGCGCCGGAGAGGCTAGACTATTTGTAAATCTGCTGCTGTATAATCGCGTCGAATTAGCTGAACGAAAAAAAAAGAGAAAAAAAAAAAAAACGAGAACAAGGGGGTTGGTTGGTACATTTTACACGCGTCCTCTTTTTTTTTTCCAAAAATAATTCGAAATCCGAGATCAATCACGGTATATACGACTATATTTACCGGATCGATGTCTCAAACTTGATTTGAAAGTTTGATTGTATTTCGTGGATGAAAAAGTGATTCGTATGAAAATGTACCAATAGCCTTTCTCGCAAATCGTTTCCGCGTTATGCTTGGCAAAACATGAAAAAAAAACCACACACACACACAGACACCTAATATACAGTAGTCTTTTAATTTTTGTTAGTTTATTCACAGAAACACCGAGTAAACGAATTCGCTACGATTATTATCTTTTTATTTTTCATACGTTTGTTTTTTTTTTTTTTTTTTTTTTTTTTCGTTTTCTGGTTTGTTGAAAAATTTGTTGATGACCTAGCGCTAAGACTATTAGTTAGTCGGAGAACGTAATGAACGTAGATAGGATCGCTTTGGTCACGTTTGGTCGTACCGAGTCGATCGACGATATAGGCACTTAGTACACAGATTCATTAGGCATTTTATTTTTCTGCCAAAAGAAAGACGTAAGCAAACAAACGAACAAACAAAAAATGGAAAAAAAAGAGGCATGTTTCTATGGAAAGTTCTGAAACCCACAACCTTTTGCCCTTGAACCCTCAAAAAAAAAAAAAAAAAAAAAAAAAAAAAAAAACCCCCAATAAGCCCTCGTTAGATGTGCATGCCCTATTTTTCGCCCCCTGAGAAAACGAGAACTTCCCCTTGCAAGATCCTTCTCTATCTGCCTGCATTTTGTGAAAAATATTCCCTAGTTGCACCAAATTTGATACAGATATTTACATACTTTTTTTTTTTTTTTTTTTTTTGCCTTGACACAAGATTCAACAGGACAAACATCGTAATATGGTCTAATCGTATTTTTTTTTTCTCCCTCGTCCACTCTAGGCCTGGTACTGAGCGACATTATTGAGAAATATTTTGTCTCGCCGACCCTGCTCCGAGTCGTCAGAGTGGCTAAAGTCGGACGTGTATTGCGTCTCGTCAAGGGAGCAAAAGGCATAAGGACACTTCTGTTTGCTCTTGCAATGTCGCTGCCGGCTCTTTTCAACATTTGCCTACTGCTTTTCCTCGTTATGTTCATATTCGCCATATTCGGAATGTCATTCTTCATGCACGTCAAGGACAAGAGCGGTCTCGACGATGTCTACAACTTCAAAACGTTTGGACAGTCTATGATACTGCTGTTCCAGGTAAAAAAAAAAAAAAAACAATTAAAACTAATTTTTCCAATATTCAATTGACGCGCAACTCCCATGAAGTTAATGTTTGACGTTCAAATTTTTTAGTGATAACATAATTTTTCCAGAGATTTTGTATTTTTGACGAAAAAAAAAAAATTGCTTCAACTCCGGCAAAATTTAAGATATCGATGTGCAGGTGCAGCTCTTGATAGTTATTTTTTTTTTTCATTTTTTTAAAATTATTCCAACGTTCATATTCATATAAAAAGTTGAAATGAAAAAACAAAAGAGCTCTTGCTCATAAGGAAGGGAGAGCTTTGTTTGTCTTTAAAAATCATAAGGAAGTCATTTTATTGAGTACAATGTTGCCCAATAAGTGCTCTCATCCATCGCTAAAAAAATATATATATATGTATATATATTCACATCATTTTTCATTGGCGTAAAAAAAAAATGCGCAAAATTCAAGAATATAAAATCCTGTCAATGGAGTTGCTCTTACCCTGTCGTGAATTTTTTTTTTTCCCTCTTCGCAAAAAATACGAAAAAAGAAAGAAAGAAAAATTGCAAGCATAGATGAGAACAAAAATCGAGAATACAATATAACCGCTAATATATTCTCTTTTATTTTATTATTACTATTATTTATTTTAGTGGTTTCATCGTATTTTTCAGGTTTCAAGAAATTCCACAAAAGTAAATACACAGAGATCCCTCTATGAGCAAGTGGATTTTCCAAATTTTGCTCCCTCATAGAGGAAGCTTTGCAAGTGAGATAAAATAATGAGGAAGCGGTGTAAAAATTTTTAATTTGCGAGCTTTTTTTCCGAGCTAAATTTCAATAACAATACAATAACGTGTACAATTTTTTTTTTCAGTAACATTGGAAACGATAACAGTAATTTTTTTTTTTCTAACTTCCAAATTTTCTACAATCCGATGAATTCCTCAATCAATTTTTCCCAATCTCAGTGTCACGCATCCTTGTCCCATAACTTAGCTATGCACAAACTTTTGGCTCGATAGCCAAAAATTTGCGGAAGTTCGAGCTATTGGAGATATTTTTGATAAATTCGACATTTTTTAAAATCCAAACCTCTTGAGTCTATTTGTGAGTAAAAAAAAAATTGCAGACATTTTTTTTTAAATCCAAAATTTCATCAAATCTGAACTCCTTTTATAGATTGTCGCCAAATTCAATACCAAATATCACTGTCCCCTAATCTATTCGTACAAGAAGTTTCAACCCGATAACTGCAAATTCACGAATGTTACAGCGACCACAGACTTTTTTTTTTTGAAAAATTCATTTTTTCTTTTTTGGAAAAATTCATTTTTTTTTTTTTTTTGAAAAATTCAAAATCCCATAAAATCCGAATTTGTCGAGCAATTTTGACGAAAATTGAATCAAACTACGTGACTTCGTTGCTCTGCTTATAAGCAAAATTTGGGCCCGATCGTTCGAGGCGTTCGCGAAAATATGCGTCTCTCGATATTTTGACACATTCCGAATTGGCATTAAAAACTCGAATTTTTTTTTATCCAACACTACCGTGTTATCCTCGTTTTTAGGGCCTGTAAACGAGGAGTAAAGTAGTACTTTTAAGTTCTAGGACTTAAAAGGCCTCGCACGATGTTTTCAGTACTCGGCCTTAAAAGTGCCACTCTATCTCCTTGATAAAAAATATACTATTTTTTTTTCCACAAAAACAAATCTTCCTTCATGAGAAAGCGAAAAGAAAAAAAAATCCTATAATATCAAACTCCAGTTAAGGGAGCTTTCCAGTGTGACAGCCCGAAAAATCGCTGTTTTTCGCGATTTTTTTTTTTAAAGAAAAAATAATCTAATCGGTCTGGTTTTTTTTTGTATATTAATTGGGTATTGAAGAATACAAAACAATTTTTTAAAGATCGATTTATTTATTAATTAATATCTATAAAAATGATGAAACAATTGTTGCAGAAAATGCACTTGAATGTGGTGTCCACGTTGGGGGTCACAATTTTGATCTGAAACAAAAAACACAAAAAGATTATTGATCGGTATATAATTGGCTTTCGTGCTATGGAGGCTTTTTTTTTTTTTTTTTTTTTGCAAAAATGGCGCCGGTTTGAACAAAAAGTATCGATTTTAGCATTTTTTTTGGCAGTTTTTTTTACAAAAAAAATAGGAAGATGTCAAAAAAAAAAAAAAAAGCTTCCATAGCACGATAAACAATGACGTTAAGAATATTGTGTAAAAAATTCAACTCGATAGCTTTAAAACTCTGCCCTCCAGGTTGGACACCGTTTTAAGAAAATGCTGTTTCGAGAAAAACGCGTTCAAAGTTTCAAGTGAGGAAATTTTAGGTAAATCGTTTACTTACGGTCAATCAGCGATGCCAGGTCCATACAATATCCCTTCCTGCTTCTTCGAAAAGATCGTGCTCAATGGATTGTTCAGTCCGACGAAAAAAATCGATTTTTTGAAAATTTCACACTGGAAAGCTCCCTTAAGAAATCGTAATTCCATCACCAAAAACAGTGACGTAAAAAAGGCAATTAAAAAAAAAAAAAATACAGACTTCGCGGCTCGCAAGAGCGGCAACCATTGGAAAAGTGAATTTTCTTTTAAAGTTGAACTGAATTTTGAAATTTATTTCAACGACAGCGACCAAGCCTTTGTACAAAATCAATGCCTCAACCTAACAATAAATTCAACAATTTAACCAAAATTTAAATCACACGAATTAAATCATCTCATTTCAACTACGCTGGCTTGCTCCGCCAACCGAGTTTGCTATAAAAAAAATCTCTGTATCTTGCATAAATTCATCACAACGATGCGGTCCTAAAAACGAAAATATTTGATTTCTAAACTCTCGATCATTGAAACGATAACTGCCGCGAACCTTGCATTCTCCATTCAGCCTAGTAAATCAAATTTTTTTTTACCATGACACCTCACATATTCTGACTCTGAAATTTTCATAAACGTAAAAATATACGGATCGTCAAATTCGTCGTTGCATCTGCGTTTTTCCTGCACTAAAAGCGCCTGTGACGACACAATTCTCGCCCGAACCAAAATATACATGTACAAAATCACACATCCCCGTCAGGCACACGACTATCGGTTATTGCATCGACCATCCTCGCTCTCGTGCCCAAATGTAAAACATTTTCCAGCACAGAGCTCCATACATAGAAGCGTCGCGAAACATTGAACTTTTGTCAAATCATATAGTATGTCCGCAATATAAATTTCCAACGATAGCAAAAAAAAAAAAAAAAAAAATGAATCCTCAATTTCGCAGATGGTAGCGCTCATACATGGAAGCGTCGCGAAACGTTAAACTTTTGTCAAATCATATAATATGTCCGCAATATAAATTTCCAACGATAGCAAAAAAAAAAAAAAAAAAAATGAATCCTCAATTTCGCAGATGGTAGCGCTCATACATGGAAGCGTCGCGAAACGTTAAACTTTTGTCAAATCATATAATATGTCCGCAATATAAATTTCCAACGATAGCAAAAAAAAAAAAAAAAAATGAATCCTCAATTTCGCAGATGGTAGCGCTCATGCATGGAAGCGTCGCGAAACGTTAAACTTTTGTCAAATCATATAATATGTCCGCAATATAAATTTCCAACGATAGCAAAAAAAAAAAAAAAAAAAAAATGAATCCTCAATTTCGCAGATGGTAGCGCTCATACATGGAAGCGTCGCGAAACGTTAAACTTTTGTCAAATCATATAATATGTCCGCAATATAAATTTCCAACGATAGGAAAAAAAAAAAAAAAAAAAAAAAAAAAAAAAAAAAAAAAAAATGAATCCTCAATTTCGCAGATGGTAGCGCTCATGCATGGAAGCGTCGCGAAACGTTAAACTTTTGTCAAATCATATAATATGTCCGCAATATAAATTTCCAACGATAGCAAAAAAAAAAAAAAAAAAAAAATGAATCCTCAATTTCGCAGATGGTAGCGCTCATACATGGAAGCGTCGCGAAACGTTAAACTTTTGTCAAATCATATAATATGTCCGCAATATAAATTTCCAACGATAGGAAAAAAAAAAAAAAAAAAAAAAAAAAAAAAAAAAATGAATCCTCAATTTCTCAGATGTCAACGTCAGCCGGCTGGGACGGTGTTCTCGATGGTATTATAAACGAGGAGGACTGCCAGGAGCCGAACAACGAGATTGGCTATCCCGGCAATTGCGGATCATCGACAATTGGAATTGCATACCTGCTATCGTATCTCGTCATCAGCTTCCTAATCGTCATCAACATGTATATCGCCGTGATATTGGAAAATTATTCACAAGCGACCGAAGATGTGCAGGAGGGATTGACCGATGATGATTACGATATGTATTATGAGATATGGCAGCAATTCGATCCTGACGGAACGCAGTACATAAGATACGATCAGTTGTCGGAATTTTTGGACGTACTCGAGCCACCGCTGCAGATACACAAGCCGAACAAGTACAAGATAGTGTCGATGGATATCCCCATATGTAAGGGCGACCTTATGTTTTGCGTGGATATCCTCGATGCGCTCACAAAGGACTTTTTCGCGCGTAAGGGCAATCCGATCGAGGAAACAACGGAATTGGGCGAGGTACAGGCGCGTCCCGATGAGATTGGCTATCAGCCTGTTTCATCGACCCTGTGGCGTCAGAGGGAAGAATATTGCGCACGTTTGATACAGAATGCATGGAGAAAGCACAAGCAGCAGAGGCTCGGCGGTCCGAGCGAGGAAAGCGACGATCCCGACATGGATCCTCGTGTGCGTCAAACGGCGGTTCTCGTCGAGAGCGACGGTTATGTTACGAAAAATGGCCATCGGGTTGTATTGCACAGCCGTTCGCCGAGCGTAACATCGAGAACCGCGGATGTCTGATCGGCCGCTGGCCGCGTACTGCCACGCCTCATGAGATTCAATCCGAATTTTAACGAACAAACGACAAACGATGAATCCGTAACGTCGAATATTTTTCTCACCGATCGTGTCGCCGGTTCTGCCGTTGCCGCTGCTGCTGCAAATACGGCCGCTGCTGCTGCCGCTGCTGCTCATATTTATCACGAGGATATTAACGACGAACGACAATGAATTTGAGATTAATCGTCAAAAAGAAGACAAAAAAAAAAAAACTCCACCTACCGATCTACAATCACGCGCCCATTCTCAATATGAAAAAAAAAAAACGAAAATCACATCACACGCTCTCGCACACACACACACACACGTGGCAAATTTTTTTCGAGAGACGTTAAACCCACCAGGAATAAAGAGAGAAAATACGAGAGACAAAGAGAGAGAGAGAGAGAGAGAGGTAAAGATGAAAAGGAAGGAAATAATTGAGGATTCGCACACACACACACACGCGCGTTTTATTGTGCTAATCTACAGCCTTATAGTTTTATAAAGACAAAAAAAAAAAAAAAAAAAAAAAAAAAGAAGCGTATTAAGAATAATACGAAAAATTTCCTCCAACGAGCTGCCTTTTTGATCGACTGCTGCAAAACGCGCGCGATTTTGTCGTTGGCGAGAACGAGGATCCGGTCTATATTATACCGTGGCGGTGGATCGACGTGTATATATACATACATATATTTTATATGTGTGTGCATATATATATATATAATATATGAAGAAGAAAAATTTATATGCGTACGATAAAACTCATCATTGCTCTCCGTTTCTTCTTTTTTTTTTTTTTTTTCTTCGTTGATACGTCGCGCCATCGTCAACTACGTTTCTTCGAATTTTCACCAAAAAAAAAAAAAAAAACGCTTTGCCTGGGGAAAAGAAAAAACGAAGACACTTTCCGTATATCGTTCGCGTTTCCTCTGGACGCTTGCGAGGAGGCTTTTTCGCGCATCTCGATCGAGCTTATTCTTCGATAATTTGGAAAAAAAAAAGAGAAGAGGAAAGTGCGCGCGCCTGTGTGTGTGTGTGTGTGTGAGAGAGAGAACAGACAAAAGTGTGCTGGCCAATTATATATAAATATACATTATGCACTTTGAAAATATGATTTAATTGAAAAAAAAAAAAAGAAAAAAAAATCACCGAGGAATGGACCAAATTGGGCTTTGGTGTTGTGCTGCGGCAAAAAAAAAAAAAAAAAAAAACAAACGAAAAGAAATCGTTTTGTTTTTCATTTTTTTTTTCCTCAAAACGAATGAAAACGATTGAGTTGCACGTATATGGAGACGCATAATACCCCCGACTGACACTCGTAGACGCCCGCAAGGACGTCCACGAGTGAGAGTACGAAATAATAATAAAAAATAAAAAAAAAATAAATAAGAATAGCGCTGCAAGGAAGAAAAAAAAATAATTCGACGAAGATCGTGATGCGAATCGCGTCACACGTGGACAGTGTTAACTTGGCTCCCGGATCGTTTCCCCAAAAAAAAAAAAATCACATCAGATCCCAGGGAGTCGACGGATTCACTGTCTCGCTTTTTTTTTTTTTTTTCTTCTTTTTTCTTCTTCATAATGAATCTGCAGTACCGTCCGCCTGATATAAAACTATACAATGACGATCGTAACGATCGATGGCAAAAAAAAAAAAAACGAAAAAGATGAGAGAGAGAGAGAGAGAAGGTACGCGGCTAGTCAGAGCTCCATCGATTATGAGGAAAACAAAATATTCGTGGAGAAAATTAAGGCAAATGAAGAATACGAGTCACAGTGGGCATCCTCGAGGATTATTCATTGTCATATATGAAAAAAAAAAAAAAAGAAAAAAGAAACGAAGGAGAAGAAGAGGACGAGGAAGAAGATGATTCATATTGTGGCGTTGCACATCGACGGGAAAATATCGAAGCTGACTTCCCCTCCCTCCATCGTTATTATATCCCTGAGATATATCCGCAAAGATCTTCGATTTACCAACGAAAAGAATCACCGCGAGCAAGTCACGAATTTGATTCATACTGAAAAACAGCGATCAACCTTGCAAAGCTTCCCCTCTTCTTTCCCCGATACGAAGAACTTTTCGAATATTTAGTTCGATTTTTTTTTCAAACTCGCATACATACTCGCGTAATATAATTTTTTAAAAAAATTATTAATCCTGCATAAATCGACATTCGTTCCCAATAGCCCTCGGCGACAAAAGCTGACCTGGTTTTTTTTTTTTTTTTTTTTTCGACAAAAAAATAACCAGAGTTGACTTGTACGAGACGCGATTGCAGTGCGCGGGACGGACAATATTTATAACGATATTAATAATTATATATGTATATATATATATATATATATATATATCTTTATTATATAAATAATCTTGTCGCCGCGGCTGCCAGCGTGTACAAGAATCGCGAAAGGCCAATGTATCAGGGTGTCGAAAATTTGAAACGGCTATGCGAAAGCGCCCAGCGCGTCCTAGCCATACGAGACACCCTCTGGTATATATATTATAAAAATAAATGAAAATGATGAGAACGATGAAATACAGAATTAGTGAAAACCGCGAATTTTACGAGCTGGAGGCAAAAAAAAAAGACAAAATTATGTTCGCAAACGTCGAGTGCGATGAGAAAATTTGAAGAAAAAAAAAATGCAAAGAAAAGGGATCTCAGTGAAAGAAAAGAGAAGGAGAGAGACATGTGTGAATTATTAAAATAGAAAATTTAAACGAAAAAGAGACTAAACCAACACAATCCTCACCCGTAGATCGAGAGAGGTGATATACATATATATATATATATCCTAAAACTATTTCATCCAAAAAGTTTTTCTACGTTGTTTCATTAATCATCATTATTATTATTAAAATTATTGTTATTCATTGGTATAGCCTGTAGTTTTATTGCGGCATATCGGGAGGCAGCGTCGTCCTCGCGTTATATATAAATATATATATATATATATATATTTATATATATATATATTAGATGTGATATATGCGCTATGGTACGTACTACGTGCGCGTGCAAAATACCCAGATAGAAAAATTACCGAAGAAACAAGAAAATTTTTTTAAAAAACAACAACAAAAAGATTAAGGAAAATTCGAGATTCAAAGTGGGAGGTTATGTTTGGGGAAAGATGGCGGACAATTCACGTGCAAGATTACCCATGATTCCTCACTGCGGCTAGTATTTTGATTTCCATGCGCAAGCACACACGCACATACACGGCATGCCGGGTAATCTTGGACAGAAAACTGGCTCGCACGTTTTTTCTTCCCAAATATTAAAATTGCATACGAATATATATATATATATATATGGCAATCGGCGAGAATGTTAACGGAGTATCGACGAAAAATATGATCGTGAGATTGGAGAAAGTGGAAAGAAATACGAAAAAGCCTCTAACGCTATGATAAAATATTATTTATATAATATATATATGCGTGTATAGGACATCGATTGCTAGACCCACACAGCAAGCCTGATGACATATAAAAGTTGTCTCAAATGGGGTTCTTAAAAAAAATTGATCTCTTTAATGAGTTTTTGACACATTTCAGTAGGACGTCTAAAAAAAGTTCTCCGAACGAATTCAAACGCATCAAATTTTGATCTCTGTTCTGGAACTTCTTAAATTTTGTTTGTCTTTTTTGTAATCCGTTTAAGCTCTAAAAAATTCAGAGCCACAAATGGGGATCTTAAACAAACAAAAAAAGCTATCTTGAATGAGTTCTTGACACATTTCAGTAGGACGTCTAAAAAAAAGTTCTCTGAACGAATTCGAACGCATCAAATTTTGATCTCTGTTCTGGAAGTTCTTAAATTTTGTTTATCTTTTATTGTGATCCGTTTAAGCTCTAACAAATTATTTTATTCCAAAAAAAAACATACGTTTAATTTATCTATTTTATTATTCGTGCAAAGTAATCTTTCATTCCTAATCCGATCAACACTGTCAGTATCTTTGTACGTTCTTTTATAATCGGTTTTAAATTAAAAAAAAAAAATGCACATCTTTGAAAAAAAGATCAGAAACCGAGAGCATTCGAGGTCATTAAAGAGTACTCTCAAGACGTAGTTATAATGAAATTTCAGAAAAAAATTTTCGATAAAATTCTTCGAGACCTCTCATCGATGATATCTTCAAGAAATCATTCGGAGACTTGTGCCTGTGTGGGTAGTAAACAACAGAGAGCGTTTATAATATCACTTTATTTGTTAAATCTTTTATTACGCCCTTTTGTTTGCCAACAATCGACACATCTTTGCATGTATATATATATATATATATATATATATATATATATATGTGTGTGTGTGTGTGTGTAAAAAAAAAGTCACACATTTACGAAACATTGCGATACACAATGACAAATTACAAATACGTATGTATTTATCTCGGGAATATTGCAAGTGTCGCGCAGGGCGTACTATTTATACGCTAAACGAATGAATCTATAAATAGATTGATTATCTACATAAATATAAAAAAAAAAAAATATGCATCAGCCTACTAGCAATTTTTGGCTTTTTATAATTGCACAATAAATAAATAAATAAACATATATATATATATATATTTATGTATATATATATTTATTTGTTTTTTTTTTAACGACGACAAAAATATCGACGAAATTACAAACATAACGGAGAACGAAATGGTATATGAAGCGAGAATTTGAAACAACGTGAGATGTACGACGACGAAGTAAAAAAAAAAAAATAAAAATAAATCATTTATATATCCTCTGCGCGCGCTCACACCCTCGGCGTTGCTGCGTTTAGCGCACTCGACAAGTGTAATTAAAAATAAAGATTTTAACAAAAAGTTATAAAAAAATTAAAAAAAAAAAAATAATAATAAAACGAAGCTAACGATAATAACACGCATATGAGCGCAAATAGTATTTATATAACGACCATCGGCAAATTGCCTTGCGATAAATTCGAGCGAACGAATGAACCGAAAAAAAAAAAAATAATAATAAATATATATCTATAAAAAGAAAAAAAAATTTCAAGAGAAAATCGAAACCAATAAGCAGCATCAGCAGCGTACTTACAATGCAGCGGTTGAAAAGCTATTGTTTGGGAAAAAAAAATTAAAGAAAATTTCATTTTTTTGCGATAATTTATTTTGGAGGTTTTTTTTTTTTTTAATAATAAAACACGCGTTTAGATTTTCTTCATGCTCGAAAGCAACCTCGTGCGGAATCACGACCCTTCTCGTTATGCCACTTTTGATCATTCTCGCTCATTAAAAAATCGACGAATACGAATTTTGAATATATACGTAATAAAAAAAATTAAAATTCACACACAAATACACCGACACATACACGGGCGGGGCCTTTGGAAAAAAAAAAATCGATCTCAAAATGAATTTTATTGATCATTAATGAACAGTTAATTAACAATCGACTAATAATTAATTTTTGTTACTCAATTTTTTATTTTATTTTATTTTAATTTATTTTTTTCATTCGCAAAATTGACGAATCCTGGGTTTTTCGAATCGAAAAGTTTGTCACGTTCGACGAGATCTTCACGGTTTCTTTCCCCCTTCCGCGTCCAAAGAGCATAAACTCCGATAATTTTGAATCAACGAAAAAAAAAAAAAAAAATTTCTTCACGACGATCGAGCATCGTATCGCGTTGATCAACAAAATTCTCACTTCCCCCTTAATTCGGTGTATGATCGGCGAAAAAAAAAACGAAAAAAAAAATCGTCGTGATGAAGATTTAATATGAAAAATTCGAACGCGGTTGTCGTCCTCTTCTACGAGCAATTGAAACATCAAATTCGCGAATTTTAATTCTTCCCCCCCGTCCATCGAATCGCGAATAGAGAAGACGTCACCTAGATCGAAATTTAATATCGTCGATTTGAAAAAAAAATAAAAATAAAAATAAAAAAATCTGGAGGCAAATTGTTTTTTCGTCGCGAACCGTGCAGATTTCCGTCACTGACAAGATCTTTGTAAAATATACAACCAGACAAGACAGACGAAAAAAATGTATATTTATTTTTAAAAATTATATTATTATTATTATTAATTATATTGAAATTAATTATTAAGGTGTAAAGCTTTAAGGTCGTTTGTTACCCGGCTCATAAAATACCCAAACTCACACGCACACGTAAAACACACAAAAACAAAAGACACGCTATAACGCCGTTTCTCAAAATTCTAGCTTCGAAGAAAAAAAAAAAAAAAAAAAAAACCCCATTACAGTACGAAAAGAACAAGCGAGAAAAAATTCTGACCTACGTGAGCTCGGATGATTACTTTTTCATAATTTTACTTATTTTTTTTTCTTCAATTTTTGTCTTCATAAAGAAAAAAAAAATCAAAAAATAAAATATATTATTTATCATTAAATTATTAAAAATTACAGCTTTATCCATTTTTCTTCTCAATTAAGTTGAAATTTCGAATTTAATGGAAAGTCGTAATTTTTTTTTCCCCCACTTATCGTGGAAAGAACTGTAAAATTTATTGGATATCACAGACATAGCTTTAGAAGCTCATCACATTCATTTTTACCCACTCACTTAGCCACACACACACACAAACACACAGGAAAAAATCACACACACACACACACACACACACGGAGAGAAGTAACGAGACAGAGATTGAGAGGAAAAAAAAAAAGTTCATTAATCTAAACTACCTAGAGAAGCTCAAAAAAAAAGAAGAAAAAAATCCGAGATTGAGGAAATCATTGTAAATTATACTCGTACAAATTACTCAACTATCAATGTCGAGCCTGCTTTGTCAAAGTACTTTAGGATGCCTCTCTGTCGATATTTATTATAAAGAGCGAAATAAATGTGTGTGTGTGTGTGTGTGTGTGTGTGCATAATGAAAAAAAAAAAAAAATTCCTCCTGCGAAATGAATCGAAAGAGTGCAAGAGTGAAAAAGTTTTGTTGAGAGATATATTAATAAAAATCGAGATTAAAAAAAAAAAAAAAAGAAACGAAAAGATTATCCTGACAGCGTGCCGTTGGATTATTATTATTATTTTATAATTATTTTATGATTTTATTATTATTATTATTTTGGGAACCCTTTTCTACATAGATTTGCAATATCATCCCGCAATCATCGGGCATTAAATTATATGATTCTTCTTCGACGAGTCCACACAGCTGGGGGAAAAGAAAAAACAACACGAAAGTTGAAATATTTCGATATAAAGTTGTATAACACCGGATATACAAAAAAGAAAATACACGCTTACCCGCTATATTATACTATAAAATGCGTATAATAGTAAATAGAAAATAATTTTTAAAAATCACCGCATAATACGGAAGAGGTCTTCGCCCATTGCATTTATCACGTGAAACGACAGTCATAACGCTAATCAATTGATCATAAAATCGCGTGTCGTAAAAAAAATTCTCTCAACGTTTATGTATTTTTCGATAAAAAAAAATATACATATATACAATTGGCTAAAAAAAAAAACAAAAAAAGATATCGTGACTGAAAATTTCTTGTTACGAATTTTGAAATTAAAAAAAAATCAATTTTTCATTTCCATTACAATGGGGTACTGTTTTTTTTTTTTTCGAAATTCACGACAGTCACCATCGTTCACTGTCATGCGGAGAAAATAAAATCGAAATTTACAAGCTTTTTGTCTTCTTTATTCATTTTTTTTTTTTTAGTAAATATCGAGATTTGATGAGATTAAAAAAATAAGAAATTATATAAACGCGTGTATGATTGACTCGTAATGTATAATTGCAATGACAATGGACCTCTTCCGGATTGAAGCACAAAAGAAGATGCGAAGAATGGAAGATATAAAAAAAAGGAAATTACACGATTGTATTCGTTGCAGAATTATTGAACAATGCTTTGATACAAAAAAAAAAAAAAAAATAAAAGAAAAACTGAACGAAAACGAAGAAAAGAAAAAACGATTATTCTTGATTTTCAAATTCGCTGCAATATGTGAAAATAATTCGATAATAATCAAATCATTTATACACGATATATATTTTTTCGACTTTCTATTCTCGTCGGGGACGATATGTGGACGCGAAAAATCTATGTATCGATACAGATGAGAAAGCAATAAAGAGAATTTGAGCGAAGAAAAAAGAAAAAAATAATATAAAACAAAACAAATAAGAATGACATTTTTTTTAAAAATCATTTCTCTCGAGATTCGAATTTCAGTGAATTGAAATGAACGAAAATCTTGCCACATTGTGTATTATTAAGAAAAAAAAAATGTAAAAATTTCACATCATCACTCGCAGCGCATGGGATACCAAAAATGTAACACAGAGCGGTAAAGAAAGAGAGAGCTTGTATTGTGTAAAAATAGAAAGAAAGACAATTCGAATACAAAAATCTCGTGGATACGTTTCGTCGGTGTATGGTCGAAAAAAAAATGTGATTCTCTGAAGGCTTTAAGTGTGTGTACATTTCAAAATATAAGGAGAAAATTGTTGTCGCAAGAGAAAAAAAAAAAAAAAAAAAATTTGACAATTAAGTTGAAGAAATATCCATTATCAAAGAATTTTCTTGTTTCTTATGATCGCAGAGGTACAAAATATATTAAATCGTTCGGGCTTACGAAAGATCTAAACTTCCCCCCGCCCCATCACCGAACAACAAAAAATAAGCTACGATCGGTTTGATACATTTTCTTTCCCACCTCGGATCTAGTCACGGAGTTCAAAAAAAAAACAACAAAATTGTCTCCTGTTTTTTTTTTTTTTTTTTTTTTTTTTTCGTTTCGGGCAAAAAAGGCGAATAAATTTGCCTGGAAGTAACGGCGTAGATACCATTTTTTTTGTTTTGTTTGACTCGTTCGAAGCGAACAGCGAAGCTTATCTCATATATTATGTTCACGATGAGAAAACAAAAAACTCTTGTTTTTGTTTTCTCAACGAAAATCAGTAATAACGAGAATGTTGAGATTATGTAAATACACTATAGTATAAAAATACGCTTAATTATATTCATCCTTATAAAAAGAAAAAAAATAAATAAATATTGTACATTTGCTTCTTTAATTTAGGAATCGCTGTTATATATAACTCTTTATTAATTTGGGAATAATGAGTCGCTGAGCAAATCGTTACACACAGCACGCGTACTTTCTCCGTTAACGATACTGCCTTTTTTTTTTTTTTTGTTTCTTCAAACTTTTGAATCGCGCATTGTAATATAAAATACTATACACCTCTGCATATATATATATATATATATAAATCACTAACAAGTTTATCGCGAAAAATGATAAGACGAGACAAGGGACAAGGGACAAAGCAGTCAGGAAGATAATTGAAGAAGGAAAGGCGAAGACAGGTAGAACGAAGAAAAACAAAAAAAAACAAAAAAAATGACATTCGATGATTTTTCGCTTCGAGGCTCACACAATTTTTCGACACAACACATACACACACAAACACACGCAGCTGTGATCCTAAAACGAAGAACAGAGAAAAAACAGATTAAAAAAGAAAAAAGCAATGAAGGCTGTTCTTAAATTCCGCCACTATGCCAGATGCTCCGTAACGTTGTCTTTAATTTTTTCATTCGCTTTTATTTTCCTTTTGCCCAACAAAATTTACGCAACCAAGGATTGAAACAAAAACAAAAAAAAAAAAATAAACGAAGAATTAAAATCTTTTATGGCAAAAAAACAAACGAAGAAACCATCGGCGTATGCGAGGTAAAAGAAAAAAAAAAAAACGATAGAAGAAAAATAAAATAAAATCACGAGGCTATTGTAAAGTACGAAGCTGAGAGGAGCCTGTCGGCCAGTATAATTAACAAAGCAACTGCCATGGGTCAAAAGCTAGGTAGATGAGCTAAGAATCCAATTTTCAACAACCTAGCTATGGAAAAAAATAAAAATAAAAATCGACACATTATTATAAAAGTACTGTCCATATTATATACACGTTCTGTTACACTTACGAAGCATGAATATCGAAAAAGAGAGAGAGAGAGAGAGAGAGAGCGAGAGAAAGATTAATGAGAAAAAAAAAAAACCCACATAATTAACTCGTGCGAATGCGAATACTTGAAGCTAAGAGGAGATGAAGTTTGAGTATAGATGAAGAAAAAAAAAAAAAAAACAAGCTGTAGGAAACGAATACGCGAGCATACTAATAGGTGTAGGTAGACCGAGAACGGAGAGAGGACTCCTCTGTTGAATGAAATTCTCATTAAACTCTAATACAGAAATATATGAGTTATTTGCACAATATTATAAATAATAACTATGTTTACTACGATTACTGAATTAAAGAGCAAATAATGCAAAGAATTAAAAAAAAAAAAAAAAAAAACGGGAGAAAAGAAATGTTGTTAAATAATGAATACAAAAAAGAAGAAAAGAAATGAGCAAAAACAATAAATGATTTTAGCGAAAGATTGATATCGGATCAAAACGCATTGATTTATTGTTACTTATTAGTTTAATGATCCTCATTGTATTATTATTATTATTATTATTATTATTATTATTGTCATTATTAGTTACCCTATAATTATTAAATTAATAATAATGTATAATTCCTATGATAATAGTTACGAAATTAACAAGTTGTTACCGCTTTGTTATACACAATATATAATTAATATAATAAGATTATAAAAAAAAAAGTAAAAAGCCAATGCATCGTTGATTGGTCCTTTATTTAGAATTTAAAAAAAAAATAAATAAATAAATATACGCGTAAGAATGAAAAAGCAACAACAACAGCAACAACAAGTAATCGTTAGGAATAATAATAATAATAATATCTCTACTATATGTTTTACGATTTCGCTACGAATCTCTTTGATTTCTTTTCTAATCTATTATCCAAAATTCGGTTTGTTGGTCTCTGCGTGGCCGAGCGGATATACACATTTTACAGAAATATTTTCAATAAATGAAAAAGTTTAACACTCTGTCGTTCGTTATCCTTCGTCATGCATACATCCATAAGAACCATTTTTTTCCTCAGCTCATGCGCATTGAATTATATCGCAAACGAGGTACGCGAAGTTTTAAGAGACGAGCAATGATGGTAGGGAAAATTCAAGCTCGGTTCGAAATTGCGCTTTACTCGCAGAATTTTCATCCGTGCAGAGTTCACGATAGGACCTTCGTAGAGGGAAATAAGGACTTGCGAGAATGATAAAAATCGTTGCGCCAAAAATAATGGAAACGCATTGGAATATCTCGTCATCTCTTATCGTTTATTCATTTTTTTTTTTTTTTTTTCAAATGGAATATAATTGTACAAAAATGAGAAATTCATTGATAAGCCGTGTTTTTTTTTGTTTTTTTTCGTGATAATCGTTAATCATCGAGTTTGAACCGCGGCCTCTTTTCGCGCAGCGTCCTGCAGCAATTGAGTGTCTACTTCGTCGCCCGGTAACTGTACGTATCTCACCACCGATCCTCTGATGAAGCAATTTTTAACGGAAAGCTGCGACACGAGATAAGAAAAATCCGAAAATAATGCAAAATTTAATTATTGAGAGCGAGGTGATGAATAAAAGAACTGGGATTGCTCACCATGTGAGGATATTTGTCAGGATCCGTGACGCTGATGTCGGTCAGCTTTATATTGAGATACTGATCTACCGAATGAAGCGTACCGCATATACTGCGATGCGCGGATACGATTAATTTTTTTAAATCATATTTGGGAATAATTCGTAAAATATATGTTTAACGAGTAAGGAAAATGGTAAATGCTCCCTTACCTCAGGTCATTCTTCAATTCAACCACCACGTCTTTTCCAATCAATGATTTGAAGAACGAGTAAAACAACTGCAACCCAACAATGTCAAACGGTTGGACACTAAATCGACAATTGATCGTTTCGACACGAAACAAAGTTTGATCTTCGACAATGCGCGAGAACTTAATTTGGGATACTTTTTTTTTTAAGGAAAATTCTTCAATATAGAAATGAAATGTGCGTACAAGCTATTGAAAAAAAAAACACGAAACCAAGGAGACGCAATTTTAAGGTTATGTTTGGTGGGGTTGTTATTTTTAAGTCGCTTTTTAATAAGAGTTTCTCTCACCATTTTTATGAAGTGATGATATCCAATTTTATTTTATATTTCACTCCATTTACTCTTCAATAGTCAATGCAGCAGTCGAATTTTTATCTCAAGTTCGTTGAATTTAATTACTCTCTTTTGCATGACACATGCGTTACCGCCGGTTTCGGCAACGAAATCAGACGTACATAGAAGCCCAGTTCCTATTTCCTATGCTTGCCGTGAAGCAAGTCCCCCACTGTAGTTCGGGTCCCCCAGTTGACGAGGGCGCTCGTGGCACTGTATGATTATATTGTACACAGCTGCTCACCGATGCCAATGCATACTATCCTGCTGCGAGCAGAGCCAATGGCAGAG